>UFQX01005298.1:390611-607614 GCA_900497675.1 Arapaima gigas | reverse complement strand
AAAAAAAAAAAAAAAAAAAAAAAAAAAAAAAAAAAAAAGAGACACAGGGACTTAATTATTCCAGTATTGAATCTGCACAACGCTGATACACCATGAGATGCTGAGCTAAATTTCCGAACCTCCCACCCTCTGCTGGAGAATCATCTGTCAGGAGAGAACCTGCTGATGCCAGGAAACAGCGGCACCCTGGCTGAGGAACAGCATTCCTCCTACTTTTACCACGTCTTTCAACCCACAGACACACAGATTCCAAAACCTGTTATATTTCAGAGATGAAATGCGCAATTTATAAACAACATGCATGTAGAACAGCTGTGTTGCGTTAGCTTAATTTCTGTAGGCAGCTACTTTCTCCACCAGCTGGTCTATGGCGGAGACATGCATAAAATTCTAATTTAATACAGAGCACTGTGTTAAGAATGCCGACAGAACTGAACATGTTAGAAGCGACAGGTAGTGTCCTGTTTACAGGGTGTTGCGTTCCAATGTGAAGCTCCTCCTGCAATACCCTGGATAAAGATTTTTACCCTCAACTAATAACGAATGTCTTACTGTTTAAAAAAAAAACTGTGTAAAGTTAATTACTGAACACTAAAATCTGCCTTGAACAGGGCATTTAGCTAAATAAAGGTTAAAAATAATAGGCGAGGGGGGGGGGGCACTGCAAATGTTTAACAGAGATAAAAATTGACATCCATCTGAAAGATTTCAGCAAAATATTAGCTACCGCTGTGTCGGCATTAGGCCTACACCCTCCTCTCAAAGATATTTACAACAGGGTGTAACAGTGGGAAAAGTTAAACATGCCTGAGAGGGCTATACAGAATGCACACCATTTAGATTTATGCATTCAGGATATATTTTTCTATTAAGCAACTCAGAAACACAAGCGCATATAACAGCAGACAGAAGGGTAGCTAGAAACTACTGAAGCAGAGTGACATCAATTGTCATTGTGCACATATTCTGGCAACAGCGGTAGAAGTGACACGTAAATAGGAGAATAATTAGATAAAGTAGTAGGTGGTGAAATGCTAACTGACGGTGTTAAGAGCTCAGGAGGGAGATGGGGCCAAAAAAAAAAATCGTGAGGCTCTTGTTAAATGACGGAAAGGATTCAGCATCTCTGAGGGACAGAGAGAACTTATTCCACCACAGAGGACACAACCAAGAGCCAATTGGCTTTTGACTTTGGACCCTTTATGAAGCAGATGAGCACAGCGCTCTTGTTCAGGTTGTACAAGTAGCAGTCAAACTGAGACTGAAGGTCAAAGTGCACTGGCAAACTGTTGTATTCCCAGGCATTTGGCTGTCCTGCTGCTCCCCAGTGAAGTGTGGCACTCATGCATGCGCGTGTGTGTGTTTTGCCCAGCTGAGCATGACTCCCACAGCCCAGCAATCTCACTAGCAAGGGTTCAGTTCCAAAGCAGCCTGTCAGCTAAACCCAGTTTGTGTGCAGCAAGAAAACTAAACCATACTGAAAGCAATACACAAAACCATTAAAAGCAAGAAACAAAAAAAAAAAAAAATCAAAACTGTCATGCTCCTCTGTTTGGTGAAATCCGCAAGGCCCTTTCTTCCATCTATAATTATGTGGAAAACAGGAGAAGGGCCACTGGTAAATGCAGAGTGTACTACATGTGTTAAAATGTACTAAATGCTGAGCAGTGCACATTAAACATGTAGTAAGGGTGAAGACCTGGAGCCGTACGCGAGTGGGTGGGTGGGTGTGTGTGTGGGGGGGAGAGAGAGCGAGAGAGAGAGAGAGAGAGAGAGAGCGATAGAGTTCATGGTGCAGTATCTACGACATGATCTGCAGGTTGTTTCTGTAGCGAAATATCACAAAGTTAGCTTTACATCACCACAACATACCATAAGGAATATCAAAAACAGCGTTTTACCCCCCGCACAGTTTTATCGTTTTCCGTTATATTCCGCAGTTCACAAGATCTGTACAATGCCGTCCCTCGGCGTCACTGCTAGTCCGCCTCAGATTAAAACTGCGTTAAAAAGACACTTGACAGAAACTCGAGGCGTTGTCACTTCGCCCTCCTAACATCATATACGTATTACGGGAGGGAAAAAAAAAGTTTAACTGAGTTACCAGGACATAGAAACGTGCGAATAAAACGGTAATGTGTTCCCTGGCCTCGAGCTCAGCGTCCGTGAACGGCACGAGCCCGAGTGTTTACCTGGTTCAGGTCCTCGTCGGTGAGCGAGTGCGACTCGCGCGGTTTGAAGCAGTTCTGGCACTTGCTCTTGTTAAAGATGTTGGCCTGGAACTTGCGACACGGGTTCTCCTTGGACGCCATGCCGCCGGTGCTCGGCAGGACGGGGTCCGAGTCTTTCCCGAAGCGGCTCTACTGAGCAGCCCTTCCCGCCGCAGAACGGCCGGTGGCGCGCGGCGGCGGCCCCGATGCTCGTCACTGCCGCGCGCGCCGCGCCATCAGCAGCCCGCCAAGCCCCTCAGAGCGGAACCAAGCACGGCTAGCATCGGCGGCGGCTAACACGTTAGCTGCTCCCCCGCTAACTTCTGGAATCTGTTCAAAGGAGGGAGCACTGCGCCACAGTCTGCTCGCTGCCCTGTTTACTCCAGTTATTATCGAGTAGTGAGAAACGCTCAGCGCAGGTGACACTTTCGCCCGCCTCCTCGAGAAGATGGTTATAAAGATATTTAGGCGCTTCTTCTGAGGAGGCGCCTCGACGCCACGAGCTTAACACGCCTCCTCCTCCGCCTCCTCCTCCGCCTCCTCCCGCTCCGGTCCGCGCTCCTGGGCACCGTCGGAGAGGCACATCCACAGCAGCGCGGCGCACTACATGCGGCGCGTTTCTCGCCGCAGTTCCACGCTACTTGGCGACGGGAGGCGAGCGGCGCGGCGGCGCACGTCGAGAGCGCAACATGCTGCGTTTATAAGCGGGAGCGCCTAGCCGGTGAGAGCCATCGCGCGGGCCCACGGTGAAGGGCAGGCGATGCGGTTCCACGGCAGACTCGGGGCGAAAGTGACCGCGGCCAGCCCTCCACCGGGACCCGGCGCTCGGGGGGGGGGCGGAAAGCTCGCGAACGACCGTCCAATCACAAGAAGCCGCAAGTGCCGGAGCCACAGCGGACGCGTCGCCTCCGCCAATGGGAGACGGCAGCGCACGAGTTGGAGCGTCACGCACCGTGTTCGGCGGACCCCCCGGGGTCTCGGTGCCGCGTAACCCTGCAAAACAGCTGGGCGGTGCGGGGTGACAGAGCAGAAATCGCTCCCGTGTTGCGCACGTTGGTTATTTGTCACGGTTCTCCGCCGGTCGCACACAGTCGGGCCACACTGATGGACATGCGACGTCGTTGTGGCCCGATTCACACTGAGGCAACTGGGACAGAAATGTTGTCACTGTCCCTAACGCGGACACTTTCCGACATACTGCCTTTTTTAACGGCACTTTTTTTATTTCGTTCCGTTTCTCACGTAGTTATGTAGTGTTTACAGGACCGACAAAATCATCGCCCTGAAATCGTCGCCAATGACCTTCGACCACCACCTGAAATTTGCTTATGAATACATCGGGTTAAGTAGATCTGCGAATGTTTCCTGCGTGACTTCTCATCCTGGGTGTCACGGAAAATAAAGTATATCCAGCGTTCCGTCATAAACTGGCAGAAGCCCATCGTGACAGAGAAAAAGTTTGACTTGAATTGAAATTCAAAGATCGTCAGCTTTTTCGTGACGTCACTGCATAATACAGACCGACGTCATCCTTTTAATTGTGTCTGATTAGCTTAAAAACTCTATAATTTGTATCTGTCCTTCAAATTACGTTTATATACCTTTGTCTTAAAGTTAATACGGAAAATGTTAACTGAATGAAAATATAATTGAACTTGGATTCATAACATAACAATTTGTGCGAATCCACTGAAAAGGGGAAGGTTTGAAAATGGATGTCTAGGAAATATCTAGCTATGATAACGGTTATGAAATATTTATGCAAATAATATGCAAATTTGAAATACGTGTCAGAGGTAGAGCTCCTAAGGCGGAACGTGAAGCGGTGTGGCTCCCTCTAGTGGCTGGAGCTGGTACCACCGCTCTCTCTCTCTCTCTCTCTCTCATAGGATGACTGCATTTCATCTTTTATTTTTTAAATAATGGGTCTTGCCTTTATGGAAAAATATACTGTCATCCGAAATAAGTGGGAATGATAAGAATCCCTGTTTTATGTAGTTAAGTATAAAATAGAACTGAAAAGCTTTGGCTTTTTTTTCAAAGCAGTAATTGTTGAGTTTTGTACTTACAAAACCATTTTCCGGATGACACGTTTACTTTTGCTGAAGCTGAAGACAATTCAGCTTTACACTGCAAGAGTATTATGGACAAATAAAAATATTACATGACTAAATATAAAAATATTACACTGACTGTTAAGAACAAACATCCTGGGGAAATTATCACAAAATCAGATCAACTTGCATTTTCCAATAAAGTACGGATATTTTGGCCACTAAATCTGACAAGAGGCGCAGATATAAACAGAAGTGGTTTGAAAAAGAGAAAATATAAGCGCAATGATCACGTTCTAACCGGTGAGATGTCGGATGTCCGGGATGAGGCGACGCGTTAGTTTCCGTGGTAACGGCAACAACCCGGAGGCGGTCTCCTCAATTACACACTTCTATGGTGTTTTATGCTGGGTTGCCAAGACTGTGCAGTATAGCCCTGTACTCGGACCTGCTGCCATTACTTGCCGCAGGAAAAGCGCGACGTCGGGTTTTCAGTTTTGTCCCCACTTTTTCATTTTTTTTAGTATTAGGCGGATGGATCGTTAAAGCAGGTAAGACAAGGAGAAGCGCCTCTGTACATCTCATCAACTTCTCGTATAAGTAGCATATAGAGCAGCTGGTAAACCCCCGTAGGACTGGCTCGAGAGATGTGCGGTAGCTGTTGCGGTAAAGCTGCGTAGTGTGGGTGTAAAGCGCTGCAGGGTGTTGGTTCGAATCCTGCTCCCCTCCTGTAGGTACTTGTCCTGGGCTGGTACAGTAGGGACGTCCTGGTGTGATTGAGTGCGTTGTTATGATACCGATTATACCTCATTGTACGTTTCCTTATACAAAAACGTCAGTGTAAAGGTTCGTTTTAATAAACACGAATAAAGCTCCACTGGCAAACATTTCTCTGCAGATGGAGGATGATTCATTATATACTGCAAGTGAGGATGGAGGAGAGCCTGGGCTGCCCCCCCTGCCCAAGGCAGCTGAAGAGCCTTCTGAGCTCTACCAGGTGAAACCTGCTGTATTATAATTGGCAATATTCATAAAAATCTTATTTGCCTGGGTTATTCTAGTGGTTATGAAGCCACCAGTGGTGTTTTTGGTTCTCATTCCCGGTACACCAATCCTTCGATTTATTAAATTAATCTGTTCCTGAAAACAGTCTCCCTACTGAAATTTTGTTTGCCAAAAGCCTTTTTCACTTTTTTTTTTTAAAGGGGAAATAATCTCTCCCAGCCCGTATGAAAACCAAACCAAACCAATGTTCCCAAATATCATTAACGCACCGTAAAACACCTGTGTGACTTACAAGCGTGACGTCAGCATGATATAAAACACTTGTCTAATCACTGAACACTTAAGGAGGTCATTGTAGCATATGGGGGGATACACACCCCACCGTGCACTTCAGTGGTACCAAACCCTACCTGTGGCACCTGGTATCCATGCCCTTTTCATTAATGCCTGTTTCCAGCCAGTATGTTTCAGAAATTAATGTAAATCGGTTGTTTTCCTTATGTCTAATAGAGAGCAACAAGCATTCCGTAATGGAATTTCTGGTAAAAAAAAAAAAAAGTGCAGGTAACAATTTAAAATAAACAAAAAGGCAATTTACTGTAATGAACTGTTGCTGTATTCACCAAGTGACAGAAAAACAAAACCAGACCGATCTTCTTAAGATGCACATCTCTTTCAACTCTTAATTAAATCGCTTCTGTTTTCCCTTCTATTGTATGTGCCTTTCTGGCCTTTGTATCGTTTTTCATGTCTTCCACAAGCTTTTTATCTTTTTGGCCCCATTTTGCTGCATTACACTTAAGTGAACCTGAGACAGGAAACAGCTGATGCTACAGCAGCACCACGTCAGCTTCACTCATGCAACACTTGACTTTCAAGATTTTTTTGGGCAGAAAAATTTTTCGGAAAAATTTGATCGGACCGATTTTTCCTTCCAGAAATTGAAAACTGTCTATCAAAAGCCAAGAGATGCTGTGCAGAATCTTAAATCGGGGGACGCTTGTCTTGCCGATTTCGTAATTGCAGTGCCTGACATATTGTGCGGCAGTTAACGTTTCATGAGTCCACTTACGCGACGTCATTCACACGGAGCTACAGCTGATGATGCTCTGCTTCTAGATTGTTCTGCGCCACAGTCAACACCCGCCCATTGTTCACAATGCGTCCCGGACCCTGGCGGCGCCCTACAAGGAGCAGCGCCACCACCACACACCCAGCGACTCCATCGGCAACAACTACAGCCCCTGCGCCAGACACCTGAAGGTGCAGCACCTGCGCCACAGACCCAGGGTGTCCCCTGAAAGCTCACCCCGGGACAGACCTGCGCCCCGTATCCTTATTCACTGACTAACCCAGGCATGTGTCGGTCCACAGGCAACACAGTTGTGCGAATGTTGCTGCGCTTCTTCACGGGCAGCACAGCTGTAGCGGCCCACCGGCATGTCCTGTTACTGTCAACACTGTTACCGAGACGAAACCTAAACGCAGGAAGGACGGTGAAATAATGACTAGTTCCCCTAATAGGACATCTTGTCCGGATGTTTATTTGTCTCAATATTTGCACATTCGTTCATGTTTTCTTGAAGACTGAACATAACGTTAAATACGAAAGAACAAGACAAACGCTGGAAAAAAAACCCTGAAGTAAGTGCGAAAATCCATGATCTTTAGGGCTTTTCATGTGCCGCAGTTCCAAGTGGTGTTGATACACCGTTCCACGCCACCGTGAAACAGAACATAGAGGCCCCGTGCCGTGAACATTGCTCCTGTGAATATTATATTCTGCAAGTAACTAGAGTAAATAAAATACCATTCATTTTTCTGATCAGTGTCAGAGAAAGCAGGTGATACATATTTAAACAGGGAAAAAAAATCATAACATACACGTGCACAGGTTTTTGCCCGGATACTTCATTTCATTTTGTTTGTTTAGTTTTGCTGCTTTATAGGTTGACTGTTTCTAGTAAAAACTGTAATGATGTTCTTTCATAAAGTGTTCATATGACAACCAAGTACTTGGTTATGTAGAGTGAGTAAAGATGCAGTCCTTAGCTACACCGTGTTTCGGGCAGCAGTGTCTCCACCAGTTGAGAAACGGCAGAAACTCACTCTAGACTCCAGGTAAAGTTCCTGTTCAGTTTTAAGCAAGACTGCCTGTAATATAGGTGTTGAACCCTGTTCCTGGAAAGCTGCTGTGACTGCACTTTTCTGATGCATTAAACTATTATCCTAGAGGGATGGGATGATGGACCAAAGTGGTGAACAGCACCTCAGTGAGAAGAATTGGGCACCGGTGATGTGTAACATCGGCCAAAAGAGTCTGCACTTTCTCTTCTGCTGCTCCGCAGGGAGTTAAGCCTCCGATCCTCGTACCCGGAGAGAACCCCGGTGCCCTGCAGCAGCCCGCCACTCTCACCTGGCAAACAGCTCACTATTATCCAGCGGCAGGAGGAACGGGCCAAGGCAGCAGAAGAGTCCTCGGAGAAGGACCTGGCGGTAAAATGAGCGAGTACCTGCAGCACTGGTGGTCTTTGTGATCACGATAACGCTTAAGGTGACAATCAGCTCGGTGAAAGTTGTCCTAAATCGATGTTCTCCATCACAGAGATATCACTATTACATCACCCATGGCGTGAAGAGTGACATGCTTGCAGCGCAGCCTCCCCAGCAGATAAAGAACATTCTGAAGCTCCTTCCTGACTTTGGTCAAAGTGAAAACCTGCAGAAGTTGAAGTCGGAGCATTTGGAAGAAGTCTTCAGCGATTATGATTTTAGCCTGAGGAAAAGCATTGGTATGAAAACTTGGGTTTCTGCTTTTATACACCATGTTTTCCCAAGAAACATTTCAGGTGGTGGAAAACACACCTATGGATATTCAACATATTGTTCTCTCAGCGGCAGCACAGCGGCGCAGCAGGTAGCGCTGCCCCCCTCACGGCACCTGGGCTGTTGGGATGTTTGATTTGAACTGTTGGTTGACTTTGTGGAGCGCAGACTCGCGCATGCGTGCAGGATTCAGTTTCTGTACTGTTTTGGCCACACTTTTGCTGTCCATATTTTGTCTTTCAAGGTCTCGTTTAATTTCCATACAGCAAACAGTGTGTAAAAGAGGTCGCTTCCGTGACCCGATACAAGTGGGCCTCGTCCTTGTTCTCTGTGCTTCTCCCTCCCGGCTCCAGTGGACTACATCCTGAGAGACCCCTCTGAGCAGCAGCGCCTGTTCATCTCCAGCATCCCGCGCCCTTTCCCACACAGGGTGATCCGTGGCCCAGTACCCTGGTCCGGAAGTTACCGAGATGCCCGTGACAAAATGGTCCACCACCTCTTTACTGTCAACTATATTATGTTCCATCTGCAGGACCTGTGGTTCAGCAGGTTTGTGTCCTATTAGAACATCCACATGCTCGGTGGTTGGCGGCAGGCCTGCCGCTGGGAAATGTCAGAAAGGCCAACATAAGATGGATGTTTGTATCCTGAATTGTGTCCTTTTAAACAGTAAATAAATTATCAGTATGTATAGTTCCTGTTTGATAGATCCAAGCTTTGTAGGCGACACCTCCCACAGCAAACTTTGCACTTCAGTGCAAATATGGTAGTCATTTTTAGGCAAGCAATGTTCTGTAAGCCCATATGAATCAGACCAAAGTGTGTGTGTGTGTGTGTGTGTGTGTGTGTGTGTGTGTGTGTGTGTGTGTGTGTGTGTTTCTTTATTGTCTTGTCATTGACAACAACGTTAGAGAATAAAACACAAAATTTAATTGAGGCTTTTATTTGTATTTCATTTAAACTCTCTTAAACAGGACTACTCTGCTGTTTTCACAGCTACAATCGAAATGCCAACTCTGATGACTGTAGGACAACGGACTGTTAGATGTTTATGTGAGGTTATGATCATGTTGGTCTTTCTCTTTCTGTCCGCACTGTGTAGCTTTGCGTCACTGCGGTTTGTGAGGCTGGAGGACCTGTGTGCAGCGAACCTGCCCTTGCTTCCGGAAGACTTTGAGGCGCTCATCCAGAAGCAGTGCCAAATCACCCGGAGTGACCTGCTCAACATGTGAGTGGGCTGGACCATCTGCATTGTTCTTCACGGTTTCCTGGTTCTGCTTTGGCTCAAGTATCACAAGCCCATTGTGAAGCTGTTCTTCTTTGCCAGCATCACTCAGTGAAAAAATGCGAGCAAAAAGAAAACCGAATTGTTCTCTGTACCAGAGAGTACACGCCGGGGTGATTTCTGAGGTGCATTTTGACCTTTGAAAACAATTAGGTAAATAGACCTCAGGTGGGCCATCCTGTCCGCTGCCGTAGATGGTGAACCGGCCGTGAAAACGTGGAGAATATAGGATCGACATACTTTGGCTCCCAGTTTTGAAGCTTTCTGTGTGCCTGCATCAGCGTGGGCGTGTGAATCGATCTTCTCCACAATGGGATCCACCAGAGCAGGATAACAAACCTCACGCTGACTATGTCAGTTTGGAGCCGGAGCTGAGATGTACGCCGAGTTCAGATGTTCGGCCACCATTTCTTCCACTAGTTCAGCAAAACAACTATCAATTTTCATTTCGAATGCCCTCATTTTCATTTCCATCTAGACCAGTTGCAAATGAGCAGTCAAAACGTACCTTCGTACGTTCAAGCAGGTGGGTGGAGTGAATTTCTCATTCGTCGCACCTGTGGCTACATTGGACGGACAGGCAGACGGACGGACGGACGGACAGACAGATACATAGGTGTTATTAACTACAGCAGGATCGTGTGCCTCTTGTACCCTCCACACAGATGGCTGCCCAGGTGTGCCTCTCTCCTTATCACCCACAAAGAGCTGTGGCTCCCACTGGTGCCACGCAGCCGCTACGTGACCCCCGTCAGCGCGCAGGAGTTCTTCTCCTGTGTGGCAGCGCTCATGTCCCTGCAGCTGCGCAGCCTGGTCATTGCTTCCTTGCAGGACCTTCTGCAGTTCTTCACAGTGCATCAGGTTTGCCACGGTGCTGCCCTCTGCCCGCTGCTTGTCTGTCTCTGTGTTTATTTGAGATGTAACGGGCAGCGTGTTGCCTGTAACACTGGCTGCACCATCTGTGCACTCTAGAATGTTCTGGATTTGCTTGGAGGTGACAAAAATAGCCCAAGGTCACCTCAGTGACTCATGTTTATTGATGTTGCTGATACTACCTGGCCAGGATGGGAACGACTTTGGTGAGAAGTACGACGTGACGCGCTTTGAGCAGCCCCAAGTGCTGGTGGTGAAGCTGAGGGTGGAAGAGCCTCACATTGCTTTCCAGCCCAGCTTAAAGGAATGCTGGGAGTTCATTCACAGAGCCTTCGTGGAGATCATAAGGAGTGCAGAGGACCTGCCCAGGGTACTGCGTCATGCCTGTGCACTTTGCCTTTCCGCAGCCCTCAGAGTAGCGGCTAGTTTTTCAGCAGAAGCATAACATTCACAGTAACAACAAGCAACAACACACAGGTGGAGTGTCTCCTGTTTCCGGAGATCCAGGAGCGGAATCTGACCCTCCGCACCGTCAATCCGGACGAGTTCCTGGTCTCCAGCATAATCCACACGGCCATGGAGATTTTTCAGAAAAACACAGTTGGACCCAACAGGTGCTGCATGTGTACCAGAGTCCTTGGGGAAAAGCGGCAAAACTAAACTCCCACCCTTGTCTGCTATTTATTCTAGTCTGATGTTTGTGACCTGAAGTTTGTCAGTAAAATTTCTCCAGCCCAGTGTGATTTACGTCATTGTCACCTGCCTCCGACGTTAAGTAACATTCACTGCTAGCGAGAGCAAAGCAGACTAAACTGAGCTTTGTTTCTGCGTGTTTGATGAATTTGTTGTCGATTTGTCAGGTATCTGAATATTTACAGCAAGTACAGCGATCTCATCAATGGCAATGCAAAGCAGGAGATAAGCTCCTTCCTCACACAAAAACATTCTTTGGCAGAGTTTACCAAGGTGAGCCCCGCATTTTCTTCATGCGGTTTTGAGCTGTTACCTGTTTTGAAGAGATTGGCAGGTGGCTTTTTTGATGACTTGGTTATTTTCGAAGGGCAGCATCAATAACGCTCCTTGAATTGCTCCCAGAAAATCGAGTGCGTGGAACACCTGGAGATGGAGCTCACCTCCCTCTACATCAGCGTTCCGTTGGCCATGTTGTGCCTGGACACCGTGGGCCTCCACGAGGAGCTCACTGGCTCCACCGAAAAGCTGAAGAACACGCTGCTCGTGCACGTGGCGCATGAGAACCGCCAGCTCAACAGGAGGTGAACCGGGTTTAACAGATATACACCCTCTAGTTTGCTTCATCTTACATATTTCATTGCTGTTCCCTACCATTAGACGTGATTCCTCAGACTAACAGGTAGAAATGCTGAGCTTACATGTGGTAGCACAACCGTGAGTTTACAAAAATACATGTTAAACACTATTCAGTTATTTACATGTTTTTACAAGAGAGCCAAGGCGCACGGTATCCGGCACAGTATCTTTTAACCTTCAAGCTACACTATGAATTCACATGAAAAGAGGCACACTAGACTCCAAGGAAATCTAGAGCAGCACCGTAAAGACAAATTTAAAGATGAAATGTGAGTTAAATATAAGGCGTGCTTAGCGGCAGCTCATTAGATTTAAAATATTCACCCCCCCCCCGTTTGCTTAATAGGTAGACTTTGTACGCTAATGCCACCCTTGCCCAGAACTCCCATTCTTGATGTGATGCAGCATCTGTCGCCGCTACGAAGAAATCGCAGAGACCGTCAGCAGCATTCCACGCGACACGGAGGAGCTGGTGGGTCTCAGGAAGTACCTGAAACACACCTGCGAGGTGACCGTCCACACGCTGAAAGGCGAGGTCAACGACTCTGCCAAACGCCTAATTTTCCTGCTGGACTTCGCTGCCTTGCCTCGTACGTATGGCTGCCACTGCCGATTTGGTTGTCCGGGAGACGTTAGAAAGACTTCATTGGTGACACAGCCTAAGGTTGAGTATCAGTGTTGCCTTTGCTTCCTGTGTCCCCCGTGCATCCAGATGAAGACGTGAAGCTGAACAGCAGCGTGTTCCACTGGCCAGAGCAAATCGTGTCTGTGTGTGAGCTCAACGAGACCCGCCTGGCCACGTGCAAGGAGCACGCGGAGAGCAACCTCATCAGGAGGTACCTTCCCCCTAGTCGCACTGGCTGTGGAGAGCGGTCTTCTGGAACAGTTCTTCTGCTTAACTGGCTGTTTTCCCTTTCCTAGGATCTCTGAGTTTGACCAAAAGCTGGAGATTTCCAATAAAAAAATAGAGGCCTTCAAGAAGAAGGAAATAATGAGTGTTGCGGAGATGAAAAACAACGTTGAGAAGCTGGCAAGGCTGACAGGTTACATAGAGGCTGCACTGACTGAACTCGAGGTCAGTAAGGATTCCCTTCTGCTTGGACGCCTGCATTGCATTACAAAGCTGACATTAAGATAGCAACATTCCCTTTTATTTGTTTGTTTTTAAGGTTTATCTCGAAATAACCCTCCACCGCAAGGTTTCTAAATTCGCGTAATAAATTATTTATTGTAATCTTGTCAAGTTTTTCTTGTTAGATTGAGCCAACACTGGGACACAAGGGGCACCGCCGGCGGCCCACAACACCTGGGCTGTGCTTGTGGACATAGATGTACAGTACTGTGCAAAAGTCTTAGGCACCTGTGGGAAAAATGTTATAAAGCGAGGACGGTTCCAGAAATAATGCCATGAATACTTATTAATCAATAAACCTTCTAAAAAGTGCAGGAGACAAAAAAACCTCAACCAGATCTATATTTGGTGGGACTACCCTTTGCCTTTAAAACACCATCAATTCTCTTATGCAAACTTGCATACAGTTTAAGGTGGAGGTTGGTAGGTTCTTCCAAACATTTTGAGGACCTGGCCACAGTTCTTCTGCAGACTTTGACTGTCTCTGCATGTCCTCCCAGACTGACTTGATCATGTTGAGATGAGGGCTCTGTGGGGACCAGACCATCTGTTGCAGGATTCCTTCTTTTTGCTCAAGATAGTTGTGTATGACTAAGATTGGGTGTTTGAGGTCATTCTCAGGCTGCACAATGAATCTGGGACCAACCAGAAACCTCCCTGATGGTAGATAGGAATCTACCTGTACTTCTCAAAACATATTCAAGTTACCTGCCTAAGACTTTTGCACAGTACTGTATCTGTCGTGGGATTTCCTCTAGGTGCTCCAATTTCTTCCCACGGTCCAAAGACACATGTTTCAGGTGGACTGTGATTATCAGTTGCCCGTAATGTGGGTGGCATTGTTGTGGTGTATAAGTGGGTTTGCAGGATAGTTTAGTGCCGTGTATCTATCGCCGTAAGTCGCCTGAGATAAAGGTGTCGTCTAGATTGCAGTTAATAATTATGTGTTCATACGCTGAACCTGCGCAGTGATGTGAAACTGCGTTGTGTTCGTCGTGTTTATGTAGGAGATCAACAAGGAGGAGAGCCTCTTGGGAAAAGAACAGAGCAAGTTCCCCATTCTGCCGACCATCTTGGCCAGCAAGCAGCCCTATGACCAGCTGTGGACGACCGCCTTCAACTTCCAGAATATGTCAGAGATATGGATGAATGGTAAAATGTCACCAAGGTGGCGCCTGGACTCATTAAACCCACCGTCGAGCATAGTGATGGATCACGACATTCTGTTGTGCTTTCTTACGTAAAAAAAAAGCTGTCTGGCATTGATCTTGAGAATTCAAGACCAGCTGACACTCTTTGGTGGACAGTTTTAACTGGTGTTTTATTTAAAAAAAAAAAAAAACTGTTCTGCATGCTTTTATCCTCACCCCAGACCCGTTCATAAACCTGAACGCTGAGAAGATCTCAGAAGAGCTGGAAAACATGTGGCGCACCATGTACAAGTTAACCAAGAGCTTCACGGACTTGCCAGGGCCCCGCAGAGTGGCAGATACCTTTAAGCTCAAGATGGACAAGTTCAAAAATCACCTCCCGATCCTCAGTATCATCTGCAACCCCGGCATCAAGGACCGGCACTGGGAGAAGGTCTGTACACCCAGGATCGGTCCGTTGCCTCTCGCTCACTGTACAGTTGGGCTGAAATTTTTAGAACGTGGATTTAACAGACTAATCGGTGGGATGGTGTGTCCAGTATTCCTGAACGTCCGTCAAATCCAAGTTTCCCTCAAATAGCATCTATGTGAAACCGAAAAGCTGTTAAAAAACAAGCGATCCGTGCTGAGGTATGTTTTGAACACATTATCCAGACTGTTATGGGGAACTACTGACACGTGAACTGGAGAATTTTCAGGAAAATCCAAAATCCGTTAAGCCGGGGTCTGTCAAATGAAAGATTTACCGTCATAACTTAATGTAATTGTTCACGTTACAGCTGCTGTTGTCAAGTGAAGACGGTATTTTTTCATGAGAAATGTAACTTTCAGGTGAAGCGGTCTTTCTTCTCCCCTCCACTCCAGGCAATGAACCTAATCCGTCCTGGGGCTTTGAACTCTACCTGAGTAAATGACTTTTTCCTCAGATCAGCAGCATTGTGGGCTTCGAGGTGAAACCTGGCAGTGACGCGTCGCTGTCAAGCATGCTGGAACTGGGCCTGTCGGCTTATTCTGACACGTAAGTCCCCCTAGTTTAGGGACGAATGTAGGCCAAACCTGAGTAAGTTGTAGACGTGCAAATCCAACTTATTGTTAAATCCGACTAATTCTTCCGTTATGTTTAAAATACACGCGAATCACGAAATATTCTTTTAAATCACGCATGACCTTACAGTTTATCTCGCGTTTAATGTATCCCTCTCCATCTGTGAACGTTTTTCCCTAAAAATGTTTAATTTTCTTTATTTGGGCAGCACGGATGCAGGTTCTCCTGATGTTTGACCATACAGTTTTACGTCGTCCACGTTCACTGTTTGAACCCGTTTTTTTCTCAGACGCGATAATGCACAGAGTTCACTGTAACTAAGACCTTCTGTTTAAAATTCAAGGCTGCGGGAACTAGAAGGAGCAGCCAGTAAGGAGTATTCCCTGGAGAAGGCCTTGGAGAAGATGAAGTCAGAATGGGCCGACCTACAATTTGTATTCAGTCAATACAAAGATACGGTGAGCGTCACACCCACGTGTTCGTTCATCTCACTACAGCAGAGGGTAAAGTGCTACTCTGAAGGCAGTTTGAATTTAGAAGATCCTGAGAGCTGCACCATCTCTCATTACGGACACTGTAAGTTCATCCAGTGCTGCTTGTGCATACTTTATATAACTTTGCACAAACAAAAGTTTATTTTAAACTGAGGTACAGAGGAAACAGAAGACAGCATAACATACAGATAAGGATATGTGTAAAGATGTCTTTTACACATCTCGAGACGTTTCTGGCAGGTATGTACTGGACTGGCACATTTTTGTCTGTAAGCAGGTTCTTTAACGTTGGGGTTTCTCTACTGTGCTTTGTGGGAGCAGGGTACCAGCATCGTGGGTGCTGTGGATGACATCCAAGTTCTCCTGGATGATCACATCATCAAGACACAGACCATGCGTGGGTCGCCCTTCATCAAACCAATTGAGACTGAATGTAAGGTAGGGGTACTCAACTTTTAATACCCGGGTCAGGCTAAGTTGTCCGTAACTTGAGGGCACTTTACTCTTCTTGCCTCAGGAATGGGAAGAGAAGCTGGTACTGATCCAGGATATTCTTGATGCCATGCTGAAGTGCCAGGCCACCTGGCTCTATCTGGAGCCCATCTTCAGCTCAGAAGACATCATTGCCCAAATGCCAGAGGAGGGTCGTAAGTTTAGCGTAGTTGACGGCTACTGGAAGGACATCATCTCTGAAGCGGTGAGCGATAAATGTCATATATCTAACGTGCACATTTGTGAGAAACGCTTCCTTAATATTTAATACTAGCAAAGAATTGCTTTCTGTTCTGTATGGTTTGATTTTTCTCCTTGCTTGTATTTGTAGGTGAAAGACACTAGGATACTGGTGGCCACATCCCAGCCCAACATGCTGGAGAGGCTGAGGGAGTCGAACATTTTTCTGGAGGATATTCAGAAAGGGTTGAACACCTACCTGGAGCAGAAAAGACTCTTCTTCCCCAGGTACACAGAGCAGCAGTTCCAAATGTGTCGGGCTGATCCTGAAGATCCACAATACTGTCATTATCCTCGAAGTCGTTGCGTTGTGTGTTTTGTGACGTTCCCTCTCGTTCTTTCTCATTGCGCCCGAATAATTAGGTTCTTTTTCTTGTCAAACGATGAGCTTCTGGAAATCCTGTCTGAGACCAAAGACCCGCTCAGAGTGCAGCCTCACCTGAAGAAATGTTTTGAAGGGATCGCAAGGTTGGAGTTCACCAAAGACATGGAGATCACTGGCATGATCAGTTCTGAGAAAGAAACCGTACCCTTCATCCAAAAAATCTACCCGGCCGAAGCCAAGGTGCCCGAGCGGTTTTTGTCGTTGGCCAGTTAGCTACAGGAACAAACCTGCATGTTGTTCTGAAGCTTCAGCTGTCCATGTCGAGTTTTTTAAAGCTTATGTGTGTTGTTGCACTGCCTCCGGTCCACACAAATGCTTCCCTTTCACTTGTCAACACAGGGAATGGTGGAGAAGTGGCTTCAGCAGGTGGAGAAAATGATGCTGAACAGTGTGAGAGCCGTCATCCACGAGGGAGTCAAAGAATACGTACAGGTGACACCCCTTTAGCAGTGGGGAGGTTACGGTAGAAATGAGATGACAAATTTGTCTTTCTAGCATTTTCATCTTTAAGACTTTGACTTGTGTCGGTCATAGTGGCTGCGCCTTTGGTTGGTGTTGCATGTCGTATTCAGCAGTGCTTGAAGTGGAAAAAGAGAAGTGCTGGCGCTCCCCGTACTGCCGTGTTGTCATGCATATCTGTCGCTGTCGATAAACTATTCGGTGTTACATCTTGAATGTCTGCAGTAAATGAGACAGTTGGCAATACTGCAGATATTCAAAATGTATATTTCTTTAGTAAATAGACAAACGCTAGGAAAGCGTCATGTGAGCCAACTTGCGGCATAACTTAGTGCACCCTGTGTAATGAAATGTAACAATGAGGACTATTATGAATAATTCCTAGATACTAAAACAGTCTTTTACTGGGAGAGCACCTCAGATGGGGAATTTGGTCAACAGGGGGGCAGAAAGAGGGGTTTGGGGGCTATCAGAAATGCCGATATGAAAGAGAGAGCCAGTGTTCCACAGACCAAAATGTAGAAATGCTGCTACTGTGTACTGCTGAGCACTGGCCCACTTCTGGCGCTGACATTCGGAGAACATCGGATTTTGATCCTAACGCCGGCTCCAATTGTGTTGAAGTTTCCGAGGAAAGAGTGGGTCCTGCGGTGGCCAGGACAGGTGGTTATCTGTGCTTCCTCCATCTTCTGGACTAGTGAGGTGTCAGAAGCCATTGAGAAGAATAGCCTCCCTGTGAGTGTTTTCTGCTGCTCCTGTATTCCAAAAAAAGCATTTCAGAGAAAAGTACACAGCTATTCTCAGAATTGTTCCAAGTCCAAAACTGACTGGGCTGTTGTGACTTGTTTTTCTGACTTGCTTCTTCCTGCTAAGGCCTACCTCGAGCAGAGCAATGATCAGATAGCTGACATAGTGGAGCTAGTGCGCGGGAAGCTGTCGGGAGGAGCACGTATGACGTTGGGAGCCCTGACCGTCATTGATGTTCACGGTACATTCCGAACGCACTTCCCCATCTGTTCTCAACTAAGGCCATCGACCCTTCGCATTCATGGCGGATATTCTGTTGTGTCCTCCTCTTAGCCCGTGATGTGGTAGCCAAACTGGCCCACGATGGCATCTCCTCCCTAAATGACTTCCAGTGGACGTCCCAGCTGCGCTATTATTGGGAGGACAAGGACGTTCTGGTGCGCATGATCACCACCACCGTGAAGTATGGTTACGAGTACCTGGGAAACTCCCCTCGCCTTGTCATCACTCCTCTTACCGACCGTTGCTACCGGTAAGTTCACAACTCTCACAAAAAAAAAAAAAAAACAGCGTCGTTCTTTGATAAATTTAATCAGGTACAATTTGAAAAGGTGAAATATCAATAAATATTTCCGAGCTCTTTTATTAAGGGGTGGTTTGGTAGCGCAGCAGGCAGCACTGCTGACTCACAAGGCCGGGGCCGTGCATTTGCTCGTGAGCTCGAGTGAAGCGCAGTCTGTGGGGAGTTTGCCTGTTCTCTGCGTATTTCCATGGAGTCCAAAGAGTTCTGTTTCGGGTGGATTGTTCACTACAAGCGGCCTGTGTGTTACGTTGCCGCGCCGCGTAGATGACGTTTGGTGCCGTGTGTCTAACACTGTAAGTCACCTTGGGCGAAGGCCTCAGCTAAAAACACCGGTCGTCGTGTGTCACTTTGGAGAAAGCCATCCGCTAAATGAACAAATGTAATGTGAATGTTAGATTCTTCCCTCTAGTTGGCATCTTCTGTTTTATTCGAGCAAACTGCCAAAAAGACCCCTTTAAAGGAGAAGTGCAAAATAAGCAAGGTTTGCATGGTGCTAACAGTGTGAGTTTGTTGGTGCCAACGCGTGCCTACAGGACACTGATGGGGGCCCTGAAACTGAACCTAGGAGGGGCTCCGGAGGGTCCTGCCGGGACTGGGAAGACAGAGACCACCAAGGATCTGGCTAAAGCTCTCGCCAAGCAGGTATCTATTGCTCTCTGTTCAGAGTAGATCGCAATTTACTGCATTGCAGTATGTAGATAAATTGTTGTAAAGGCTCATAAACAGTACATTGCTTCCTCTAATAGTACACAGTTGATTCGGCTATTATATTCCTACATGAATGTTCTTGTGCTGCTTTCGTATTTATATTAGTCCCGTGTCGTATTTGTGGATTTGAGCAGAAGCGGACGGTTAGAATCGGTGTGGGATCTCAGCGTTGCCTTCCTGGCTCCTCGTTCTGAGCGGGTTCTTTTTGTCTCCGCTTCCCCCCCAGTGTGTTGTGTTTAACTGCTCTGATGGGCTGGATTACAAGGCCATGAGCAAGTTCTTCAAGGGCTTGGCACAGTCGGGAGCCTGGGCGTGCTTTGATGAGTTCAATCGCATCGAGGTGAGCGGGAAGGCGGACGTGAAGCAAGCGCGAGATGTTTCGAAAGTCAGCTCAGGCAGGTGACGGCGTGTCTCGTTCCATTGCGTGTGCCAGGTGGAGGTGTTGTCTGTGGTCGCCCAGCAGATCCTCAGCATCCAGCAGGCTATTGTGCGGAACCTAAGTACCTTCATGTTTGAGGGGACAGAACTGTCTCTCAATCCCACCTGTTCGGTCTTCATCACTATGAATCCTGGGTATGCTGGCCGAGCTGAGCTACCCGACAACCTTAAGGTAAAGGAAATACTGTCAAATCTCAGCATACTTTAGTAGCTACATCTTAAAAATAAAAAACATGCCTATCATTAAAGCTTACCGTATTGCTGCATAACGTTTTTTATCTGCAGGCCCTTTTCCGCACGGTGGCTATGATGGTGCCAGACTATGGTCTCATTGGAGAGATCTCGCTGTATTCGATGGGGTTTATTGAATCCCGAAGGTACCTGTATTCATTCCCAATCTCTCATTTCACTTCAGAGTGCAGCCTGCGTCGATTCTTTTCGCTAACTAACTCGGCGCCTCAGTTCTGCTGACGTCCACGTTTCCCTTCCATCCTCGCATCTCTCACAGCCTGGCCCAGAAAATCGTAGCCACCTACCGGCTATGTTCAGAGCAGCTTTCCTCCCAGCATCACTACGACTATGGGATGCGTGCAGTGAAATCGGTCCTCACAGCAGCTGGAAACTTGAAGCTGAAATACCCACAAGAGAATGAGAGTGTCCTACTGCTGCGTGCCCTCATGGATGTTAACATGGCCAAATTTCTGGCTCAGGATGTGCCTCTCTTTCAGGTCAGACACCTTCTATACACAGTCTGCCTGAGCCCTTTATAAGTGATCGGAAAACATTTCATGCAAGATATATCATGGCTCTGTATTATTACTGATGTATTTTCGTATTAGTTACTTGTCTATCCAACTCCAGGGAATCATATCAGACCTCTTCCCAGGGGTTGTTCTTCCTAAACCAGACTACGAGCTGCTTCTCAAAGCGCTCAATGACAACATTGCTAAGATGAAACTCCAGCCAGTCCCCTGGTTCATTGGGAAAATCATCCAGGTAGATGAGTACAATGCGCTCATTAACCTACAGAGTAACACAAATGTTCAAAGTCAAAGCTTTGTTGGAACAGTGAGACTGATGTCATTCGTGGTCTCCTCAGGTGTATGAAATGATGCTGGTGCGCCACGGGTTCATGATTGTGGGGGACCCTCTTGGAGGGAAGACCAGTGCCTACAAAGTCCTTGCTGGGGCGCTCAGTGATCTCTTCGCAGGTTTCTCTTTTCACTTTCTCACGAACGATTGCCGGATGTGTAGTTAAACGTGGTAAAATCAGTGCCTGAAACGGGCCGTGGGTCAGTAATACACAGTAGCGGCACTTCTGTGTGTCGCTCTTCGGGGTCTCGAGCTCTTTATGGCTGCCAGCCAACCAGATTCTCTGGCTTCTCTGGCTTCAAAAGACCTCTGCAGTACATGAAGATTATCCATAACAGCTTCATAGCTACGTTTCGTTGCCCAGGGTGCACTAAGTTATGCTGCAAGTCAGCGGCTCACGCCGCTTTCCTAGTTTTATTCAAAATTTGCGTCCCCTCTATTAAAGAAATATGCATTGCAAAAGTCAGCAGTATCTCCTTTATTCACTGCAGACAAAAAAAAAATCTAATATTTAATAGTTTGCTGATACCGACTACTGTTCACACCAACAGGAGTATCGGCACATTTTTCCAATACGAGCACAGAGTTAATTCAGTGTGAGCTGGTATTCTTTCCGAACTATTACTGACTTTCGTAGATGTTTAACTTAGTACTGGTGCTATACACCCTGTGTTGTTTTACTACAAGCTAAGTTGATGGACGAGTTTGCGGTAGACTTCCGCATCATCAACCCTAAAGCCATTACCATGGGTCAGTTGTACGGCTGCTTCGATCCTGTGAGCCACGAGTGGTCAGACGGGGTACTGGCCACCTCTTTCCGAGACCAGGCGGTGTCTATGTCAACTGATCGTCAGTGGATAATCTTTGACGGGCCTATTGATGCTGTCTGGATTGAAAACATGAACACGGTCCTGGATGACAACAAAAAGGTACGGCAAAAGCGACTGAGTTATTTGATATTCTCTGACCGAGAGTATTTACCCTGAAGAAGGGTGCATATTTATTTGTTTGCCGAGTGACTAGGGAAAAAAATCTGATTGAATTTGGATTTTTTACAATATCGTCTTAAAGTTGAGACGTTGAAAAAAAAAAAAAAACAGGTTCTGTGACCACAAATAAAAACCATGCTGTGGATGGATTACTGTTCTCGTGTCCTCCAAGCTGTGCCTAATGAGTGGTGAGATCATTCAGATGAGCGCCAAGATGAGCCTGATCTTTGAGCCAGCAGACCTGGAGCAGGCTTCCCCAGCCACCGTCAGCAGGTGAGGTTCTTACAGGTCTTGAAGGAGTCCTGAAGACAATCCCACAAAGGGCAAGGCCACAGTGACATGAGGTTGCTTCAACTTTTCTGTTCTAGATGCGGCATGATCTACATGGAGCCACATCAATTGGGCTGGGCTCCTTTGAAGGACTCCTATATGGACACCCTCCCAGAGAGCGTCAGTGAGGAGCTCAAGGACCTGGTGAGATTATGGTCTTCTTCATTTCGAGCAAAGTCTAGCACTTTTAAGCAGACTTTTTAAGCAGAAAGCAATGCTTTGCCTTTAAGGGGAACATCTGACGTTATCCTCATTGTGGTGGTGGTAATGTGAAAAGACGTGATTCCGCTCTCCGCAGGTTGAGGACCTGTTCAACTGGCTGGTCCAGCCGTGTCTGGACTTCCTTTATCAGGAATGCCGCTTCCTGGTGCAGACCTCTCCAATCCACTTGGCCTACAGCCTCATGAGGCTCTACACCTGTCTCCTGGGTGGGTTGCCTATTTAATAGTTGTTTTCAACTGGAAGAAACACCAGTTAGCTACTTATGTAACAGTTATAAGACTTGTCCCTTATGTCTCTTCTAAACTGGAATCAACATTGCATTGCAAATGAACAATGAATGAACAAGGGGCGTTTTTTTTTCTCCTGCAGAGGTTTATGTAGGGCACATGGGGACGTGTGCGCATACAAGCTTGTGTCTTTCATGTGTTCACCTCTCTCAGTACGCGTCACCGCTTCCCACTTTTCCTCTTATGTTTGAGCTCCTTCACACGCTTTCTTTGGAGACATTCTCAGTCAATAACGGGGCCAAAATAATAACAAAAAAGCTCGACGCTTTTAAACAGCGAGAGCATGAGATGCGATCTTCTGGACAGCTAAGACAACGGCAGCCTGCTCTACATCACTAGGCAACTTATAACAGCTTGGCCGGGACGTCCTTTGGAATTTTTTTAGGTGCAGATTCACGAGGAATAGCTGTAATTTAGTAAAACATACCTGAGAGTTGAATTTTGAATCTGTCCTCTGCTTGGGACAGATGAGATCGCGGAGTCTGGAACACCTGGGAAAGAGACAATGTCCTGCCAACAGATGACACAGTGGCTTCAGGGCCTCTTCCTCTTTGCTGTTGTGTGGGGCCTGGGTGGCACCATCAACGGGGAGAGTCGCAAGAAGTTCGATGCCTTCTACCGTAACCTGGTCATAGGCAAGAATGAACAACACCCCCTGCCAAAAAGCGTGACACTTACCACGAACGTCGCATTTCCCGAAACAGGTCACTTTTGTAGATGATTCATTCACATGTCAAATGATGGTTTACTCAGAGCCACCACTTCAATTCTGATGTTATCGTCTCTGCTGCAGGGAGCGTCTATGACTATTATTTCCAGAAGCAAGCAGCAGGACAGTGGAAGACTTGGACCGAAAGCATCTCTCTGGAGGAGACCGCCATTGCGCCCGGGGCTAATGTCAGTTGCTGTAGCTCTTGAGGCCGGGTTAACATCTGCGTGCTGAACCCCCGGGATTGCTCATTTATGTTCCTCTACCTCACTTCCCGTGGCAGGTGTCCGAACTTATCATTCCCACTATGGAGACAGCACGGCAGACGTTTTTTCTGCGCACATACCTCGCGCACGAGGTGCCCATGCTGTTTGTGGGGCCTACTGGCACGGGCAAGTCCATCATCGCCAACAGCTTCCTGCTCCAGCTGCCCAAAGAACGTTACACCCCCAGCTGCATCAATTTCTCCGCTCGTACCTCCGCCAACCAGACGCAGGACATCATCATGTCCAAGCTGGACCGCAGGAGGAAAGGCGTGTTCGGCCCTCCGATGGGCAAGAAGTGTGTGGTGTACGTAGGTATGAACACGGAGCAATAGCTTACAGGTCACGGGTTCAAATTTGAGTGTGGAGAATGTTGCAATGAAAATGATGCATGACCTTCATGTTTCTGTGCTTGAAAAATACGTTTCGCCTGCACACGGGACACCTACTGCATGCCTAAATAAGGCTGATGGGTAATTTTCTTGACATTTTTTTTTTTTTTAGATGATCTGAACATGCCTGCAAAGGAAATATATGGAGCTCAGCCACCAATTGAGCTCCTGAGACAGTGGATTGACCACAGGCACTGGTACGATAAGAAAGACACCTCCAGACTGGACATTGTTGATGTCCTTTTTGTGTCCGCAATGGGTCCACCCGGCGGTGGTCGCAATGACATTACAGGTATAGGCCTTTTCTTCGTCTCAGATCCATTCCGTGTTTTTTAAATAATTCAGTTGTGCTCCAGGTCATTCTGCTTGATGCATCACTTTTAATAAATTGAAAGATGCAGGAAAAACGTGTTTTTTTCCCTTGAGGTATTTTCGTTCTCATGTCTGAACGTTTGATGTCTGATGAGATGTGTTCTTTCTGAACTCGAGGACGATTTACCCGACACTTGAACATCATTTCCATCGACTCCTTTGATGATGAAACTCTGTGCAAGATTTTTACCTCCATCACTGACTGGCATTTCGGGAAGGGCTTTGACGCTGCGTTCCCCAGGTGAGATGTGACATTATCGTTGTTATCGATGCTCTAGCTACTCCATTAGTAAAAAAGTAAAATTAACATTTTTCGTTCAGATGAACGCAGAAGGGTACAAAGCCGAACACTTAAACAATCATTGTTCAGCAACGTTTCGCAAGTGTCGAGTTCAGAGTTTGCTCCGTTTAGGCTTGGGAGGGTCATGGTGCAGGCCACCCTGGCTGTGTACAAAGATGCCATGGAGAACTTCCTGCCCACACCCTCAAAATCCCATTACCTCTTCAACCTGAGGGACTTCTCGAGGGTCGTCCGGGGTGTGCTGCTCTGCTCCCACACCCATCTCCAGGCAAGTGTCTCTCACCACCAGCTTGTATCTAACACCATAGACTGGCTGAGGTTTTTCTTTCAAGCATCTTGAGCCTAAACACAGTTATTTTCCGTCGCTGGATCCTCGACATACGAATGCGGTTGATTCCTGGAAGAGTCATTTTACCCCTAAATCGCAACTACCCTGTCTCTTGTTTGACTTGCAGGTTTGGTAAAATCTCGACACGACCCCAAATTAAACAACTCTATCTTTTGTTAACTTCTGGCTACATTAAAAGTAAAACCATTTTAAAACTTGAAAATTAAAAATATGTTGTCTTCAGTAACCCTTATTCAATCCCTTTTGCTGACCGATTTATCCCATAAGTACGTGCAATTTTTAAGCACATTTGTGCCGCTTGTATTTTCTTTATGAACTCAACTTTGGTCTCTATGGTAACAGTACAAAGCTTCCCGCTGCTGGCAGAATCCCTGACAACGCAAACGCTGTGGAAGTAAGATGATTTAATATGGTCACACACCTATTCCTTTTGGATGCACTTTGCTGCCATTACTGCCTTTTGACTCAATGAGTAAACACACTTTACATGTGTAGTAGTAGTAAACACACAACTGGCAGGACTGGTGCATCCCGGCACCTATAGCTTGGATTCGAAAACGGGTTAAATCTGGCTCAGTCGATGCAGAATTTACATGTTCTCTCCTTATTTTTGCGGGCTTTTCCATTTGCTCTGGTTTCCTCCCACAATTGAATGACACGCATTTCATTCGTACTGGTGACTAAAACTCCCACAGTGTGTGTGCGTGCGAGTGAATGAGTGTGTGTGATTTCCCTGCCTTGGACTGCTGTCCTACCGATGGCCGTGCACGAATATGTGAACGAATCCAAGAATCCAAAATCGAACGATTGAATGAACGATAAGAAAACTTAAAATAAGAACTTTTGCTTTTCTGATGTTAGCCAAATATTTAATTTATTATAGAATTTCTCACCAGTTTATACTTATACTGTCTGAAACAATGTGATAATATGACTCTTGTCAGAAGTGAAAACAATTATTTACATTGCTGACAGTTGATGGATTTTGGCTTTAGTACCTCATCGGTGTCAGTGCAGGTTTAGACTGATCATTTATTGACAGGAGGAAGAGAAGTTGATTCGCCTTTGGATTCACGAGGTTTACCGTGTCTTCTACGATCGTCTCATAGACGACGCAGACAGAGAGCAGTTCTTTGGCATTGTCAAGGAACGGACATCTGGCTTTTTCAGGCAACCTTTTGACAAGGTAATAAATGGATTTTGTTAATATAAAAAAAAAAAAAAATCTGCCACATTTTGAGAGACATAGATCATCGCTTTTTGTTTCCCAACAGCTTCTGAATCATCTCACCCAGTCTGGGAACGTGACGGATGAAACGATCCGCAATCTGTTCTTCGGGGACTATGCCAAGCCAGATTCAGATGTGAAGTCTTACGATGAAATCGGAGACCTCAAGGACCTGATGGAAGTGATGGAGTACTACCTGGATGAATTCAACAACATGAGCAAGGCACCTATGTCTCTTGTAATGTTCAAGTTTGCCATCGAGCACATCTCACGCATTTGCCGCGTGCTCAAGCAGGACAATGGCCACTTGCTTCTGGTGGGCATAGGTGGTTCAGGCAGGCAGAGTGCAACCAAACTAGGCACCTTCATCAATGATTATGACCTCTTCCAAATCGAGATAACAAAAAACTACGGTATACCCGACTGGAGAGATGACCTGAAGAAGGTCATGCTAAAAGCTGGGATTCAGGGCAAGAGAACAGTCTTCCTTTTTAATGACAGCCAGATCAAGGACGAGGCATTCGTGGAAGATATCAACATGTTGCTCAATACCGGTGATGTGCCCAACATCTTCCCGGCGGACGAGCGTGCGGACATCATAGACAAAATGCAGGGTGTCGCACGCATGGAGGGAAAGAAGATTGATGCCACGCCTCTGTCCATGTACAGCTACTTCATCGATCGTGTCAAGGCCAACCTGCATATTGTACTAGGTATTACAGCCTCCCACACGTCCCATCGCTTTGTAACAGTTGCGCCAGTATTATTATGTCCTCCTTGATGTGGACGGTTTTGTTGCATTTTGTATTTCTTTGTAGCAATGAGTCCAATTGGAGATTCCTTCAGAAACCGGTTGCGTATGTTCCCATCCCTCATCAACTGCTGCACCATCGACTGGTTTCAAGCCTGGCCCACTGATGCTCTAGAGATGGTGGCAAACAAGTTTCTGGAAGATGTAGACTTAGAGGATGGCATCAGAACAGAGTTTGTACAAAATCTGCACGGTTTCTGCATTGCCTTAATTTGCTGCCTTAAGGTTGGGGTTGGTGTTGTGGTTGGGGTTAGGGTTAGTGCTGGGGTTAACCGTGACCCTCAACCTGTTCCTCAAGCTTGACTCAGCTTCCATCTGCAATTCTCAGTGGTTGAACTGTACTTTTGTATATGCTGTCGGCTGCTGCAGAGTGGTGGAGATGTGCAAAACGTTCCAGGAGAGCGTCAGGGATTTGTCTGAGAAGTACTTTGCCAGGTTAGGCAGACACAACTACGTAACACCGACTTCCTACCTGGAGCTCATTCTCACCTTTAAGGTTCTGCTCAACTCAAAGAGACAAGAAGTGGATACTGTGAGGAACCGCTACTTGGTGGGATTACAGAAACTGGACTTTGCTGCCTCTCAGGTGTGTATGCGTGCTGCATCTTTGTTAAGGGTCAAGAATACAGCGATCGTAGTTACCTAAACATCCTCAATCGTTGAATAAATTTTTAAAAATAATTTAAATTCCGGTGATTCAGGTGTCGGTGATGCAGCAGGAACTAACTGCACTGCAACCAGAGCTGATTAAGACATCAGCTGAGACTGAGGAGATGATGAAGAAGATAGAGAAGGAGACAGTAGAAGTGGATGCTAAAAAGGAGCTGGTGTCTGCTGATGAAAAAGTGGCAAACGAGGCAGCGGCTGAAGCTAAAAAAATCAAGGTATTACTTTTCTGTTTGGAAGCATCAAAAAGCATTCTGAAAGCATTTTATGCCAGTCGGATCTTATGAATCATAAAATTGGCTTGGAATTGGAATTATTTTGGGCTTCCATTTGAGGACCTAAGTGTAAGACTACAATGATTGGTCTGTTCAGGATGAGTGTGAAGGTGATCTAGCAGAGGCCATGCCTGCTCTGGAGGCTGCGCTGTCAGCCCTCGATACGCTGAAACCTGCTGACATAACAGTGGTGAAGTCCATGCAAAACCCTCCAGGACCAGTGAAGCTGGTCATGGAGTCTATCTGTGTCATGAAAGGCATCAAACCAGAAAGGAAGCCAGACCCCAGTGGCTCAGGTAAGTTTTACTAACCTAGATGTGTTCAGCATCGTCAGTATTTGTCCATTCGTCTCCCACCTTTCTCCAAGATGACTTAGGTTGGCAGTAGGAATATTTTCCATTCCACTCATTCTCATCTATGCTGCAGTATGACTACGTTTCAATTTTGCAATGTTTTTCTTTAAAATCTTCATATTTCTGTTTTCATTGTGATTAAGGTAAAATGGTTGAGGACTACTGGGGTCCCTCAAAGAAGCTGCTGAGTGACATGAAGTTTCTGGAGAATCTGAAAACATTTGATAGAGACAACATCCCAGCAGCCAACATCAAGAAGATCAGAGAGAAGTTTATTGAAAACCCAGATTTCCAACCCTCCATCATTAAAAGTGTCTCATCGGCGTGCGAGGGTTTGTGCAAATGGGTTCGGGCCATGGAAGTGTACGAGAGAGTGGCTAAGGTGGTGGCTCCCAAGAAGGAGCGGCTGAAGGAAGCAGAGGGGGAACTTGAATTGCAGATGCAGAAGCTATCTGTGAAGAGAGCTGAACTGAAGGAGGTGGAGGACAGACTGCAGGCCTTGAACGACACATTTGACGTCATGAACAATAAGAAGATAGATTTGGAGAATAACATTGAACTGTGCAAGCAGAAGTTGATCCGCGCAGAGAAGCTGATAGGAGGTCTCGGCGGCGAGAAGGACAGGTGGACAGAAGCCGCCAGACTCCTGGGGATACGATATACTAACCTCACAGGTGATGTGCTGCTGTCCTCAGGCATGGTGGCCTATCTGGGGGCTTTTACGGTTGACTACCGTGTTGAATGCCAAAGGGAATGGCATTTGCTCTGCAAGAAGAAGGAAATCCCATGCTCAGAAGAATTCACACTGAGCAATACACTAGGAAATCCAGTGATGATCAGAGCATGGCAGATTGCAGGGCTGCCTGTGGACGCTTTCTCCACGGACAATGGAATAATTGTGTCCAATTCCCGGCGATGGCCCTTGATGATAGACCCTCAGGGCCAGGCTAATAAATGGGTCAAAAACATGGAGAAGGCGAACAAGCTAGCTATCATTAAACTCTCTGATGGCAATTATATAAGGGCCCTGGAAAACGCTATCCAGTTTGGAACTCCCGTCCTACTGGAAAGTGTAGGCGAGGAGTTGGATGCTGTGTTAGAGCCTGTGCTATTAAAGCAGACTTTTAAGCAGCAAGGAGTGGAATACATGAGGCTTGGGGAGAACATTGTGGAATACTCTAAAGACTTCCGTTTCTACATGACCACTCGCCTCCGGAACCCCCATTACCTGCCTGAGATTGCAGTCAAAGTATGCTTGCTGAATTTCATGATCACCCCAATGGGGCTAGAGGACCAGCTGCTGGGTATTGTAGCTGCTAAGGAGAAACCGGAGCTTGAGGAGAAGAAAAACCAGCTGATTATTGAGAGTGCAGCCAATAACAAGCAGCTCAAAGAGATTGAGGACAAAATCCTGGAAGTTCTGTCTTCTTCACATGGCAATATCCTGGAAGATGAGACTGCAATCCACATCCTTTCCTCCTCTAAGGTGCTTTCAGAGGAGATATCCGAAAAGCAGAAGATCGCGAGCATTACAGAGAAAGAGATAGACGACACCAGAATGGGATACCGGCCTGTTGCGATGCATTCTTCAATCCTCTTTTTCTGCAGTTCAGATCTTGCTAATATCGAGCCTATGTACCAGTACTCGTTGGCTTGGTTTATTAACCTTTACGTGCAGTCAATTGCTCACAGCGTCAAGAGTGAGGACCTTCATACTCGGATTGACCACATCATCGACCACTTTACTGTCAGCATCTATAACAACGTATGCCGTTCTCTCTTTGAGAAGGACAAGCTGCTCTTTTCGTTGCTGCTTACAGTAGGAATCATGCAGGGCAAAGGCAAAGTGGACAACCAGGTATGGCGATTCCTCTTGACAGGAGGGATTGCTCTGGACAATCCTTATCCAAATCCAGCCCCCGAGTGGCTGTCAGACAAATCATGGTCTGAGATCGTACGGGCCTCTAAACTGAAGAACCTGTGTGGACTTTTTGAACATGTTCGTGACCACATTCCCAAATGGAAAAAGATCTATGACTCTGGCAGACCTCACGAGGAGAAACTCCCAGATAAATGGAGCATGCTGGTCGGGATGGATCGTATGGTGGTACTGCGCTGCTTCAGACCAGACAAACTGGTGCCAGCTGTGCAGGAATTTATTACCGACAATATTGGCAAGACCTTCATTGAGCCTCCAACCTTCGACTTAGCAGGCAGTTACAAAGACTCCAACTGCTGCTCACCCTTGATCTTTGTGCTTTCCCCTGGATCTGATCCTACTGCAGGTAATGGACTTGTGTAGCATTTGGGGACACTGTACTTATCACCTTATTTTTCAGTTAAGGCTTTGTTGTAATTGTAGACACAAAGATTATATTTATTGGAGCTGTACTTTTACACTTTTAACTTAGGGCCTCAGAAAACGTGTATGTTAAAGATAACGTTACAAAGGTCAGTTGGGCCAGTTTTAGTCTTTGTGCATGTTTGTTCCTCAGGTTTGCTAAAGTTTGCAGACGATTTGGGCATGGGAGGCAGCAAGATCCAGACCATCTCCCTGGGCCAGGGCCAAGGTCCCATCGCTGCTAGGATGATCGATTCGGCCATTAAAGAGGGCACTTGGGTGGTACTGCAGAACTGCCACCTTGCCACTAGCTGGATGCCGACACTAGAGAAGATCTGCGAAGAGGTGATCACACCTGAGAACACCAAAGAAACGTTCAGGTTAGCGTGGAAATTTGTGCCACCGTGCTTTTTTCAAATCTTTGTGAAAAATATGAAACTTGAACTAAAAGAAAAGATTAATTGTTTTTGTATTATATTATCTGCAGATTATGGTTGACTAGTTACCCTTCTGACAAGTTTCCAGTCAGCATCCTGCAGAATGGAGTAAAGATGACCAACGAACCCCCTAAAGGTCTACGTGCCAACCTTCTACGTTCCTACCTCAGTGACCCAATCTCAGACCCTGGCTTTTTCTGCAGCTCAAAGAAGCAGGAAATCTGGCAGAAGCTGCTCTTTGGTTTGTGTTTTTTCCACGCCTTAGTCCAGGAGAGGAGGAATTTTGGACCGCTGGGTATGTCCTCAATGTGCTGTTCTCCTGTGCCGTGCTGTAGCTCCTTTATAGGTCTTCCTCAGATGTACAACACTTTTGTATTATAAGTCATTATTGTGATATCAGCTCTTATGACACCTTAAATGTCTTCTTCAAAACTAGTACAATTGCAAAGTTTCATGCTATGTCAACCGGCAGAAATTGGAAGAATTTTACTGCCGTCCGTAGGTTGGAACATCCCCTATGAATTTAATGAATCTGATCTCCGAATCAGCATGAGGCAAATTCAGATGTTTCTTGATGAATATGAGGAGGTTCCTCTGGAGGCCTTGACTTACCTGACAGGTAATTTCACAAAACCTCAACTTCTGGCTCGTGTATTTTAGAGCTACACTAATGGCTCCTTTTCTTTTGCGCCTTTAGGAGAGTGTAACTACGGAGGAAGAGTAACCGATGACAAAGACAGACGGCTACTTCTGTCACTGCTGTCCATATTCTACTGCCGGGATGTGATCGAACGAGAGCAGTACTACCTGTCAGAGGGACATGAGTACTATATCCCCCCTCACGGACCCTACCAGGTAAGAGCTAATGTGCTAGGCTCTCAAAATGTTAAAGAAAAAGTAAAAAATCTAAAGTAGCATAACTGGGAAAGGACTGAAAAGCAGACTGGGGACTCCAATTTACCGATAAACTTCAAGTGTTTCACGTGAAAAGGCTCATTTTTCATACAAATCCCATCTGGCTTCCCGAACTGTTCGCCGTCTGCTGCAGACTTACGTCGACTACGTCCGCAGCCTGCCCATCAGTGCCGACCCTGGGGTTTTTGGGCTCAACAGCAACGCTGACATCACAAAAGACAACCAGGAGACAAATCAGCTACTAGAAGGAGTGCTGCTTACATTACCCAGACAGGCAGGGGGTGGGGTCAAGTCCCCTCAGGTGAGAATGGCTTTGTATCCACCACACAGCAGTTCTAAAAGGCTTTCATTCACAATGTTTCTTTTAAATACACATGCAGGTAGTGAATTTAGCCTTGTAATTCAGGGGTCTCGTAAGGGTCACACAAAGATTAACCACGAGGTCCAAGTTGCAAACCTGGACTGCCTTTCCTTACCTTTGCCGCGTCCAAAACTTTCTCCCCTTCTGCTTTCAGGAAGTTGTCGATGAATTAGCCGAAGACATTTTATCGAAGCTCCCAGCTGACTTCGACATACAGATGGTGATGAATAAATATCCGGTTGTCTACGAGGAGTCAATGAACACAGTTCTGAGACAGGAGACTATTCGCTTTAACAGGTATGCTTGCTTACTGTTATACTGTGGTTACGAAATACTGTACACAATTCCACGTGAGCGAAAGTGCTTATCGTGGGTTTGTGGGATTACGAGACGTGAGGATTTGAGACTGCTGAGGCACCTTCCTCTCCATAAATACATCCCAGTTATGCTTTTTGACTGTTTTCCCATGTCAGTTGTATCTCTAAAACAACTGACATTTGCTAAACTGTTTACCTTTAGTTTATGCACGTTGTTGTAACCAGATTATAACACCGAAAGTCAAAGGCAGGAAACGACGTTTCTAGGAGATAAATTAACGTAACATTTACGTTGGAATTCAACACAGACTGCAGGGTTTTTCCCAGTTTGATGATGCAGAATACACCCCTGTACTGGTTTTCCCAGGTACTGCTTGCAGATTGGATTCTCTTAAATACTGGTGTAAATTACCCTAAATAAGCCTTCATTCATACGGGAGAAACGGTAACACAGCCATGAGCCCAAAGTAACTGTACTATCACCTGGTTATTTAAACAAGGACAAACTTAGTGCTGACTATAGAAAGAACCCAGCAACGTGCCACAGTTGAACTATTTCGGAAGGAATGACGTAGCAAACCAGGCCTCTGTGGCCAAATGGACAGAGGAACTTAGTCAGCAGAGAACACATCTCTTCACTGTGAACATTTACAAGGTCACGAGTATAATTTGCTATTGTCAAAAACAAATGATGCAAACCTCTCGCTTAGGGTCGGTCATGTGAGAATGTATTCCTTCATGCCAGCAAGAAGCTTCATTCTCAAGTATTGAGAAGGTGCTTCTCAAAACTGTACAAAAGTAAAAAAGCGATTGTATATGGGGTGTAGTGGTGCATAAAATGTCATTACTCCAGAAAGTCGGTGGTGCTTTTAACCTGCCTTTAACCTGACTTCTTTGATGAATAATGGAACATTTTCACACTCGCTTCCACTAAAATGCAATTTTGTGTTAATGAAGCAAAACTGAGTTGGACATATTGAAAATGGACCGAACCGGATGTTACGCTCAATTCTCCCTGAACGTCAACCTCCAAAATGTTCTGGGTCCGAGGCGAGAGCTTTCGACAGAGCAGCGCTGTGTTATTCACTGCACATCCCAGCGCGACGATCTTTGTCTTCGGTTAGGCTAGTCGACCAGGTAAAGACCGCTGTGCCCGTGGATCAGTGGTCCCTAACAACTGACAATAGAGGACAGAAAGAATTACTTGTATGTTGTTTGTAGACGTGTTTTTGGTGTTTCCAGGTGACAGCTTCTACTGGCCTGCGCCATGGAGGTTTGATACTTGATACCGTCACGTGTCATTGAGAAATGGAACTGAATGGGTGTGTTTGCCTCCCTGCAGACTAACCAGTGTAGTGCGCAGCAGCCTGGTGAACATCCGCAAGGCTATAAAGGGACTGGTTGTGATGTCAGCCGAGCTGGAGAACGTGTTCAACAGCATGCTGGTGGGGAAGGTCCCGGCCATGTGGGCAGCCAAGTCTTACCCCTCACTGAAGCCTTTAGGGAGCTACATCTCCGATTTTCTAGCTAGGCTACAGTTCTTGCAGGCAAGTCTCTAGATAAATACATGTAATACTGACATGCAAAGAACAGAACGAGTAATTTAACATGCGAGAAAAATGCAATTGATAACTTACGGATGAGGTTTTATGAATGCTGCGAATCTCTTTTGCAGGACTGGATTGATAAAGGGCCCCCCAATGTCTTCTGGGTCTCGGGGTTTTACTTCACGCAGTCTTTCCTCACGGGGGTGTCTCAGAATTTTGCTCGGAAATATTCCATCCCAATCGATTACATCGGATTTGAATTTGAGGTAAGGATCGTTCAGCCAGAAGATCTACATTGACAAATCAGTTTGCCCACAACACTTTGTACAGAAATTTACTGTACACATACGCTGAATGGTACCGACAGTGCCAACTTGTTCTGCATAATTTAATCCAAGTTGAAATGCTATTTTGACTAGTTGAATTAAAAGTTCCCCTTTTCTGGTAAGGTGACTAAACAAGAGACACAGATGGAACAGAAGCCTGAAGATGGGGCTTATGTGAAAGGCCTGTTCCTAGAGGGTGCTCGCTGGGACCGGGAGAAAATGGTTATCGGAGAGTCTTTACCCAAGATTCTCTTTGACCCTCTGCCCATTATATGGCTTAAGCCGGGGAAAATGGCCACATTCCTTCATGAGAACATCTACGTCTGTCCCGTTTACAAGACCAGCGCCCGCCGAGGCACCCTCTCCACAACGGGCCACTCCACCAACTACGTGCTTTCTATTGAACTACCCTCAGACAGGCCCCAGAAGCACTGGATCAACCGGGGTGTGGCGTGTCTCTGCCAACTCGATGACTGAGTCTCCCACACGTCCGTGTTCGCTGTAATATATAAGAAGTGTTCAAATTCACGACTAGAGCATTTGTATGTATTTCCTGATCACTGAAAATATACATGGCAGAAGTAAATACAGTCATTGCCCAGTTATCGCCATAAATGGTTAAGGATGACGACTCATTTTTATCACCATGTAGGTTTTAGGTCATTTTCAATAATGTTTGTTTTAAGCCTGTTTTCATTAATGCTCACGTCTTCTGCTGAAATAGTGCAATAATATTTGCCTTTGTACAGGCGGCGAGGCTCGCATTGCTTACAGCCATAAAACGAATAAATATCAATATCCATTAACTATTCGCGAATACAGACCTAAAACATACATTATAATGTATCATTTGAAATCACGAAGGCACGGCTTTCCAGTTTTCTCTATTTTTTAGGAAGCAGAAATAAAAACAAAGGGGTATAACTAAAATAAATACGCACATGTAAGTCATTTTAATATTTTATGCAACGTATGACATCATGGACAAAGTAGATATTAAGCACTGTTTTAAAACATTATGCCACGCCAGGCATGCTAGTTCAGGGAGTGACCGGGTGTGACGAAACGTGGAGTGTAGCCGCTACGTATTTTATGAAAAAGTGAAGATAGCAAGAGCAACAAACATGTAGCGTAAACCCAGAAAACTGGAACTTTGACCAGCAGCTGCACCAACACCAGTTGGTCCACCTCAGTCTTGTCACACTTTTCTTCCATCGGCCCGATAAACACTATGATCAGAGGACACGGATCCAGAGGGCGATCGTGTTCCACAAATATTTCAGTTTGTTCAGTTCACTCTGCGGCTTCGGTGCTCATTTTTAAGACGAGCGCGGGTACCGGTGCCACTGTGACTCCTGACCCTGAAACATCAGCCAGGCAACGACTGCACTGTGCACTAATAAACACTACAAAATACTTCAAATTCAGTTCGCAATAGTAATATTTTGTATTAGATTATGTTTAAAAGGAATGTTAAATTTAAAATACAACAATTTAAACCTGCTTCCATGGGAAACCACTAGTCACTAAAACCACAATATCTAAAGTATGTCTAAGTGAAGGGCTCAAAACTACTTATCAATCCATAGAGTACAAATAAATCATTTATTGAATAAGTCACCCGTGGGAACATTTTGCTTGTAGTGAATTCTTTGTTCTCAGGATGCATATAAATATAAGTAGCAGAATCTTTAGGGAATGCCGACATGGGTAATGTTTTTCTCTTCACTCCTTGAATGCAAAAATAAAGTACTTCCGATTACGGAAACGTATGTTTTCTTTGGCACCTACAGCTATGCCATTTTATTTTTATATATGTATACCAAACAAAAATGTAAATGCAACACTTTTGGCATTACTTCCATTCTGCAGCAGTTGAATAAAAAAAGAAGTTCAGAATTTTTGTTGGCAAACAAATCATGGTTGCTGCAGGGATGTCCACTACAGTCAGTACATCTCTCTGCCATAAGCTGCCCCCAACACCATATCAACGTTGTGAAGACTGGCTTGCGGGGGGGGGGGGGGGNGGGGGGGGGGGGGGGGGGGGGGGGGGGGGGGGGGGGGGGGGGGGGGGGGGGGGGGGGGGGGGGGGGGGGGGGGGGGGGGCATATCCAATGGACAAAAAACCCAAGTGCATTTCATCAATGGCATCGATTTGGGATCCGTTCCATGACCCACTTTGTTTCTCGGGGTATCTGTGACCAAAAGAGCCTAAGGAATCACTGTCGGTTTTAAGATTTCCATTTACTGATTTATCTTCTATAACATCTTTGAAATGGTTGAGTGCTGTGTTTATATTTCTTCAGTATATGTTACTAAAAATTAAACCAGTGTAATCACAGCTTTTAAGATTTTGTATGTAACTTTATATGGCTATAGAACATTTTATTAAAAATTAAAACTAAAGCTTTGTTTTCTTTTAGAACCCCTTCTTGCATTCACAGTCAAAACCAACAGTGGTGTGAAAATTTATTACATAGCAAATTGAATGTTTCATACAATTTCTGCACACATCATACAATATAAAACATAAGCACTGAACAGGTAATGATAAAATATCTATAAATATTAATAAAGAAAATACATTTGTGCATAACTATATGTATGAAGCTATGGATGTTAGATTAATGTGTTTGAGATGGGGGGGGCAAGCGAGGTTGTGCTCAGCATCCTACCCCTGTGAAACGTGCTTCCCTGCAGCGTGTCAGCTATCATCCAGTGACCGCAGATAAATGGGCTTTGCCTGTTTCCTCAGCCGCTCCTGCATACGAAGCCTCCTGCCCTTCTGAGTGGCCAGTCCCATTGCAGGAATGTGCACCTGAAAGGAAAAGCATCTAACTACTAAACCATATTCTAAATATTTAGTACTGAAAAAAATTATGACAATTTCAATCACTTATTTGTGTTTGTTGCGATTTCAAACTTTCAAAGTAGCAACTTTATGTGAGGGAGACCTTATGCATCTCCAGCTGTACTGGGCTAACCTGATTAAGAATAGGGTTGTGAATTATCACACTAACACCTGGATGTAAAATTAGGTTTTAAATGTTTCTATTTTTTATTTTTTTTACAAATTACAAGTGAGCACATTGCAGACACTGCCAGCAAATCTGTCCTCACTCACCGGCCTTGGATACGGGTTCTGGTAGTGGAGCCCTTAAAACGCAAACGTAAGTTTTCATTTAGCATTTTTGCAGCCATAGAGTTTATGTACAATTCAGATTCACTGCAATGCAGTAAAAGTCAAACTATAAGCAACATTACATTAACATCAATTATTTAAAACAGCTGTTCAATGTAAAGCACTAAAACTAAATATGGTAACTGCAATATTGCATATTCAGTTACATTTCCGCCTGTGGGTCTGAGCAGCAATCGGTTAAAACACTGGACTGGTGCCACTCACCAATTTCAACTCTAGCTTGGCATTCTTCTATACACCTTCTTATGGACTCTAAGTCAGTCACCTGGAAAGAGATGTACAATATAATTTTATTATGGGTAACCTAATGGATCTGTTACTAATTTCCATCAGTAAGTAATAATACATCAGTAAGTAATACATTTAGAAGCTGACAAAAAATGCACCATTACACTCATAAGAAGCCTCCTGGCTAACAGCTGGTGTAGTTTTAGGTTCACCAGGGGGTGCGAATGCCTGCTCATTTGTGGTATGTGCACATTTGTAGTATGCGACAGGGGCTTCTAGAGACGTCACCACAGATCTTCTGATTTCAGCAGTTATACAGCTTTGGGAAAAGTTGTATTACACATTTCCCGTGTGGCTGAGCAGCAATGGGGAAGTCAAGGTCTGGTCACTGTACACAGTAGGAAAGTAGGACCACTTTCTCTTTAGTTCTTCATGGCCAATTGTTTAACCCCTATTTTAAGGTAGTTTCAGCAGGTGATATTTTGTCAGTTCTGTGACAAAGATGTGCAACTTAATTCTGTGTAAAGCTCAGGAAAAGTGGCCAGGAGACGTCTGACATATTGAATGAAGCATGTAGAACGCAGACAATGAGCAGGGCGGGGGGGGGGGGGNGGGGGGGGGGGGGGGGGGGGGGGGGGGGGGGGGGGGTGGGGGGGGGGGGGGGGGGGGGGGGGGGGGGGGAACACACACCAAAAAGCAACAGGTCCCCAACCCAGATGCAGAACGGCAAGTAGAACCTCAACTTTTTCCATCAACCCTTTTATGGTGTTCAACAGGCAAGGTCATTAAGTTGTTTCATCTTTAAATAACTTTATGCCTTTTTTTAAAGTGCAGACCTCATTCACTTATGATAACACTGCCTATCCAGTGCAGCGTTCTGTTGGTCCAGAGCCTTACCGCCTATTATTTGTGCATTAGGTATGATATTATGTGAAAAATGATATTTTAATTCAAAATCAGTATTGTGAGAGACCCTAGGGTTTCCTTTCATGCAGATCTTTACCCCATGCATGGTAAAGTTTCTCATTTTTTATACTACAGACCCCCTGAGGCAGGGAAAACTCCCTCACAAAGGGCTGTTTCGAACATTGACACGCAAGGGAAGCTCTGCTCGTGCTCTCATGTGCCCCTCATCCGTGTTGTGCTACCTGCTGGTTCTGCCTGAACAGGGTCCTGGCCTCCTGTGCGATATAGCGCCTCTCGCTGTCTGTGTCCTGCTGCAGGCCGCTGAGCGCACGCCAGCTCCGCGCAATCCTCAGCACGCGCCGATACAGCGCCAGCACCTCGTGTCGCGTGGCAGCTGTCATCTGGCTTGCAGGATGGAAACACACATCACCTTTTCACCGGGGAGTGAATGGAGACACACCTGGCCCTGGGCGACCTGGTGAGAACGCAGTTCCACAGTCCGCAGCGAGATGGCAGCACATCGTTCAACCCCATAAACCTGAACACTGCACATGGCGACATGTAATCTGGGTTTATTTATCTGTCTGTCGGTCAAGTATGGAAAAGAGCACCGTGTCAAGATGTATTGACTGAACTTCCAGGTTGTTTGTCTCAACAAAAAGCTACAATATTATTTGGCGAAATGATTAAGCACTTAAACAGTGGAGACTGTTTTCGACAGCATGACCGATTTACCGAACTAGAACAGGAAACTAGGTGTGTTTGAACTTCAGTCTGTCAAACCCATGTTGTGTAACAGCAGTATGAAGCCCCCTTAAAACATACTGTAGCGCAGTCTGGCAACATGGCTAAGTTACTGGAAAGTCCATCAGTCGTTCTACATGAAAATCTCGCGTAAACTGCCTACCATAAACTGGCGAAGCGGAGTTATGGCAAAGGCCGAAAAGTAGATACAACCGCACAGGAAGATGAATATCAAGACCACCGTAGCGCGTACTCCGCGTGACCGAAATACCGACTTTTTTTTTTTTTTTTCTTGCTTTCTGTCGCTTTATTTATGACGAGTAAGGGAGACGTGCTGAGTCGGGCTGTGACGTAGTCAACACGCTGCTCCTGCTGCTACCGACAAGTATTTCACACACTGAGGGCAACGTCAAATGACGCAATACACAAGCGCCCGGAACGGGAGTAGTGACGTTGTACGCACCCTGCCAGGCACGATCCGGATGACGTAGCGCGCAGGCAGCTGGCTCTCAGCTGCGGCGATACTGATGCACTGCAGGAAGTGATGCAGGGAAAATTCTCATTAATATCCAGTCAGTAGAGACGGAGAAAAACGGACAGGAACTGGCATTTTGCACCACGGTTTTATAGTTCGCACCTCGAAAGGGTAACGGCGTCGACAGTCAAGTAGGAGACCGAGAGCCGGCGGCCAAAGGAAGGCAGTGGGACGCCGGCTGTGCTGCTGACGAGGACGCCTTTCTGTGCCGTGTGGCGCTGACGATGAGGGTCCGTTTCTCCGCACAGCCCACGGACGTGTAGGAGGTAGGAAACGCAGGATGTCGACGTGCGTCTCAGTAGCTGCGAACTTAGTTGGTCACTTCTTACTTTCTGTTACTCCACCGAGAGAAACTGTCTTCAGTAGGTCCCCTGTCGGGGTAGCGCGCGCGGCTCTCGATGCCCGGTTAGCTGCGGTGCTAACGGCGTTCCTCCGCAAACAGGAGACCCAGCGGTCTCACCCAGCACAAAACCCGCCTTTAAACCCCCCTTCTGTGTGCTTAAAACGCTTCAGTAAACGAGTAGTGGCTGTACTCTGGACTTTGTGCGTTTTGGGTGCCGAACGGGCGACGCGCGCGCTCGCGGCTCGTGCCACATTCGACATGTCTTTGTTGTGCGTAAAAAGGAGCCAAGCATGGAGTCACCGGGGCATAAACACACACTTAACATTTCACGTCCAGCCACGTCACCGCCGGGACGCGTTTCTACTGGAATGACCCTAAACACGCATTACAAAGCTGCCCGAGTTGGCGAACGTGGGTAGTTAGTTGTTAACTAGTGTGTTTAACCTGCACCGAAAGCGGCCACGACTGTTTTAATCACTGAGCGAGGTATTAAACCCTGAACTGAGGCCATAAAAGTACCCTGCTGCATGAATAGGTAAGTCGTTGTGAAGTTTATTTGTCATTATGAGCCACCTGGGTCTATGGTTAAACAGCAAGGAGTTGGATTTGACTCTATAGTTTAACAGCTCCAAACAGGACTTCGCTGGCCGGGATCGTTCGGTGCAAGAATCTGGCTTGACAGCAAAAGTTAAAAACTCGGAAAGAGCAAATGCCCACTGATGCTGCCTGTGTCGCACACTGTAACACGCACGCAGCGATGGTGAGACAAAAGATGAACCCCCACGGTCACGGCTGCTTATAGTCCATGTTAACCACTCCGGTTGACTACTGGCTAAAGGGTGGTATTTAGTAGCGTCCTGTTTAGAGCTGTTGGGGTGTCCATTTGAATTCTACTCATGCTGTGGAAACCCAGATCAAGATGCATAGGCGTATCTTGATATCGGTAAGGTGACGGGGAGTATCCTGGGCAGGACTGTTACCTTACAGTCTGAAGGGCTCAAGTTTGAATCCCAAGCCTCTCGGGAGACTTGTCTCAACATGTCTGGAAGCTGTGGGACCGACACTTGGTGAGCTCCTCCTGAATGGTTGTAGTCATCGTCTGTGAGAACCCACGAGCTCCTATGTCAGTTTGAAAAGTTGTAAATGCCTGAATTAATTTATTCCAGATGGATGTGTTAAGTTGTGCCTCTAGGTCCTTGCAACAAGGCTATTTAAAAGCTAATTTTGGGGGGGTGCAGCATATAATTTTATTTAGCTGATGTCTTTTTCCTTGGTGGTTAAAGTGTTAAACAATCTACATTACAATTTACCAATTTGTATAGCCTGGTATTTTTACTGTATAAAGTAAGTACAGTACCTTGATCAGGTGCGGGATTCTAACGTGGGATCTTCAGAGAAGTTATGTCAAGTTTAATATGTTCTAAGGTCTAGATATAGACAATTTCCATTTCATTGCCCCGGATCACATCGTTCTGTATTTCTAATGGTGTGTTTGTCTACAGTGATGTTAAACATGAAGCACTATCTGTTAACAACAATACACAGGGTTTATGCTTCTTTCATTATTTAAAAAAAAAAAAAAAAGTCAATTGGAAGCGTTCACAAGTGCTGCATAGACACACCCGTGTGGTGGAAGCCTTGACGCAATAAGCCCCAGTGGTTCTGCAACATGGACGTTGAAGTGGGTTTCCCTCAAGCCAGAAGAAGTGGCAGGAGCTGCTACCATGGTGCAGTCATCCTTGTGTGAGAGGGGGAGGTGTGCCAGGCGCCGTGGCTCTGAGCTCCCTGGGGGAGCGCGGTAATTAACCTGCCTCCTCAGGTGAAGTCTCAGCAGAGGATCATGCCGCATCAAAAACACTGACCTTTTAGTGTTTGCAAAAGAAACGATGATTACAGCAAACTGCATTCCTCACGTCGGCTTCTCATTTCACACTTAACGTGACCTGTGTGGGGTGGTTTGCAAGATGCCCTCTGTGAAAATGTTGCGGTGTTAACAATGTTGAGATGTGATATAACAAGGGCCTCGGTGTGGATTTTTGCCTGCCGTGTCATTTAGCTTTTATTAGCGATTGGCTTCCATACTTGCCGGAGGGTTTGTGAGCTGAAGTTTTAGACATGTTTTTCCACAGGCTTGAACATTTGAATTCATTGCACAGTTTACAAAGAGTTGCCGTTTACAGAATTTACAGTGTATTCAGAAGTGCTTTAAATGGCACACTTGATAAAATACCTGATGAAATTGTTTCGTTCACACAAAAGAATTTTTGTGTGGTGGTGTACTGTATAGGTTAATGAAAATTGGACAATACGGTTAAATCCCTGAATACATAGGGCTCTCCGAAATAAAATGTAACTACTATTTATGTAATAACTTTGAAGCAAATAGGCTTATCAAAATTTTTTCAAAAATATGTGGGATATAAAGGTGCCAGATGTTTCCACCCTTTAAGCTTGTTTCACATGTTGTTTTTCCACTAAGACTCTTATAAAAACATTGGTGTGACCACACTGGAGGTAACAGGAAATCAGGGTTTTTGGTCATTGAGTGGGATGATACCGCGCATGTTTGTGCTCATTGGAGCCATTGATTTTGAGTAGCTTTTGAAACCCAGTAATGTACCCATGATGGCATTTGTGCCTTTTTTACAAAAGGCCTGAGAAATGCTGAAGCCACGAATCAAGAGCAGAGGTGTAAAAAGCTTTACATTTTTGTTCTAGACTGTTCCTGTTGGCTTTCCACTCATTCAGCTTATCAGTTGCATTGTTTCAGTTAAGTGTTTATTTTTCTGTACTGCACATTTTTCTCCCACTTTTTTTCTTATTTATCCAGCCAGTTGCAAACTTAATCAAAACCTAACTTGTCACTTATTTAAAGTTGTGGACAAGTATGTGTATTTTTGTGCTCGAGGTGAACACACCCTCATTCAAATGTTATATATGTCTCCATATGTGTTCATCCCTAGTGTGGATTTGAAATTGCCAAGTTTCTTTGACTCCTGTAACCACACTTTGCTATTTGAAGTGAATGATGTCTGTTCTTTATGCACGCGGGTGACTCGCTGCAAGGATTTATCGTATGTTTTTAAGACAGCTGCTGTTAACTGTTCTGAACCACGTATGTTGTCTCAGTGCTGCAGAGGCTTTCTGTCCAAGTGAGGTGAGATCTGGTTGTAGGGTTTCTTGCTTTCACTTCAGATTTAAAGTCTCAGCGCTTTGTGTATTTAACTATTTCTTTTGTCTCCGTGGAAGTCGAATGGTCTCCAGCACTGGGGATTTTTATTCTTTACTTTTTGTCAGCCAACCAGCCAGCTGCCTTTGTTTCAAGGGGTGTTCTGCCATCGCTTTTTTTTTTTTTTTTTTTTTTTTTTTTTTTAATGGGTTTGCCGGATAGGGAGGATCACAGTCGTGTANTTTTTTTTTTTTTTTTTTTTTTTTTTTTTTTTTTTTTTTTTTTTTAATGGGTTTGCCGGATAGGGAGGATCACAGTCGTGTAGTCGTTGTCTGCTTGGTTTCACTGTGTGTGTGCAATTATCCTGCCTCTCTTTTCTTGAATAAGGCGAATGTCACTGTGCTCTGAAGGCTACATTTACGTGTCCACCTCATAATCTTACTTTGAAGACGACTGAAATGTGTACAGGAGCAGAAGCTTGTTTGTTATTCTTCAGCCATATGGTTTCACAGTTTTGATTCCTCCCCCTTCCACGGAGGTGAAATATATTCTCAGGAACAAGCCGGGTTGCTGTGCATCTAACCACTGTGAGAGGGTCTGACCCTTTGGTTGCTCTAGAGAATGTCATACAAGCTCCCTTGGAAAGATGGAAATGCTCCAGTCATGTGGCCCCACTGCTCAGCAGGGCTGGAGGGATGTCAGGAGAGATTGGGCTGAGCAGTGTCAACTGGGATTATCAGATTAAGGCCCTGGGCCCATCGGCCAGGTCGTCTCCAAGTCCAGGTCAGAAACGGCAGCTTACTGGCTCTTTAAGAAGGGAGACGGGACCAAACGTCCCCCAGAGATGCAATTATACTATTTTAGAAAATTAGATGTTTATTAACCCAGGACATGATTTACCAGCTCATCCACTGTGGTGTGTTTTCGTTTGTCATGGAGAAATCCTTAAAGGTTTAAATGTTGATTTTGAACATAATGCTGAATGTGATCTAGAATGCTGGCATGGTGTTCTTTAGATGGAACAATATGAGGCAGAATGTGCTGTTGAGTAGCTGTGTTCTCGCCCCATTTTAAACGATTATGCTTAGAATCCCTCTTCACTTTTCTGCGCTTTTATCTGTGAGATGTCAGTTCCCGCTGAATGGCTGCAACTGTTTTCCAGTAAAGACTTATGTATTCATTGTATTCCCTGTTTCTCACACTTGGTTGTCCTTTTCCCAGTTATGTTGTTTACTTTTTGCTTACAGCTGTTTCTGTTAATTTAAAACATGTGGCAGTGCTGTGACAAATTAGCACGGTTTGATAAATGAGGCCTCCCTCCTGTTTACTTTGCTTATGTGCTGTGGCCTTGTGGGAGTTGAATGTCCCTTCCACAGTGAAATAGCTACAATACTGTCACTGTGAGTGTTGGCAGGGTGGAATATGAATACGAGCTGGATCCAGGCTGTCCCTGGACATAAACCTTGCGTTGAAACTGGTGGCCTCACCCACGGTTGCCTAATGCAAAACGCAAGGCTTGGAGAGTAATTGGAGCTGCGGCTAAATGGCTTTTGCCTCGGTGCGTGGTGGAAGAAAGGGAGGCCTTACTGATGTGTGGCTCAGTTGCCTAATCCTGAGAGAAAACTGGCTGAATTAAAAACCACCAGCCCTGTAAGTAACAACCCTACCTCTGTGGCCATTTCATTATCTGTTGTGTTCCAAATGGTAAAACTGGTCAACATATTAACCAACCTACATGTGTTTCAGTTCAAAAATTAAATACAGCCATAATTTTTTGTAGACAGTCACTGTCGAAATGCTGATCCATTGTGTAGCTGTAATATAGTAGCTTTCCAAATGAATGGAATGAGAATTTTACAGTAAAACTGGGGTTTTTACAACAGGAATTTCCCATGAAGAAGACAGATTAGCTGATCAGATGATAAATACTCTGAAATAAGACCTTTTTAATGAAAAAATGTTTTTTCAAGTTAGCTAAGAGGTATTTATCATGTATATAGCACAATGGTTAGCACTGAGAGTTACTTTGGCTTTTTCTCTAGGTATTTTTTGATTAATTTAAAAGCAACAGGTAGAGAACTACATTGAATAAATACCGTGTAGTTGTGTTTTGCACACTATAAGTCGATGTTGAATATGTAGTGATGGGTTTCCCTCAAATAGATAGTAAAATATCTTTTTGTTTTCCTTTTTAAATGTTAGTGATTAGAGGGAGATCCTGAAGGTATTAGAGGTCTCAGTTTGAAGATAGCTGCACCAACAAAGTTCCAAAAGTTAAACTGCATAATGTGAAACTCATCACCAGAAAGAAGAAATCTGCATTACATTTCTCTGATGCACATAGAGGAGATTAAAAAAAAATTTAATTCAATAAGAATTGAGAAAGGTCTATACCTAGGAAAAGACTGTCTCCGAAGTCCACAGAGCAGTTACCTCATCTGCAAAACATCTTGACACTAGTGACATTGTCTGGTGTTCCATGGCAACCCCTGCATTTCACTTATCTTGCTTTATAACCTCACTGTCATATGATGATTTCTGGAGGAGGATATGCCTCTGGTTAAACTGGTCAAAATTAAATCCACCCTTGCAGATTTGTACCTAAACTGATTAACTTGTGTACTTTTGAACTCAAAATCTGAAAGCAATTTGGTTTTTTTTGTTTAAAGCCTGGTTTTTATTAAGGTGAGACGAAAGTCTGGAGTAAACACTGGTTAACACTAATCTGTGATTGGTCTTATTGCTCGTGGTATTAACAAGTTGTTCATATTTTCTGTTGGATATACAATAGTCTTGAATATTGCTCCCCAGTACAGCTATTTGTTAGGCATTTGAACTGGCACAACAAAAGTGGACACGTTAATCGACTGTTACGTTTAACAGAATTCTTTATCCTTCGGAAATTTAACCTGACTTTACTGGTGTTTGTTCCGCTGTTTCAGGTGAAATGAATAGTAGTGGGTTCATTCCTGGCTCACATTTTGAGCCTTTGGATCACAAATGTACATTGACCACTGCAATGAAGCTGAAGTGTAATTGTGCTTAGCAGCAGATATTTTTCCAAATTCCATTGTCCTCTCTGGTCATAATAATGAATTTATTTGTTTTTCAGTGCTGTGAATGTGAAGCTCCAGCCAGGGAAATTGGCAATGGTTCCTTTTTCTTCATAACCGGTGCATTTGGAGAAGCTTCTGTAAGTACCAGTTCTTCTTTTCAGCTGCCTGCAGGTGCTCTTCTACACTTATGATAAATGCCCTGTTTTGATGAGACACAAATGATAGTTACTGAGTAACAAATTAATGACAAAAGAAATTAAGTATCGTATGAACATGTAGTCTAAAACAAATTGTAAAGTAGCTCGGTATTTTTTTCTTAATATTAAAACTACTCATTCTCACTACTAATTTCTCATTTTAAGTACTGTTTGCAAGTATGAGTTTTTTTCCTTCCCCCCCCACCACTTTCTGGTATGAAGAGTCGCTATGAGTTGAGTGGCTTCCTCCAAAGAATAATAATCTGCTGGCTGAATATGCTGCTGCTGCTTAAATACTGTTTGTAGCAGTATTGGCATGACAGCCTCACTGTGTGGCATAATAATTTGTTTCAGGTAAATACAATTAGAATTTTACAAAACATAAATGGAAACATTTTGTTTTGCTGTGACTGACTAAACAGTCTTTTTGAAGGCTCTAGAACTACCACCATCGGCAGGTGACGGTCACATTGCTTGTGGTGATAATGGACTGTCCCCGTATAAAATCGGCAGAGTTAAGCACTAAAATGCAGGTCACTGGTGATGTTATAACAAAGACCAACAGCTGACACGCATCAGGATCCCTGATCTCCCAGTTGTCACCCTTCCACTAATGTGCTGGACCTCGGCTTTGCTGTTAATTTCACATAGAAGTTTCCGGGCGCGGGGGTTGCCAACAGCAGGCTTTGCTCATGCTTGGAGCATGTGTTCTTGCAAATCTCTTGATCCTTTGGCCCAGTCAGGGCTGAGAGGTCCAGCCGTGGCATAAGGGTTGTATTTGTTTAGTGACAGTAGAGTGGGAGACTCTGGGTGTGGGTGAGTTGCAAGAAACCAAGGATCCAGGTCTGAATCCACAACCATAAAAACTGCATTCCTAACCTTTGAGCAAGACTGACTTGTCATCAGAAGTGTTCGATAAACACAGAACTTTTTTTGGTAACCAGCTGTTAAAAATCTAATGATTCATTGTTATCCCACACTGCTTTCCCTTCTGGTTTCATAGCATTAATATCAATACAAACGGATGAAAATGAGAGGTTTTCTGTGAAGCACAGATATGCAACTTTTTCATTTGTGTTTGAAGTTGCTTCCTGAAGAAAAGGCAGGGATGAGATCAGGTTCTGATGAATGTAAAAGGTTTTGTCGTTGCATCTTTGGGCACAAATGGCTGTTCTGTCATGAGCTAAATACACTAAATTCCCCTGACCCGTGTTTGTTGTACATAGTTGTTCCACAGAAAGTGCTCTGGTTTCCATCCTTATGCACAGTTAGCAGGTGTAACTACAGAAATCATTGTTGCCCCTTTTTTGGTCCTAAACTGAAGTTTGATTTCGACTTGAGTTCAGGGAAGTGATTTTGAGAGTCGGCTGCAGTGACCTGCCGATTACACGATTCTGCTGTTAAGTACAGAGCTGCGGTACTTGACACGTGGCACTCGGACAGTAATCGGGGCCCAAAGGCTGACATGGGAACTGTACAGCCCCCCCAAGCTTGCATGTGAGTGTGCAACCACTGTGGCACAAGTGTTTCTCTACCCCTGTAGTAGACTGGACCTTCTCGACAAAACTAGATGCACTTCCTCCAGAAGGGTAAAGGGCTCTGGCAGTAAGTAGCCAGAGAAGCTTACCAACTAATGCTCCCTTCATGCCAAATCTAAGTGGTTAAAGTCCTACTGAGACGCACTCGACCTCCTACAGTTCCATTTGTAGGCAGGGAGACCTGAGACAAGATGCGAGGCAGTCAGGTTCCTGGTTCAAATTGTACTTCCTGTTGTAGTACCCTTGAGCAAGATACTTACTACCTAAACTGCTTGAGTAAAAATTACCCAGCTGTATAAATGGGTAAATCACTGTAAGTAGCTTGGTATTGTATGTCACTTTGGAGAAAAGTGTCAACTAAAATACATGTAAATATAAACTTGTGGACCCCTTGAGCTTCTTGTATTCCATTAGATGTACATCTTCCTCACTGTATTGCCTTTGTAATTTAAGCTCATAGAAAAGAAACCCAGTAATAAAATAACTGTGCTGTAATTCCTTCGACGCATCTAAGTTTCAAAGGGAACTCTAATGCAAATCTGTAAATAATGGAATTTAATAGGCTAACAACAGTGCAGGAACATTGTAGATATGCAAGTGCCTGATTTTAATTTTGCCCTATAACTGACCACACAACTGGTTTATAATGTTTTGATAACTCATCACTTATGCTGCTGATGGTGACAATAGGGTAAATGCTGCGTGCACCATCTGTTAGAGGCAGTCCTGGTGCCAGGCTCACAGTCGGTGCCTCTCTTGCGTTCCCTGGCAGGGCCTGATGGCATGTTGAGGCGCGTGGCTGGGCCGGAGAGTGGGCATCACGGCGGAGTCAGCTGGGCCTGACGGAGACATGGGCCAGTGTGTCACCAAGTGCAAGAACCCGTCGTCCTCACTCGGCAGCAAAAGTGGAGACAAAGAGTCGGGATGCAAGTCTCATCACAAGAAGGGGGCTGGATCCAAAGAGGAGCCTGGAGCCATGTGTGGGAAGGCCTCCGGTGACTTGGTAGCCAACGGTACCAAGTCCGTGGAGGTGACGGCAGAAAGCACAGCACCTCCGGCCACCTCGAGCGAAACGTGCGAGGAGGAGGTGTCTGCCGCCGACGGCGAGGAACCCTCCCTGGTTCGCATCGAAGAGCTCTTCTGCTGCTACAAGGACGAGCAGGATGACGCCATCCTGGAGGAAGGCATGGAACGCTTCTGCAGCGACCTGCACGTGGACCCAGCCGAGTTCCGCGTGCTGCTGCTGGCCTGGAAGTTCCAGGCTGCCACCATGTGCAAATTCACACGGTGAGACGAAGACACCAGGCTGGGAAGAATCAATCGTGATGAGCAGTCAGTGTAGCAATTTAAACACGTGGTTTGTTTGTGACGAGTTGTGCGTGAAAATAGTTCAGTTCCGGTAGATACAGGTTTGCTCTATGTAAAAGACAGCTGTATACTGCTGATGTTGGAGACAGTCAGGAAAAATTTTGGTAGGCTAATATTTGTATGTATTTGTGTTTCCAGTAATTACATTTTTTGACAGGTTCACCAATTCTTAAACACCTCGTAGGAATTGAGCTCAGCAACTATCGTGTGACGTGCATATGAGGAATCAAATGTAGAGTGAGAAAAGCTAACATCTGCTTTACAGAAGTGTGTAGTATAGGCATTGTGGCCCAGTGCATAGTGCTGGCATTTTGTGTTTTTGGCTCTAGTGTGGTCTGGGTGGGGTTAGTATAAGTCTGTCTCGGTTTCCTCCTTTTGTGCCAGTCTCCCCACCACAGTCCAATGGCATGGATTTCAAGTGAACTGCTGACTAATGTGACTCTGTAGTGGCTGTCCTACAATAGGCTGCCATTTGCATCTAGAGGGTACCCTCCTTAGCCCTATACCCAGTGCTTCTGGGATGGGCTCCAGGCCACTGTGACCCTGACTTGTCACAGTGGTAACAATAGTGAGTAATGAGCATTTGGCGTGTTTCCATAGGCACTAGTCTGACTTCACAATGCCCATCCAGTTTACAGTTTGCACAGGATGTCAAGCAAACTTGCTGAAGACCTTGATAACTCGGTAATTGTTAAGTAATTGGTGGTAGTATCAAATGTGTGGAAAACGTATGCATGAAACCACAAATTTGTACTTATAGTGATGCATCGAAATATTTATGTAGCTGGGGCCACAGTTGTTTCAGCCTTGCAGTGTGAAACTTGAAATTGTCTTCCTGCTGCTGTAATACCTGAATGGATTCAGTAAGAGTAACTGCTGCATAAATTGTTGGTTATCACCTTGGACAAAGGAGTCAGGAAGACCAAGGTTAATGCTAAATAATAATGTTTGTAGGTGATCTTTTTCTTTTTTTAGGATGACTGATGTTTAGGTAAAAGTCATTTTTAAAAATAGGCATGTGAGTGTGTGGTGTAACACCGCAGTGTGTATTGCAGGATTCTTCTGGACTTCTTCCTGGGATGCAGGTTCAGACACTTCCTTGCTCCTGTAGGTTGTAGTCAGTGCCTGACCTTGTAGCCATGTCATTTGATACCAGTCAGTTTGAGAAACGGTTTGGGATGTTTGCACTCAATAAATCCACCCACTGGGGTGGAATCATTCACAGTTGCCCAGAGGTGCCCTGTGGCTTGTTGTTATGGCAAGAGAGGAGCAGTTAAAAAAAAAAAAAAAAAAAAAAAAACTGTGGAGCCTTGAGAAAATACCAAGGTTTACACAGGCGTGACCCTTGTACGAAACTGAGCAGCTCAATTTGCTTTTTTCTGGATGTTAGTCATTTCACTTGTGCGTAAGCATGCAGAGAAGCCTCTCCCACACAGTGTCATGAGAGCATGTACAAATACCTGTGGGACGATTAAAAAGGATGAGTTTCGGCCTCTGACTGATATGCTTGCAGTGAAAGCATGTGAGTACAGGGTGATGATGATGCTGAACATCTCATCATGAAGTCTGCAGTGCGAGGGCAGATGTTTTGCAATGAGCGACAAGTATCCATTGAGTTCTAAGGCACAGAATGATATTTTAAGGTGACTTTTGCTGCTATCTGTGGAATGTCTAAACCCTTGTTGGGTTCATACTTGGATCTGGTTGTTGATGGGTTGGTGGGTAACTCTACTGTGCTGAATACATGTTGTGTGTTTGTAACAAATAAAATTTGTATATTGCCGCAAACCGTGAAATACATTGGCACAGCTTCATGTGCACTGCTGTCCCCTATTTGAAATGGGAAGGGTTGGCGAGCTGTCGGGCGTCCCCCATCAGTATTTTCCTGTTTGTCTCCCTCTGCAGGAAGGAGTTTGTCGAGGGCTGCAAGGCCATCAAGGCCGACAGCCTGGACGGCATCTGTGCACGCTTCCCTTGCTTGCTGCTGGAGGCCCAGTCGGAAGAGAAGTTCAAGGACTTGTACCGCTTCACCTTTCAGTTTGGGCTGGACTCCGAGGAGGGGCAGCGTTCGCTGCACCGTGACATCGCCATTGCCCTGTGGCGCCTGGTCTTCACACAGGACACACCGGCCATCTTGGAGTGCTGGCTGGACTTCCTCACAGAGAACCCTTCAGGGGTTAAAGGCATCTCACGGGACACGTGGAACATGTTCCTTAACTTTACTCAGGTGATCGGGCCTGACCTCAGCAACTACAGTGAGGACGAGGCTTGGCCCAGCCTCTTTGACACTTTTGTGGAGTGGGAAATGGAGCGCAGGAAGAAGGAGCAGGACGCAGAGCAGAGATGTACTGGTGTCTCCAGTCTAAAGGATGAGGAAGGGGAAGAAGGCAGCAGGATTGGTTACTGACTAGTCTCTGGCTGGCCGAGGGATACAGTTGGTCCAGTCTGCATCTGTGAAACCATTGGAAATCATTTTGGAAATTGTTACCCTTTTTAATTTTATTTTTTAAGGGGATTGATGGGTGGGTGGGCAGTTTTCTTCAGTGCCCTAATTTGCCTTGTTTTATGAAAGGGCTCTAGAATACTGTATATTATGCTGTATGGCAGGGCAGTTTTATTTAAATTATTGCTTTTTAATTTTAATTTTTTGTTTTGGAAACCGGATAAACATCCTTTCTATCCTTTTTTTTTTTGGTCCAAGAAAAGAAGAAACCCGGCAACACGGTCGCCCACATTTCTCCAAAACTGATAGCTTTACTATAATGAATTACAGTAAGACCTCAGTGTTACGTGGGAAGCAGTGACCAGGTAAATTAGTTTCAATTTCAAAGCCTTTATTTCATTTCAGTTCCAGTTTTACAATGTGTGGTGATATATGATGAGCATTAATCTGGTGGACCATGAAATGAAATTTCGATATTAATTTTGTCTGTTTTCTAACTGACTTTTTTGTACAATTTAAATCTAGCAGTATTTTGCTTGAAATGAGAATCTGGCTAAATCAATACAAGCAGATAACTGTTTGCTTTGATGCTAGGTGACACTTTCCTCCTGATGCTGGATGCTGAAGTCTTCTGAAAATGCTGTATTTAAGGTCTTGGGGACCAGAGCTCCACACACACTGGCTGTACGCCGAGGACACTCGCACAATCCCGCCTCGCACACCTTTTGTTCTTACTTACTGTAATGCGGCTTGTTTCTGCCACAGTTTGTCCCCAAGTGACCAGCCACAGTGAGGCTTTGGCATAAGCGAGCTGCTCTAAAGTGTCCTAAGGGGGGAAAAAAAAATCGTGATTGAAAAGACAAGAAAATCTGATTTTTATTGGGTGAGGTGATCGTAGGCAAAACGTACAGAGCTCCTTGTTAGCAAGTTCCTCAGAATGTTTACCCTCCACAATGCCACCATTTTACAGCTAGGTTTTGCCATTCCTGTTTATTTTTGTTAAATAAAAGATGTACAATGAAGTCTTATATGTTGACTATTTAAATCCTGATAAGACCACATGTGCAATGCTTCTACAGCTTGAGTTGTGATTTAACTGTTGAATGGTTTATGATGTTTTATTAATGATTTACCTAGACAATTCAAAAAAACAATAAAATCAGAATCATTGGTATACAGGCCCTTTATTACACTGGGTACAAGGACAGGCATTTCAGCTCTGAAAACGTGGATCTTGGTGGAAATCGATATTCCTTCCACTGACTTTTCTTGGGTGAACAAACTAGAAATGATGCAGCTTGGCTGAAAATGCGACAAAAGGTGGAGGCGAGCGCTAAAGGCACGCGACTCTTTGCTGGGGACAGGCCCACAGGTAGCGGTAGAGATTGTCCTGTCCGTTTGCAGAACCCGGAAATTTATCCTTGCGAAATGGCCCCTGTGGGTGGATGTGCCTGCATGGCGGGGGGATAGCTGAACCTGCCACGGACGGCCGCTAAAGCCTGGTGAGGAACCAGAACGTGATGTGACAAGTTTCCCTCGACTTTGTTCTTGAGGAATAAGGCAGGTGTATCCCTGTCCAGCTGTAGGGTCGTTTGGGTAGGGGAACAGGGTGGGGTCTCACGTCCTGAGTTTTCAGCTGTATCCCATCTTGCAAAACGGCAGCGCTTTAGTCCCTGGAGAACCTTATCAGCTGGTGGCCAAAAAACTGTAAAGGTGAAGATAATATCAGACTTTTCGTGTCTAAAACTTAATATCTGGAATGTTAAGTAATTGTTGGTTTAAAAAAAACATCGTAACAGCACTCGATTGTGTGGCAAATAGAGCCCCCTAGTGGTGGACTTTGAAACTAGCGTTTTCACGATCATGTCTGATTTTTTTTTTTCACCATTTTGAAATTATTTCGAACGTTACTTCCGTGACATGCTGCTAGTTTGCAGTTTTCGATGAGACGTGCAGGTTCGGCCCACTTTGACTGTAAGACCACGGCCTTGTCAAAATTATAATACGCCATACAAAAATCCCGAACGAGGAGGAGGTGTGTCCGACGACGTTGCTATTGGTCAGCAGCTCTCCTGGTAACAACCACTGCACCACTCGCTATTGGTCAGTTTCTCTCTCGTTCTGCGATGTGCGGCTATCTCTATTGGCCAGCGCTCTCGTAGCAACACGCTGTTTGCGAATTTTGCTATTGGTCGCTTTTTCTTCAGGGGGGTCACGTGGTCAGCGATGTGCGGCTCTCGCTATTGGCCAGCAGCGGCGCCTGGTAACGGGGCTCGGAGTGTAACAACAGACCGGAGAGGCGCGCGCGAGCGGAGCGCGCTGCTCCTCGTGTTCACGTCGACGTCCGTGTCGCGGAGCGGCTGCTGACACCGCGCCCACACAGATGTCATGGACTGTAAGTGTAAGCGACACGAAGCCGCTCGTCTGCACTGGCGGAAGGATTAGTGAACACCGAGAACCGAGTGCCGTTCAGTGGCAGCTACTTAGCTTTGTTTGTGTGGCGGGTTTGGACGTGCAGCCGGGCGCTACACTCACACAGTCCCGCACTGACACGCACTGACTCTCCCTCACATGCGCGCACGAGTGACGTTTACCGCGCGTATGTGCAGCTGCGTCTCGCGCTGGCGACTGCAGGCTGGGAAGGCGAGGCCTCGCCGGGCGCCATTCGCGGTCCTCGGAGAATGGATGTTTTATATCTGAACGCCTTGTGGCCTCAGACACGACTTTGCTCTTGTTTTACTTCTCCCTTCTGTGTTGCGTTTGAAAAACACAGGGGTGTCCGGAAAGGAGCCCAGCAAACCAGTGGAGAGAGAGGTAGGCAGAGAGCAACACCTTCTCTCCATTCCTTCTTTCCACCATGTGTCCTGGCCCGTCTACTGCCCCCCATCTCTCCACTCACCTGCTCCATCTCCCCACCCTGTCTTCTCCCATCTCTCCATTTGTCCACCTCCCCTCTCCATCCCTCTCTTTGCATCTCTCCTCCATCTGCATGTTTCTGTCCCACCACCTCTCCTCTCATTCTTCCCTTCTCTCCATCTTTCCATTTCTGCCTCAATCTCTCATCCCTCCATCTTTACATCCATCTTTCGTTCTAGCCCGCCATCTCTCCCCTTCTGTCTGTCAATCTCCCCTTTCATTCTTTTAATCTCTTGTACTCCTCCTCCCATTTCTCCTTCCTCTCCAGTAACGCTTGTTACTGATAAAAAAACAGTAGTGGTCTGTCTGCCTGCCTGTCTGCCTGCCTGTCTGTCTGCCTGTCTGTCTGCCTGTGTTTTGACTGAGTTTTATGAATGTATGAGCACCAGGCACACAGTAGCGTGTCCACTGCAGAGGACATTTCTGACAGCTTCTGCTGAGTCCCAACACGCATTAGACTTTCTGTACTTACAAATGATGCCACATGTTTGGGGGTGTAAGTCGGAAAAGAAGAAAGAAGTCGTAGACATATATCTGGAAATCATGTTTGGTTCTGACTGTCAGGATATTTTTATACTCACAAGTGCATGTAAGAAATGCAACTCATTTTTTATATGTAGTAAAATCCTCTTGAGAACAAGCAAGAAAGGCTTTTGGGTGTTTCTAGGATATCGAGCAAGTTGTGGGTCAGGTTCGGTAAATTTGTAAAAGAGGAAAAGTAAGAAGTGACCAGTGCAGCTCCTCCAAATGGTTTCATCTTTGTTTAGCTTCCTTTGCACTTTTTAACATTTCACTGTGTTTTTGTTTGCTTTCTCTGGCTTGTTTCCAGGGGCATCGCCTCTCCTTCCTCTCTCCGCTTCCTCCCCCTCTGGCAGATACTCTAACTGACTGTCAGAGACTGTAAGATTGTCCTTCATCTTGTCTACTTTCTGCATGCTGGACATCACTTACGTCAAGTACAGTCCATCCTCGATTTCCAGACTCTACCCGGGGGGGGTGAAATAAAGTGAGTCGTGTAGCTAAAACATACAGTGAATTATACACAGAAAGCAGTGAATAAGGTGGTGATGCAACCGGATCAGAACGCGGCTACAGGGGGACCACGGGGGGTGCCGCACCGCCTTCGTCTCGCTGACAACGGAGATGGATCTATACTGACACACAGTATCAGTAGTTTAAATTATTTCATCAATGAATGAAGTTATTTTCTCCAAAAAGGCAAAAAATTGTATTTGTATTTTCTTTTATTATGCTTTAAATAGTTTTTTTTTCCTTCAATATTTGTGTTTATATTTTCTTCTGTTATATATCTGTGATGGTCAGTAAAATTCTAAATCCATAAAACTGACATGTCATAAAATTATGTCTGTGAAAGCGAGGATGGGCAGTATATCAAATGCAGTAAAATACTGCTCTTTTACCCTGGCCCGGTCTGTGAGCACACCTTAATTTGTTTTTTTTTCCTGAATTGTTCCAAGGAGAATTTTAAAATGCAAATTTCCTAACTATTTTCACAAGCATTAACCTTTGCTCATGTTACCCTTTACCTTTATGAATAGAATGCATTATATTTCCATTGCAGTGATGACTTTTGGAACAGTTTTTTCCTCTTTCGTCTCAGGTGGGCAGCATGTAGCTGCGGGAAATGCTCATAGTTTGTGTTTTAAAAATAAATCACACGGTGCTGCGATACATCTCTTGTGCGTCTCTTTGTGACCTTGTGAAGAACATGTCGTTTTATATTGAGCACGACTTGTTAGTTCTGTTTCCTTTTCACGTGTCCCTGTTTGCTCTTACCTTTGCACGCTACCTGCGAATGCTGCTGCCTGACATGTTGCTTTCAAAGGGACGACACGGGAGTCAGGGCAGAAGGTTCATGCCGGCGGATATTGGGGAGAAGCTCGATGAATATTTAATCACCATTCAGCAGAAAAACAGGTTAGGTGTGACTGTAAAATGTTTTGAGAAGTTCTTCTGTTACTTTAAGACCCACCTGCTTTTCTGTTCACGTAGCCCCTCACCTGTTACTGCTGTCTTCCATGCAGACAGTCTCATGTTGACAGCCACTGCTTGCATCATGTGAGCTTCCTAGTGTGATGCATCAGAATTTCTTTGTAGGCATCTAGTGCTTGAAATGGGCTGGTATTCAGCAGATTGCTTGTCTAGCGGGTCTAAATGTCAGCGGACACCAGTTCCTGGTGCTCTTTGGAGAACTAGGCCTTTTTCTTGTGTACCAGCACTTCCCATAATCCCCCGGTGCTGTTTTCTTTTCTATCATTGTCTGGCTGAGCTGCTCTCCTGGTAAAAGATTACTGTAGTCCATTATTCGTAACAGCCTTGCAGATACATTTCGCTACCCAGGGTGCACTAAGTTGCGCTGCAAGTCAGCTCACGCGTTTCCTACCATTCTTTTGAAATTTGTGTCCCTTTCAGAAATATCTCCTAGTATTTTCTTTTTACCGCATACAATGGAAATTTAATGCTTAATTCCAGATTCTAACCAATACACTTGTCAACATGTCAATAAGGGGAGCACCAGCACTTTTTTTTCCATTCGGGGTGAATGAAGTTTGAAATAGAATATAAAATAACTCTAATACAGCATATATGTTTAAAAAAAACTAGTGTAAATAATTCAAAATGCTTGTTACCTTGATATTAAAGCATCAGCCTTCAGCTGTGCTACGTTTGACATTCAGTCATGACTTGAAATTCATATCGATTTGACTGCTCTGGTCTTCAGGATACTGAGGCGTCTGAGGGCCAAAAATCTCAGAGAGATTGAGCTGGAGCGCCTGGAGCAGGGTTTCTCCATCTATGTCAACGGGGCCAACGCAGAATGCAGCAAACGCACAAGGAGGCCGTGCTGGAAGCTCACCTCTTCCCCACCCATGCTGACAGCCACACACACCACAAGTGAGCCCAACAAAGATCTCCCTTTCTTCTGATCTTTTTGGCCTTCACAGAAACCCCATGTCTGATTGGAGGCCCCACACTGTTTGCTCTGCATAATCCCCAGATAAAGGCACACATGATAATGTTCAGCCAGGCTGTAGAGCTGCCAGAAAAAGACACTGCATGCTGTTGTGGGTGTCTAGCACTTCCCACAGCTGACCAGACTCTCTCTCTCTCTCTCTCTCTCTCTCTCTCTCTTTCTCTCTCTCTCTCTCTCTGTGTGTGTGTGTGTGTGTGTGTGTGTGTGTGTGTGTGTGTGTGTGTGTGTGTGAGAGAGAGAGAGAGAGAGAGAAAGAGAGCCTTTTGGATGTTGCTTCTGTAGAAGATTCTGCTGTCTAATTTTGAATACCATTTTATGGTTTGGAATAGATGCTTCCAGAAGGTGTAACCTCCTAGCAGAAACTCTGCAACAGCTTGAGAAGGACCACAGAGGAAGAAGTCAGTCAGCTCCTGAAAAAATCCAGAGGAAAGAATGGGTCCAGGTAGGATCATGTTCACTTTTAGGTCTCTGAGAAGAAGCATCGCACTGGCAGATGTAAGATAAAAATGAGAAAACGTACAGGTTGATGAAGTGTGAAAATGAAGTGTTATGTATGTCGTATTGCATGAAATTTTTCCGCTATGAGGTCTTTGCTGTAACAGTTGTGTGGAAAGCATGACTAATGTCCTGATTTTCTCCTCGTAGACCTCCGTTCACATTAAGACTGAGGAGGGAGAGCGTGTGCGGGTTTGCCCGGAGTACTGCTACTCTGAGGACTTCGAACCCTACGAAAGCATGAGCATGGAGGTGGGTGACTGTGCAAACTCATCTCCACAGTCGACCTCCTGGTGTTGGTGGTGGTGGCAGCAGCATGACACTGCAGGTTAAACCAGCATCTGAATGTCTCCTCCTCTTCCCTCTCAGCCAGACGCCCTGTCCCCTCACAGGGATGCTCGCTCGCCCTCCAGGCCCTACAGTGCACGACTTGATAGACGAGGGAGCCAAAGTGACCAGGAACGGGGTGAAAGAGTGCTCCTCAATATCGATGAGGTCAAGGTGCGCACCGCTTTCCTGCTATGAACGACCGAAGGTGATGCTACGCAGCTAAGTAGCAGCATCCGGGTGCAGGCAGACTGTGCCGGTGGGAAAGCGTCTTACAGCGGGATTATTGCTTCGCATCGGGAGACAGTGCTTAGGGCAAGTTGAATATCTGCCGTATTCGAGTTAAAGGAGGTTGGCTCTGAAAACCAGGTTTTCATAAAAGGAAAGAAATGGCTCATGAGCAAAGTCGGGGTATTAAATGCATCTCTTCGTGAAATCTGATTCATGTCACAGGAATGGATGTGTCTCAGGGTATGACTGCATTCATTAATTTACCTGACACTTTTCTCTAAATTGACCTAAAAGAGCTACATGCAGTGATTTACCCATTTATAGAGCTGGGTATTTGTTACCATGTCAGTTCAGGAGTCCCACTACAAGAGGTGTTAGTTGACGCCAGATGTCTTGACTGTAGGCAACAACTCTAACTACTACGCCGCCTGTGCCCCCAGATGCTGCGCCGGAGCCTGGAGGTGAGTGTCAACACGAGGCCTAGTAGTGGAGACTCGGCAGGGGAGGAGTCTGAGGAGGAGTGGGTGGAGGAGCAGATTGAGAGGGACGAGAGCGCCGAGAGCCTGGAGGAGCTTGGTCTGCCCCCGAAAGCCCCCTCTCCCAACCTGCGGTCCAGCAACCCTGACAGTTGCCACCTGGGCCCAGGAGAAGTGATTGTGCTGGACTTCGGCCCATCTGCTAACGGTTACTGCCTGCATGCTATTTATGTCCATCTGGGGGTGGGGAGCACAATGCATATTGAAAATCCCACCATCTGATCTGTGCCCCGGTGGAGTTAGACTTTTTAAAATACTTTTGGCAGGTGAAAAGATGGAGCGCTGCCTGTCAGCCAAAAGAAAAGACAACGCAGAGGCGTACATTCCGACAAAGCCAGCATCAGGGAAAAGCAAACCTTCTGACAGAGCGCCTTTGACCCCCGGCATAGACAGCCCAAGTTGGTGTTATTTCTTCACACCAACAGCTTTTGAGAGCGAGAACATGTCTATTTATACATACGATTGAATTGTTGTGGACAATGAGATGGGTCGGTCTCTTGCTCCCATCTTAGGATCTCGGGGTCGTGTAGAGCGCCCCCTGTCTGCCGCACGAAAGACTCCCCTAGAGGGTCGGGACCCTGACGAGGCAGCGCACAGGGTCTTCCAAGCTCTTCAGAAAGAGAACACCATACTGCAGGCAGGACTCCGGGCTCCTGACCACAGACTGGTAAGTACTGGGGAGTAGGTCTCACCGGGGGGCTTCCTGGCTGCGTGCGATCAGTGTGACACCAGCTTGCCTCATGAATTTTATGACAGAACAATGGCGGTCGTTTTATTAGCAGCATCCATTACTGCACCGGTGGCCGTTTGTTTTTTGCACTCGTGTCAGGGTGCCCATCTCGTCACACCCCCGCTTTCGTCCCCTGTCAGGTGCGAATGTGCCAAGCGGGCAGTGGCGCCGAGGCAGATGGGCTGAGCGGGGTCACTCTGGCTATGCAGAGGATCTCGCTGATGGAGCCGAGGTGCGTCCACATTTGCTTCTCGACACCCCCCTCTGCACGCAGCTCAAACAAATCACACCTTTGCAGCACCTTTTCTATGTCCCCCCCCCTGCTCACGAAACTAAACTGATGTGGATTCTCCATATATCTCTGTCTATCTGTCCATCTCTTTGTCTGTATCTCTGTCTATCTTTCAGCTTTGTTTCTTTGTTTATTTTGAACTGGGGACTAATAATCAGTCACAAATTTTCGTCTCTGTATGTCAGCCAGCAGAAGAAACTTCTCAAAGCGCTGGAGAAGATCGAGGCGGACAGCGATGCAGAAGCCCCTCGGAGCACCAGGACCAGCTGCGTCAACCCATCTGTGAGTGTTTTACATCCAGACTGAGAGACTGCGCAGGGGGTCAGGCAACATGGAGGCACTGCGTGAAAAACCGAGTCTGTGTAGTGAGCGAGCCCGTCCTTTTGATCGTGAGGTGGTTTAAGTCTGTACCTTTGGGTTTATAGCATGAAATGTGTTCCACAGGTGATGTCTCAGAGACACGGTAGGTCTTTCACAGCACGCAGAGACGGGTTCAATCCCCACTCGCTCTGTGTGGAGTTGGTGTGATCTCTACATACGCATTTCAGGCGAGCTGGTGACTCCAAATTGGCCCCGCTGCGTGTGAATGTGTCACAGTGGCCTGTTTTACACACGGACCACTGACTGCACGGAGTTTATTGTTGCGTATCTAACACTTGGATAAAGGGATCTGCCAAATACTACATGATTTAATAATTACGTAATAATTCTGCATCGCTTTAGAACAAAGTGCCCACCGAATGAGTAACTGTAGATGCAAGACATCAGCTTGTAATAAGAATTTTGGATTTTTTTTTTTTTTTTTTTTAAATGTTATGTCATTTACTGTTGGAATTGTGGTCATTCTATTCAACGTGGCATCTGATTGTCACAAATGCCTTTGCTTTGAGTGTAGCGACTGGTAGATGTAGAGGTGTCGCCGTGGCCGTCCCAACTGGTCCCCCGTGTGCTTGAGAAGGCAGTTGGCTTCATTAACACGAACAGCAATGTGTGCGTAGGAGCTGCCGGCGCTGTTTCACCCCCTTTTTGTGAAGAAATGTGGGAGTGGAGTCCGTGTCTCGTACAAGCATTCTGAGTAAATGCAGTGTTGTGAACTTGTGTGTTCCCTGTGCCAGCAGCGGGGACACGTGTCTGCGGAGGTGGCACCCTCGCTCTATGTGACCATGGAGATCCTGTCCAACTGGGGCAACAGCGGGCAGGTGGGCTTGACTGAGGTGCAGTTCTTTTGTCTGCGCAACCAGAAGCTGTTTGTGTCGCCACATGACGTTGACATCAGGAACGCTGACCAACCAGGCAACCTGGGGGCGCTGGTCAATGGGAAGATGCAGGTGAGTTGCATGCATGCAGCAGCAGATCTGATGTGTTCCAGGCCCTCATCTGTCACTGTTGACCAAATCCACAGCAGAATTGTAATGACTGGCGTGTGTTTGGTCTTCGGGGGTTTCTTGGACAGACCACGAAAGAGCGCCACATGTGGTCCTGCCCCTTCCACGTGCCGGTGCAGCTGTACTTCATCATCCGCAACTCGGAGCGCTCGCCTGACTTCGGCATCTCCAAAATCAAAATCTGGAACTACAACCGGAGTCTTAGCGTAAGTACAGCCCCAGAGGTGTTCTGTCAGTGAGTATAACCAGCAGTAAGGTGAGGAACGTTGGACATGTTTATGGAATGAATACATCCAGAAACTGCGCTGAATAAGAGGCAGTGGAGACATTTTCCTTCAGTTGTTTTGAATTAGTTTTAATTTTAATGTGTCTCAGAGTTGGTGAAAAATGTTAAGAAGCCATAACTTCATCCAAGACTTTTACAAGACCCAAAAAACAAATGAACTGATGGACCCCTGTATGGCCTTTTTGAAAGAAGGCTGAAAATGGCCAAAAGCTGATGAACGCTGTGCACACTTACAGGATGAAGCGGTTCGCGCTCGGGGTCGTGGAAATGACTTTTTTTAATCTCGAGTAGCTTTTGTGTATTTTATAATAATCCTATTTGAAGCTTCACAGCAACACTATTCATTTTTACATCGTAGATTTATGTGAGGTTTTTGCCAAACCCAACCAACAAAAAAATAGTGACATGTTAGTGTTATTACACTTACTGATTGTGACTTGTTCATAAATCCAAAGTCATGTTTAAGTTGTGTTATGATGCCCCAGGTGTGTTTGTAAGGTAAACCAAAGTAGTTGACTTTAATGTTTGTTTTTACTTAAATGTGGCTATACTGAACTGATGCATACTAAAAAAAAAATGGGTTTGTCATTATAAATGCAATTTTTAGCTAATAATTCCAAGTTGATGTGGAGAAAGGTGTCAGCTAAATGAATAAATCGTAAATTATATAAAATTGTGTTTAAAATGTATTATTGATCCTTACAGCTTGTTTCTAGACCGGCAGGTCCAGCGAGTGAAAATGCTGTCCTTCGGTGTGTTTGTCCCGGGTTCGATGTAGCCCAGCACCCACTGTGTCCGCTCCACTTCACCAGAACATATGGTCATTCACTTGGGTGCTGAAAAGGCCCCAAACGCGCTAAGTGGTTTAATGAGGCTTTCAGGGGAAGGCGCAGTTGGCCTGGTTATTTTTACACTTCTGTAGGGTAGTGAGGATCTCGCTATATGTAAAGCCCCTTGGGTGGGTGCGCTCGGCTCTGTGGGATGGGGGATCGAGCGCAGCGGGGCCAGGGGGTGCCTCGGGCAGCGAGGTGGGGCACTGCTGGATGGGAGGTAGTGCCTGTGAATGTAGAACAGAGGGGGATTAGGCAGCGGGATTAGGGGTGGATGACGGCAGCCTCGTCCTCTCGCGGTTCTCCAAAGCTATCGCTCGGCGCCGCCTGCGGTGTCCTGGGGCTCGGTGGGACCACGGGGAGAGGGCTTTGCTGTTTTCCGGCATCGCGTGGGTCGGTGAGTACCACAGGGGGTGCTGCCCGCTCCCCGGGGGCTTCTGCTGGCTCGGGTTGTTGCAGGTGTGTGTATGTGAATGCTGGGACTGTGATCTCAACCATGGATTTGCTGATCAGCGCAAACGTAAACTGTCCATCTAACTAAACCAAATGCCCTTAATTCAAAAAAACAAAATGCAAGAAGATTGTATTTCCTACTTGTTCTTGAATGAATTTTTTTTTTAAATTTAAATTACTGAAAATGCCTACAGTTATCTACAAATAGGGAATCCCTTTAAACATGGCCTGGTATTTAATTAAAACAGGCACCTGATAAATGTGCTGCTAAAGATGCTCAGTCATGTAATTTTATAAATAAAAGCTAAAACCACGCAATTACAGGTGAGAAATGCTTAGCTATTGCGTGTTTAACCAGCCGTCTTGGAGGCCTTCTGTGAGTAACTGGCTTCTGGGAGCTTTTTCACTGAGATCCAGCAACACTCGTGTTAGGTGACCATCTTATTATCTTTTCTCCATGGCAGAAATATCCTGATGGGATTTTTCTTCACATTCCTCTCAGAACACTGAAGTTTTTTTTTTTTTTTAATACAGTATCCTAAGTGACATTGCCCTCTAGTACTGCAGCTCTAGTGTTCAAGCATTCTCTTCCTCTATAAGATGAACACAACAAGAGAGATGTCTTCACTAGATTTATGTATAAAACAAAAACTTTAGAATCATGTTTTTATGTTATGGTGTAATTCTGTGCTGCTTTGTAATCCCTCTTTGTTTTGACTGCTGATGTTCTGCATTTATTCATTTGAAAGGTCTGGTTAAAACGTTGGTCTCTGTGTATCAGTGACAAAATGCTTTGTTTCTTTAAGGAGCTGGACATCGGCGTTCGGCACGTGAGGCTGTACCTCAACAGCACGCTGGTGTTCGACGGGGACCTTGACAAGGGCTGCGGAAACCAGGTTTTCGACTACGGAACCACCGTTGACCTCAGAGGTGTCAGCCAGGAGTGCGTCTCCCCTGGGCCCTTGTCGTCGGGCCCCAGTCCTGTCGCCGTGGACCGCGATGGCGACAGCCTGCCCGGCACGGGACCCCTGCGCAGCGGAGTGACACAGGCACAGGGGGCATCCACCACCACCACCTCACCACCACCCATGCAGAGAGACTCTCTGGAGACGCCTGACAGCCCATGCGTGGACGAGGACCCGGTGCCAAAAACACCCCAGGAGCAGGCTCCACGGGGGGCAGCTGAGTCCCGCTCCCTCACACCCCCATGGTTGCAGCCCATGAACAGGGCAGGCCAGGACCCACCGGGAGGTGGGAAAGAGAAGCCCCTATGGCTTTCGACGGAGCAGCACGCAGAGGCTAAACCATCGGCAAAGGCCAGTCGGTCCCACAACGGACCGCTGAGGCGCCGCTCCTCCGATTTCAGCGCCGACTCGCTGGACCTGAACAATGACTTTCTGGACGAGTTCCGTGTGAAAGCAGAGCGGCCTGTCAGTGGCAGGAGGGGATCTGTAAGAAATCCGAAGCCACCAGAGCCCAGCAGCAATGGGGTTACAGAGCTGCTCAGGAGAGGTAAGGGTGCGCTTTTACTATGTGTTATGCAGGGTCTTGCAGGGTTTTCGCTCTGTTTTCATATCAGAACAGTTACAGGTTTAGGACCTGGTCAGGTCGGAGGGGACGGCCATCGTTTGACTGCCTACCTGCGGAATGCAGGGATATATTTGGGGAATAGTCATGTTTGTGAGTTGGTTGTGGAACCCAGTATTTTGCTGCTGTTTTTGGAGTTATTAGCAGGTTGAGCCCCGTTCCCTCTTCTACTCGCTCAGTGCGGCTGAGGCGTACAGCTCTACGCTCACTGAGAAACACCAACTTATGGTTACTTTTATGTTTTGTTGTGATTGCACTGACTTGTGAGCACAATTGGGGTTGGAAGTCTCTTTGTAATTCAGTCCAAAGTCACTCTTACTGTTAATTCCCAGATAGTAAAAGCTAAATGATGTCCTTCCATTTGTTCAGGTGACCCTCCATTAAGATCTCCCTCCTTTTACTCAGGTCTAAGTTCCATAAAAACCTCAGGCAAAGCTAAAATAAATGAAGGAATGCTTTGAAACACTTCCATCCATCTATTCCTTCATTATCAATAATCGCTCGTGCAGTTGCGACTGCGGTGGCCATAACACTTCATTTATGACCTTTTTTAAATTCAAACTGCATTTAAATTAAATTGTTTGAAATTACTGAAAATAGAAATTCCATCATCTTCACAAACCTGCTCTGAATTACAGCTGGTGACTAATCCGTCACACAAGCACAGCTAATGATTGTCAGCTTCCGGTCACTTTCAGCTTCAACATCGGCACCCGATTTATTTAGCATATAGGTTCTGTAAAAATCTTGAACGTGGCTAAAGTCAAAACAGTGAAAGTCTTAGTTTAAACATTTTCGGTAGCTCCGAGTCACGTTAAAAGTAATTTATAATTAGGGCAGCGCGATGGCGACGTGTGTTCGAGTTCAGCCGAGTCGGCGTGGCGTCTGCGTGTCTCCCCGTGTCAGTGTTTTTTTCCTCCTAGTGTTTCAGGATCTTCCCACAGTCCGAAGATGTCTTTCTGGTGAACCGTTGACTCTGAATTGTCCTTAATGTCAGATTGGCTTAAGTGTGTACGAGTGGTTGCATTGCAATGGATTTGCATCCCATCCAGGGTCACCGTTGTGCTTTTGGGATGGGTTCTGGGCCTGCTGCAGCTCTGTCTTGTACGTGATGGCGAGTGAGCAATTTTAGAATAACTCAAAATAAACCGTTGCCATGTTGTTCTTGGTCACCAGCACAAATGACCTGTGAACGCTGTGCAGTCAAGCTGACTGAAGTTAGGCCCCCAGTTTTGTCTGTCTGTCTGTCTGTCTGAATGGATTTTCCTGCCGACTAACAGCTGGCTGAGAAAGTAAAAATAAACTGAAATATAATTGGATACTAAATACAGTTTATTTCTTGATGTATATCATTATTTTTACTGTTACTGCGCTGTTGAGTGAGTTGGGAATTAGAGGACGTAGGTTAAGGGAAGTGGTAAAGGAATTGTCAGAGGTAGCTGAGAGGGGTAGTCCAGTGGCTATGGTTGAGGAGAGCGCAACTAGAATGGGGGAAGGTGAGGTAGTATAGTTAGGTGAGGACCTGTCACCTAGTAAGGTTGGAGGGGGGTGGGTCTGGGACGCCAGGCCGCACTGCTGAGCCATCCGGAGGTGTCGTGGGGCGAAGTCTGCAAAATGCCGATGAAGGATGGTACCTACCTGATGACCCCGGTGAAGAGCTTACAAGGTGGTGTATTGGGGGGGAGCGGGGTAGATAGGTAGGGCATTAGGTGGGTATGGCAGGGCTTTATGCTACATCCCAGGCTGCAGGATATCTGTCAATTTATCCTGTATATTTGTAATTAATTATTTTTACAATAAATTAAATGGGTTTTTTTGCATTTTTAAAAAGCGTACGAATGTACAAAACGCGAAGAGCCAATATCTTGTCTGTCCGAAATATTCCACCAGTGTGCTGCTCCTGCATTAATATTATCTGGCGTCGTGCTGCTTTTTCACAAATGAAAGATTCTGCATAAATTAACTTACAGAAGGTCTTTTGATGCTAATGCGTTATTACTTTTGATATAATAATGAATCTTTTCTTGTACGTTTGGGTGTTTGCAACCGATTTATTGGTTGTGTGAGAGCAACATCACTGGACTATAATACTAATATAATAATAATAATAATAATAATGTGTTTTGGATACATAATCGTTGAGTACATGTAAAAAAACTTGATCTGCTTGTTGCAGACAGCTTGCCTTGTGCTGTAATGCCGCAGTCTGGAGGATGAAGCGGGATTATTTGATTGCGGACTGCCAGCCGCGTGCAGCCTTCTAGAGGGTTCCTTTGCTGAGATTTGTCTTTTTTTGGGCAGCTGCTGTGATAGTGCTGCTTCACACTGCAAAGACGTGGGTCAGAGCCACGTCCTGCCTACTGAGCTATATATCTGACAACTTAATAGTCAGTTAACCAGGCCTCAGGTCGCGCAGCAGTAAAATGCCCAACGGAGAAGCACGGATTTGGTGCTTTCAGTACCGGACAGATTTTTGAGTACATCTGCCTGACCTCAGTCAAAAACATACAAACGATAGTTGGAATGGAGGTTGGGCTTATGGAACAATGCGTGGAAATATTGATAAACGGTAAAATGGCACCGTAACGCGATAAGTGAGGCCCAAAAATGCAGTGGTGTTAAATGTGGGGTTGTATTATTGAGAGGTTCGTGGAAAAACAGTATTTTTCAGTCGCTCTTCCAGTTATTGTATTAAAGGAAAAGGAAAAAAGTGTTTGTTTTCATTTGTTAGTTGTGTAGGAAACAGACCGATTATTGCATACTAAACTTGCACATGGCAAATACAAAATGTATTAACAATACTAATAGAATAGTAATATTAATAGTAAATTTTATTCAAATTTTATGCAGTTTCATCCAGCATCATTCTGTGCATGTTACAGAGATGGCATCTTACACCTCTTCATCCAGGTGACAAGCATCGGTGACAAAATCCCGCAGGAGGACAGGAACCAACTCGATACATCCGAATTCACGTTGTTGGGATATTTTACTGTATTTGAGTCCAACTGCTGAGTGTTTGCGGGACCCAGAGAGGTGTACGTTTTCGCTTGCCGCTGTCCAGCATGGCGGTGGGAGTGTAATGGTGTGGGGCTTTGCTGTAGACAGTGGGTGATATTTACCAAGTCTGTGGCCATCTCAGCTTACGTGGTTATCACAGCATACTTCAGAAGCATGCCATCCCTCCAGGGTTATAGCTAGTCTGGTAATTCTTCCCTCCTTCAGCAAGGTACTGACCCAACACACACGCCCCACAGTTAAACCGGAACTATCTGGTCAAGAAGGAACGTGACTCACAACTCAGGCTAATGATCTGGACTTAAAATTCAATCATGAAAAACTATTTTCCAATGAAAAAGCTCAAAATTAGACTCAAACGGTATACATATACTCAGCGTATGAGGGCTGCAGGTAGCATAGTGGTTAGTCTTCACCTTGCAGGGGGTCACGGTAACATAGCGGGTTGCACTGGTTCCTCATGCCACCTTTGTAGTAAGTTCAGGTGTGTGTTTGAATCCAGCTCTGTGGAGTTTGCATGTCCTCCCCGTGTTTGCATAGGTTTTCTCTCCCAGTCCTGTGCTTCCAGGAGCACCATGACCCTCCAGTGGACAAGCAGTTCAATGAATTACCTTCCACTGTAGAATAGAGGCCTCATCGTTGGACTTGAGAGCGAAACTTTTTTTGGCAGCTGGAACTTCTTGAGTGAATAACCAAACTGGAAACTAACAGGAAAATGTGTTTTAGCTTTGTGGTCTCTTAAAGAAGGCTGATGGTGTTTATTTCCAGACCAATGTGTCATTGTGAGCATCTTTCTGCAGAAGAGCCAAGTCCCACCGATTGCGGCAAACAGGAGTGTACCCCACGTGGCCGCTGGCGCAGCGAGCAGGATGACACACTGATGGAGTCCTGGGACTCCCTCACAAAGTTCAACCAATGCCAGCGTGGGCGCATCTCTAACATGGGCTTTGAGGGCGACATCTTCGACGAGTTCCTGCAGCGCCAAAGCCGATCCGAGCTGGGGGCCTGCGATCAGGGTCCCTGCGCCACGCGTCAAGACGAGCTTAGTGAGGAGCTGGAAGATGACCTCCTGGGCGAGGCAGACCGGGACGAAGAATTCGAGATTCCCGTCCTTCCTCAAGGCCAGCAGCTGGTCATCAACATCCTGTCTACGTGGGGCGATCGCCACTACGTCGGCCTCAACGGCCTCGAGATCTTCAGTTCCAGCGGGGAGCCCGTGACGCCGGCCGGCATCCGCGCCGACCCACCTGACATCAACATCCTGCCTGCTTACGGAAAGGACCCCCGCGTCGTCGCCAACCTCATCGACGGTGTCAACCGCACACAGGATGACATGCACCTCTGGCTGGCACCTTTCACACCTGGACGCCCCCACATCATCGTTGTTGACTTCCACAGCCCCTGCCAGGTGGCCATGATCCGAATCTGGAACTACAACAAGTCCCGCATCCACTCGTTCCGGGGGGTGAAGGAGGTGGAGATGCTGCTAGACGGGAGGTGCATCTTCAGAGGGGAGATTGCCAAAGCTTCCGGGACCCTCTCTGGAGGTACGTTGGCTTGGTCTTCCTCGCACAGCGGGATCTCGCACACTGAAAAATTGCCGTAGCGGCTTGTGAAAGTATTTGACTGTTTTCCGTAACAAACTTCATTACTTCAGCACAACAGGATTTATTCCCGTTACGAGGTTATTGTACGTTCAGAAATACGTTAAACCCAATTTAAGCGATTCCTGACAACCCAATTCTGCCTCCTGCCAGTTGATTCAGAGCAAGTCATTCGACACAAATCCAACAAGGTAAAGGTGGAGTTTAACCGGTGGGAACATTTAATTACCGAGCGCAATAAATCTGTGCCACTATATAAACTTATTTTTCAATTTTATGCAACATGGGCGAACAATATTATTATTGTTGTTGTTGTTGTTGTTGTTGTTGGTTTAGGTAATGCTTTTCTCCAAATTTACTTAGTGTTAAGCCAATGATTCATTTATTTTTTTTAGTTACTTTTCTGTATGGTACTACAGCAGGAGGTGGGGTTCCAGCCTGGGTCCTCAAAGTGGACAGCAGCAGTTTTAACTGCTTCGCCACCTGCTGCTTCCTGCCTTTATTGCAGAGTTCAGAATGTTTATTTTAAGAATTAGACGTTATGGGTTTTAGCCAGCTGCTGTAGGACCTGCTCACCCTGCGAGTTTCTCCGCCACCCCGTCAGCCCTGGAGCAGTTTGGAGACACCATCCTGTTCACGACGGACGACGACATCCTCGAGGCCATGTCCCACTTCGACGAGACATTCGATGGCGAGGAGGAGGGTCCCGAGGCCCGGGTGTACGAGGAGGAGCTGCAGCGCCCGCGGACTGCTGATGGGGAGGGTGACGAGAGGCCTTTCACGCAGGCTGGATTCAGGGAGGATGCGCAGGTGGGGGTTGGTGGCTCCCTCACTCCCTGTTTGTCTGCTTTCACCAAAGCCACCTTTTCGTTTTACCTTTGCTTCTTGATGTACTTGTGCTCCACCGTCTTTAGGAGAGATCCCAGCCTCCTGCAGTGCATTCGCTGTTTAAAACGGCTGCAGAGCAGGTCCCTGGAATGTACACGGGAAAGTGTGAGTACCCTGGTGCTTGTGACTCTGTGGGTATGAGCTGAAGCTGGTGAACTGTGGCATTTTCACTGGATGCCATCTCCTCTTACACCCTCCATAGGCCTTAAGATAACCTTGAGCATGACCTGGGGCGATTCTCACTACCTGGGCATGACGGGCCTCGAGGTGGTGGGTAAGGAGGGACAGAGCTTGCCTTTGGACATGAGTATGATGCACGCCTCTCCCAGAGACCTGAACGATCTGCCTGAATATGGCCATGACTTACGCACGCTGGACAAGTGGGTTTCCTCCTTCTCACATTCCCACAAATATTGATTGTAGATATTCTTGGGGCGTCGGGTTAGAGCCAGCACCTTGCATTCAAACGACCTAGGTTTGAACCCCAGCTGCAAGGTACCTTCAATTGCTACAGTAAACATTACCCAGCTGTAGAAATGGGTAAATTGCTGAGTAGCCAAATTCTGCATGTTGCTTTGCTTAAAGATGAAGTGTAGCAGGCAGCAGACGGCCCCCTTTGTTGATGCTCCGTCAGGCTCGTTGATGGACACAACATCACCATGGAGGACGACCACATGTGGCTGATCCCTTTTGAGTGCAAACACGAGCACGTTCTCACTGTGTGTTTCGAGAAACCCCAGACTGTAGCTGGACTGCGCATTTGGAACTACAACAAATCCCCCGAAGACACGTACAGAGGGGTAAGAGTGCGGATTTTCTGCCCTTTTCCCAATATCTGAGGCCACAAGATTTTCGTTGCGTCCGTGTACACCAGTCCGCCATCTAACATGTTAACTTGTTACCACCTAAATTCCCGTTGTGGGGCGGATAAATTACCAGTATTTCTTATTGGGGGGGGATTTTTTAACCTTAATAAAAATACCAAAATGAAGAATGTAACGTTTGACTCTGGATGATCTTCACTTGATGACCAGATGGGAGGCTTTTTACAGTCGTGTATGGGTGTTCATGTTACTAAAGCTGTTTATGATCTAAATTGTGGAGCTAATGTTTAGATATTTGTTTTTTTTTTTTTTTTTTTTTTTGAACAAGTCAGTATTGTGTTCTTGTTGTGGGTGCTGGACTTTGTTATAACGTATTTCTGCACAGGTGAAATTGATCCATGTGTCCATGGATGAGATGGTTATCTCTCCACCTGAAGGGTTCCTCATCCGCAAGGGTCCGGGAAACTGCCACTTTGACTTCGCCCAGGAGATTCTCTTCATTGACTACCTGCATTCAAGCAGCAGCAGCAAACACTCAGACTCGCTGCAGACACACACGTCAGTAACCAACCAGACGTGTGTGTGTGTTTCATGTATTCACTTTTTGCTGTCACTTAATTGAATGACAAGTAGTGTTAACACTCTGCTTTTGGGCAGTGGGTACTTTTGATCCTGCTTACTGGTTACATGAACGTCTGAGGATTTGCCTCAGTCTGCTCAGTCTATTTTTATGTTTACTGCCAGCTAAAAGGATAGATATGTAGATAATAAGGTTTACATATGTAGCTTTAAAAAAAATACACATTTTAGGTCAGTTTAAGAACAAAGTTGAGTTTTGCATACGGCACAGATTTCTATTAGTGTACAGAAAGAGAGCGCCTCCTTTCTCAGGACGAGTGCGTATCAGTTGGAAGGAAGACTGAGTTTCGCAGAGGGTTGAAGCATGAGACTTACGTGAATTCCTGCCATCCTGCAGTGGAGGCGGGTCACAGAAGGTGGAGCAGGCCAGCATGGACTATGAAGCCCCCCTCATGCCTTGTGGATGTATCCTTTCTGCCGCTGTTGGCCCTGGTACCGGCGTCTGCCTTTGGGTCCACATCCTCAGTTCTCCTTAATGCTGCCGCCAGTCATCTTCCAGCTGCAGTTGCTCACGACGTGGGGCGACCCGTACTACATCGGGCTCAACGGCCTCGAGTTCTACGATCAGGATGATGAGCGGATCCCCCTCACTGACAACAGTATCCTTTACGTGTCTCCCGGGAGAAGGTGATCTTGAAACGGATTAGAAGCGCCATGACTTGCACATTAATGGACCCGGATTACACCCTTCCCCATCGTACACGAATCACTTATGCGGATTTTGACAGCATCTGCTACTTACCGCGGTATATTACCTCCACCCCTGGATATCCAGACTGCTTCTGCACCGAATCTGTAGTGAAAGGTCTCTGACCAAATGCACGTAGATCAGTGGCTAGTCTATGTTGTGGATGTGTGTTGAGTCTACTGGGAATTGGACGCCATCACAGTTGATGTTATGAAATCCTACGTGATCTTTATGTGAAAGTTGTGACGAAAGTGCGAAGTGCTGTAGGTCCCAGTCGTCACTCTGGCCGTACAAAATCTGCGCCCACGGTTCACTCTGTTGCTATTCTGAAGATGCTTTACCTGCTGCACATGTATATTTCCTAAAAGTGATTTTTTTTTTTTTTGCTCGTTTCAATGCATCTAGGAAAATGTCTGCGACACTCCGTGGTGGAATATCCATAACACACCAATTCATTTACATTACACTCTTCCAGCAGAAATCCCCTATGAAATGTAATGATAGGACTGTTTCAAAGCATTAATATAGAAACACAGTAATACCTCGAACCTAGATGTGTTCAGGAGAAATGGCACTTAAGGAAACAGCTGTAGGTTATTAATACAGTATTACATAAACGTAACTTGAAAACTGTGCATGTATAAGACAAAGTAGAATAGTTATATCTTTTATAGACGCAAATAAATGCAGAAAACGATATTTTATGGATTTCAGAGTATTTATGTGGTAAATTATTATGATGCATTACTCTAAGGACTAAGGTATTACTGCAGTGAACTTGGAATTATGGTTGTATATCGGCGAACAGCGACCTCTATCGGAGGCTTTAAGGAAGAACGTTGACATGGCAGAACTTATTAAAATCCACTGCTGTGTAGAGACTTAACAGCATGTGCTCAGACATTGCAGCCTTCCCAGACAGCGTGAACGTGCTGGACAGCATCAGCGGGGACATGCGGACGCCAGACAAGCTGGTGGGCGGCGTGAACAGCACGCACGACGGCAGGCACATGTGGCTGGCCCCGGTCCTGCCAGGCCTCGTGAGTTGTCTTTAAATAGGCCTTCAACTTTCCTTCACACCCAGGCTTTCAGGATGGAAAAGCAGACAAAGCAGTACGTGCAGGTAATCTTACCGAACTGAATTTGATCTGTGAACAGGTGAATAGGGTGTATGTGATATTTGACAAGCCTGTGACGGTGTCCATGATCAAGCTGTGGAACTACTCCAAAACCCCGCAGCGCGGAGTGAAGGAATTCGGGGTGAGCGTTCTCGCTTCCGGCGCCGGGCGGACCGCCGTCAGTGCGGACGCGCTGTGTCCTCAAGGGTGGGTTTCTGTGCTTGTGTCGCAGCTGCTGGTGGATGACCTGCTGGTGTACAACGGCATCCTGGACTGCGTTAGTCACGTGGCTCGGGGGATCCTGCCCACCTGCGACCCGGTGGTGCCCTACCACACCATTCTCTTCACTGACAACGCCAAGATCGCACACCGAGAGAGGAACACAGTCATCAGGTACGGCACCAGCGTGCTTGCCGTTGCAGCCAGGGCCTGCTTTATATGTCCGTCAAACTTCCGGACGTCAGATCCCGTAATATAAAACTACCTCATTTAACGGTAGCTCCTAAGATACAAAACATCCTTGAGTACATCCATGCAGTGGTTCCCACAGAGCTGCTAGGGGAATGTCTGAAGCAGATAGGGGATGTGGACAGCAGGATAAGCCCCTCTATGGACTGTAGCACAAAAAGGCAGCAGGCCTGCTGTCTTCAGTTCCTACCAGTGGGTGGAACTAAAGAAGACAGTACAGAAGCGCTGTTTGTGGAAGGACAAGAACAAGCCCTCAGCACCCGGTTGATCAATCAGAGGTTCCACATCAGGCAAGAGCCCAGATGTAGACTGTGCACAGAAGCCCCTGAGATAATCCAGCACCTAGTAACAGCCTGCAAAATGCAGGTGGGAGCAACATCCGCAGAGGTGCAGCCAAGTAGCAGGGATCGTGTGCAGAAACATCTCCAGGGGATAGAGCTTGGATACTCTTAAGTCTAAATGGGAGGTACCACAGCGTGATGGAGAACAACAGAGCTAAGATCCTGTGGGGCTTCCACATCCGTATACAGGTCGTGACTAACCATCCTGATACAGTGGAGGGGGGGGGGGTGGGTGAGAAAAGAAATATATATGTATATAGACCAGTCCCATGATTTAAAAAATTAACCCATTCCAGAAAAAGGTTTGGATATCTAAAGCCTATTTCCCATTATTTTGAATTTGGGGGGGATAATAATGCATTTCAAGACCATCCAAAGACCCAAACTCAGCACGAAATGTCAAACGCCAGTTATCTACCTGTCAAACTCTTGGTCGTCAATGGTATAGATGGAACTTTACATCCAGTGCACAGCGATGAACTTGGACATCTGAGGACAAGGAGGGGACATAAGCATAGCCTGATGTCCTTAAGACACTCGCCTTTCTTTTAGTCAACCCCATCTTGTCTGGTATGCGCTTTACTTGCCCCCGTAGCTGCTTTCTTTTCAATTTCCTCCATAAGCTTTTTGACTTTTTCGGGCCTCATTTTGATGGATTACATTTTAGGTTTCATATAAATTTAACAGCAACATTGTGAGCTTCACAAAGCTGAAATTTATGGCAGGTTTGCGATTTGGAAACTACTTTTGGTTCCTCCCAAACCAGGCCATCGTGCTAAATGTGTTGTTTTCATGTAATTATTTATGATAACATGAACATTATCTATGCGCAGAAAAATTTGTATACGGACAGAAAACGAGCTGGAAACTAAACTTATTTATAAGACTGAAGTTGGATAAGGGAACAAAGTGATATTTATTGTCGACTTTGTAGCCCAGCAGCACGTTTAATAGAAAATGTTACCTACAGAGTTTCAACATTTCAGAGACACGGCGGCAAAGTCATTCAACGACAACTTCGGATATAAGACAGCGTGTCTTCAGTTTTGTAGTAATACTCTTTATTATTAAGGTACGTTTAAGAGTTTCTTTTAAAAATTCTTTCAATTTTATAACCTTGTTTTACTAGAGAACTGACGATCGGCCGCGTTGTCGCTACCGTAAACGTTGTATCAGTGCGATTGCCGAGGTCCGGCTAACTGTACAACAGGTCGTGCTGGCAGCGTACGGGAGAGACGCTCTGCAGGGGAGCACCTGGCCAGTCATGGCCATCGTCGGTCTGTCATTATGTTCTCTTGTCATCACGTGAGCTGAGCTCTGCTCCTGTACTGCAATTTGTGTTGAACCCAGCTGTGTTCTCTCCACTCCAGCCCTCAGCGCAGCCGGAATCAAGAACAGTGAGTACAGAACTGCCTAGAGACGTCATCCTTCTGTCCCTCCATGACTCCTGTCCAAAAGCCCATCCTGTTTCCCAGGATCCGTCTTCGTTGTCCAACTCCGTCAGCTCCCTATGCCTTACCACGCAAATCCTGCTTAGGGATTCCCAGAAGCTCTGCTGGCCTTTTGTTAGAGCCCCTGCACCCAAAAAAGCTGCTTGTTCACTTAAAATGGAGTGCACTGGTACCTTGTGTTACGAACATTCAGGTTACAAAATTTAGAAAAAGGAAAAGTTTTCCATTTGTTTGTTTTTAACTTTTTTTCTTCACCGTTTTATAAAAATTTCTTTGTTGCGGAGCGAAAATGACCTACGCCTTTGCCTTCAGCCACTAGTTGGCAGCAAAATGCAATAAAATAAGATAAACACCGTGGCACCACCTTCATTCCACGTGCTTTATTACGAGATAAATCGGTCAACAGTCGTCACTGAATACAGTTCGTGGGAAGGATATCCTCATTTTCAGCCATTTTAAAATTAATCAAATTTTAAGTTAATAAAAATGTTAAACTGAAAAGTTGTACCAAGTATTTTTGTACATTTGTTTTGAAGATATTTGCTAAAGCTTACCTGTAAATATAAATGAGGGATGTCTGTTTTGTAAAAGTATTCCTTTAGGGAGTTGAAAGTGGCCGCTGGCTAACACAGGATGGCGCATGTGACAATTTGGTCAGCAGCATCTGGCTGGGACGGTGTGGAGATGACATTTTCAATTCCGGTACTTTTACGTAGTTTTAATTTTAATTGTGAAGTTAATTTAAAAGTAATGTGTTAAACTGGGATGTAGTGGGATGATGACAGGGCTATATCCTCTGTCTCACTCCATGTTTCTAAGAGAGGCTGAAGAAGGTGATCCTCCGTCTTGATGTAGGAATTAATGGGAGTGTTGGAATAGTTTTTTGTTTCACTGGAGTAATTTGGGGCAATTGGCTTGAATCTGGGCTTTTTTGGGTCTAAAGGCAGCAGCTCCAACTGCTATGCCACCTGCTGCCCCTCAAATTTAGTTGACTACAGCAGGAGGTGGCATTCCGACACGTGACCTCGGGATCGGAAGGCCGCAGTTGTCGCCGTTGTGTGAACGGGTCCCTGAGCTTTGGCCAAGATTTTTCCAGAACCCGAAACATTTTAAAAATGTGGGCAGATGCACGTACTACTCAGCTTTCGTTCGTTGCAACATAGCGAGAGCACCTTTCAAGTTAGGAGCAAATTGAGCTCTGAACAGTCTTTCAGTCCCACACGTGTAAGTTGAGGGCCCAGTGTAGCTGACAACCACAGCATAACCTCCGTGTCAGTTGCTGAGTCCACTGCCTTTGTCCCTTTGTCCGTCTGCTCGGCCACAGCTGTTATCTGAGCTCTGCTGTCCGTATTTAATTTCACTGGTCTGCTGGTGTGGAGTTGAGGCCTAAGAACCTCCAGGCCTACAAACGCTGTACCTGTTCTACAGGAGGCCTGGATCTTTTCATTATGTCGTCGGTGTGTCGTGGTCGCCCTCTGTGTCACGCCTGCTTTTCATCACCCTGGCGTCCCGCTCGACTCACAGTGATTTTTACCATTACTGCTTTTGTGTTGCAGCAACTACGTGGAGGACCAGGATGTAAAAATGACGAATGAAAACCAAATAGTTCATCATGCCAAGAAGAAGTCGACTGCAGACCCAGGTAGTGTGTGTGTGTGTGTGTGTGTGTGTGTGAGGTTTTGCTAATTTGTTTCCCACGCGTTGTTTTTCTGCTCGTGCAGCTCTGCGTCCTAAAACCTGCATGACGGACAGAGGCCAGCTGGGGAAGAGGTGGTACTGAGAGCCGCCGACTAGCGGACAGCTGCTGCGGAGCCACGCGTTCCAGGTGCATTTTTCACTGGAGTCGAGAGTCCGTCAGAAATCGCGTCACCTTCACTTCACGGTATTATAGTGCTCTGTTGTATATCCGGCCGTTCCACGGAAGCTGACGTTCAGGTTTTTTTTGGGTGGGGCCGGTGGGGGGAGCAACAGCAAACACCTGTATTTAAACATACACACAGTGGAATCTTGTCGCTGAAGGCAGGAAAGCAGTGTTAGATGTATTTACAGTGTAGCGTAGCTGCCTCAACATCTAGAGGTTTTATGAATATGTCGCTTACGCTCAGCAGAAGAAGAACTGCGACCGTAGGTCGAATGATGCTGCATAATTCTTCTGTCAGCTGCAACGCTCACATCCCCTTTAACCCGCGTCGTACGATCTGCTCGGGGACGAGTAGACTGGAGGCTGTAAGGCAGCAGTCGCACACCCTGTTTCAAGTGACCTTAATGTCTGACACATTGTGGAAGATTCCTTCCGTCGAATATTACACCTCTTGTCATCTGCTGTGAAAGAACCGTGTTTGACCCTTTGTTCACCAACAGCTTTTGAGGACTTGACTAGAGTGTAGTTTCATATTTACATTATTAATATATACATGTAGTTGTAGCTTTGAGATTTTTGTTCGAAACATGCCGGTCCAGTCTAGGCACGCCACTATTATAAAATATGCAAATAGTAAAAATATACCTCAGTGTAAAAGATAAATAACTGTTACGGTACAGACGGCTGAAACGCTCGCCCTAAGACAAAAGTTGTAGATGAAACTGCTCAGAAAAAAACCCCCACAGTAATGTTTACTTTGCATGTTCATTACAGTAATTTCACCTCATTATTGAGCAAATAATGTTAATTTACACTTATGTGCAAAAATAAAAAGGTATTTGCTGGTTATGTGGGTTAAATACGCACCACAGCAGATTTTATCACCGATTTGAAAATGGACTGTTTGGAATATTGTAATTGTACAGAAAAATTCAAACAAATTTCACCCTTCTGCCATGCTTGAGGTTGTATATTTTTGTTGCTGAAATTATAAATGTAACGTTCCATGTTGAAATATTTTTAAATATTTTTTTAACCACTTTATAGTGTATATTTTATCGTAGGTTTACCTTAATGAATAAAAACGTTCGAGTCACCAGCACGGCGTGTTTAATGCATCGTCCAGGGAGGATTTTTATAATCTGAATTTACTCTGGTCCACGACGGTCGGAAGCGTTTTCACCGAACAAAAAGCCGCCGTCGCCCCTCGATCCCGTGACGTTAGCGGGGGTTTGTGCGCCGCTCATTTTTGTTTGGCGACACATTAAATACGTTTTTCAGTTATTGGCAAAAGACATTTACTTGACAGATTCAGTGTAATGTTACACTTCAGAGTCATTTATTGCCTGAGACTTTAATTCAGAAGCAGAATACAAAGCTGAGGAATGACCATTCGGTTAACTGCTGCCCGCGTCTGGAGCAGTACAGACTGAGAGGGGAGCCGGGCGCGGGAGGAACCGGCTCCCCCGATACAGACGTTTCTGTTCAGAAGAACACTTCTTTGGGCGACATTCAGATCTTCCCGGGGAAGATTCCTTCCTCCCTCTGCTCGTCCCATTTGGTAACCTGAGGAGACGGGGGCCATGGGATCTTAGAAACAACTGTAAGGCCTCGACCCAAACCCAACAGGGCACAAAATGAACACGGCTATAATGATACACGTTTCACCGACAGCGGTCGGTCTTACCCAGGCTGCAGGGCACAGAGACTTGTAGACCCTCAGATACCAGTCGCACGGGGTGATGTCCTGCCCCTTGGCACTGAGTGCCTTCTGGCACCGGTGGTAGTCTATAAATAAACGGCAGCATGAGGCGAGCAGGCAGAGCCCGTTTACCGCGTTACCGCCTGCATCCTTCATGTCGGGGGCTCCTAAACCACACCGTCCCCTCCGGCTTCGTCCTAGACGCACAGCTGGGTGCTCTGTGTAACTCCGTGTTGTTCGTAACTCGAATGCTGACACGTTTATGCTGGATTGAGCAACAACATATTGCGGGAGAAAAATGTCACCTAGCTGGTGGCTATAAGTGAGACGTCTGCATTTTTGTGGGACAGGGTTCTCCGTCACAGCTGTGAAGGACCTTGCTTTGTGCCCCAGGGGTCACCTTCACACTGTGTGTGTGTGTGTGTGTGTGTGTGAGGCCCTACCCAGGTAATTCTGCCAGCAGTTCCTGGTTTGGTTCTGGTTGGGGAACCTGGCATCGAAGGGTGCCGTGCGGTACATCTCCAACTTCGTCTTGAAGTCTTCAGCCATCTTCTCCTGTTGACACATCCACCCGAACACACACACACCCACCCACACAGGAACAGGAACAGCCGTGAAACGAGGGTTTTTAGGCCAAGTTCAGGGCTAAACTACCGAGGTGACAATTTACACACAACATACATGGAGTGAATGTTTGCTCGAGTGGTATTTATGCGGTTTTTAGAGTAAAAGCCCACCGGAGCCGCTGAAGGGCAAACTGGTCACGGCAGCAAGGCGTCACAACGCACCACTTCACGGCTCTTCCTCCCTCCACACCCGCGTCCTTTTTCTACCGCTTTCGCACCGGCTTCTCCGTCCCCCTCAAACGCGTGAACGACGCGGTTTCCCCCGATATTTCTCAGCATAAACGGCGTAATGGAGGCGCGGCGCGTGGCGAGGAGGGCCGCGCGTGCCCGTGCGTTTCCTGGTGTGCGAACACACACACACACACACACACACACACACACACACACACCTCCTACCAGAAATGTACAGACGGAGCTTTTCCAATAACGACACACAATGTCACCACATCTCCAAGCAGCAGCGCGTCTTTCTTTGTTCGCAGGTACGTTAAATGATAACGTGCCTATGGTTCACGCAGGCGCCCAGACACGTTTTGAGGTTTAAATGTATCAAACGTGCCGTGGCCGGTCGCGCGTGGGAACGACTAGGGGCTCCGGCGCGGCAGTGACGGCCGTACCTGTTCGGCGGGCGGCTGCTCGGTCACGCTGCGGTCCGACGGCGGTGCCTCTCGCTCTCGCGCTCGCTCGCTCGCTCTCTCGCTCTCTCTCTCGTACGCGCGCGCGGGCGCGCGCCGCTACTGGAAGGTGCGGGTCGTGGCGCTCCGTGCCGCGCGCACACAGCGGTATGGCGGAGCGGTCGGCGCGCGTCACGTGTGGGAATGTGTAGGCGAGCGCGCCGCTTTTTCGGCTCCTTCTCACTTACTGTATAAGTGACGTTACGGCTCGTTTATTGAAGCGCGACCCTGGAGTAACGAAGGTGACGTTATAACGTTAAGGACCCGGAAGGGGAGTGAGGTGGGCCGTGTCGCCTGAACTCTAACCCAGTACCTCGCGATCCTTCCAAACAGGAATAACTGTGGAAAGCAGGTATACAGTTACAGGGTATTAAATTTGATTTCACTTGTTTGCGGTGATTTTCTCTTTAACTTGCTTTATTATTACGGCCCAATAGCTTTAAAAGACACATCAAAGAAGCCGTTTACTCCAGCGAGAGTAATACAACCCCGGTTAACCTTGAGGACGAAAAACATACGTGCGCACGTAAAGACTACCGCAAGGGGCGCTGCCACAGACTGTTACACAAATACCCCAAAATAGTCCCCAACATTGTGGCTACAGTTGTATTTTTATGACAAAGCATGTGCACAGAAGTCCTCCACTTCAAGAACAAGACTAATTCCCAGCTGCCCCTTCAGGGCTCCCATTTTGTCCTTTTCCACCTGGAAGTGAAACGTGAGGAAATGATTAATGTTCAAAATTGGCGGTTTTTAATCACCCCGCATTCCACACCTTTTTTTTTTTTTTTACAGTATTGGGATATGAAAGCAGCAGGCCGGGACCGCGGGACTCCCTCTGTCCGGCTGTGGTACACTAGCTGTGCGCGTACAGAAAGAGCTGTAGTTTGAACACTTCAAAACCTGCAATTGTCATGGTAGATAGTGGGGTCAAAGGTCACTTATGATTCTCTGTCATATGCAGTATACTATATTGCACTAGAAGAAAAACTTTGTCCACCTCAGACACACGTGATGCACGTGAAAAAGCAGAATGCTGTCACGACTCCTCTGAAAGGCACTTTTGCAGCAACCCGAGATCCGCTGGGGTGTCATGGAAAAAGCTGAAGCCTCCACAGATGAAATCTCAAATGATTCGCCTCGACACAGCATTGCGATTCAACGACCTGTTGGAAAAAACAAACCCCAGCTCTACGTATTGGATACGGACGTGCAGCAGTAAAGAGGCAATCCTGGAAAAGTTACTCGGCGAGGCTCTTTCTTACTGCAGTATGCAGGATTATATCTCTAATAACTTTGGGAGCAGCAAGATGAACCTCTTGTCCATGAGGGAGGACTAAGTTAAGTGTACAGGTGTAGCACTGTTAGGAGTCCATTCTGAGATGCAGTCTGATGAAGGCCTCCTTGATCTCCTGGTCAGTCTCTCCGTTCCTGACGTCCCCCAGTCGGAGGACGCGGCTCTCTGGGATGTCTTCTTTCAGCTGGCGCGTGGTCAGCGTCACATTGCCGATGACCCCCTCCCCACGGGGTCCTGTCAGCATTATGTAGCAGGCATGGCGCCCTGTCTCTAGCAAGGCCACTGGAACACAAAGACCATGGAGGAACAGCCACACAGCACCAGCAGCTTCTTCAGTAACCACTTTGACACTTGTCTGTCTAAATATAAACTGTATATTACGATGTTGTACTATTTTGATCACAAGTCTACCAGTAAAAGATTATGCTGTAAGAATGTCAGATTTGTTTTCATATTTATCTGCTCAGAACCACACATACTTGCATGCAGCAAAATTTGATACAGAAGTGCAGTCAAAAATTTTTGAGACAATTAAACCAAGAGAAATCCTCTGCCCTAAACCTGAGTGTTGAATAAATAATGATGTAAACATTTATTCTGGCCTCACGGCTTTAAGAATTGTCAAAAAAGCAGTTTGGCTGGTATTTTTTTGGAGGGACTGAGAAGTCTGAAAACTCTCAGGATTTCCATTTCTTCCCATTTCCATTTAATTTATCAATTTGTAGCACAATTTTTAATTGATTGTGGTATTACTCTTCCTTTCATCTGTTTGCCAGTCAGTTAAAAACGAATGGTAGAGATTTTTAAGTGTTTTTAGGATTTGAACCAAAACTCACCTTTAAATGCTATGATGTTGTCTGTTGCGATGCTCTTTTCCAGAATCACGTTAGAATAATGTGGGTGGAGGATGTAGAACTGCTCTGCACTCCCTGAACTCTGTTAGAAAAAACGTTTTACGAAATGTGTGTATTAACATTCCTGTTGTGACATTCGCTGTGATTAACCACACATTACTGTCCAAACATCCATTAAGAATCTTTTCTCAGAATGAAATATTAAAAAATGTATTTATTAGAGACAGTTTATGGTCAGGGAGTCGGGCACTCGCGATGGTTTGTACCGTCCTGCGGGAGGAGGACTTACCGAGGAGTTGCTCTCGCACAGCCTGTCTCCCCAGAACACGAACACTGAGTATGACTTAACTATGTTGAAAGTGGCAGGCCGGGGCACGTCGGGTCGGGACAGTAAGCTCACTTGCCACAACGCTTGACCCGAGGTTCCGTCCAGTATCCTGACCTGACACACAAAGCAAAATAAGGAGCACTGGACTCCGCGGTCACGTTCAGGCGGCTGATGAAAATCGTCAACTTTAAACACAATCCATAAAGCAGGACTAGTCCTCATGGTAAACTGTGCCATAAAAATACACAAAAACATACAGAATCCATCCATCTGGCCATCCCTGTTCACCACCTAATCCATACAGAACATATAGTTTATACTGCATTTTTGCTTTGCTGAAAATATGACTTTTTACAACTTCCTGTTATAATTCTTTTCAAATAAATAAAAAATACGACTAAACATTTAATTATACTAGTAGTACTAATTTTGTTACTGTTAAAAGGTTCGATTCCATGATTGACACACCCCTCTAAGTTATATGCTGTAAGAGGAGGCATTTAAGTATCGGCTGTATTTGCTTGCTAATAAAATTCCTTCACAATACGCCATTTAAAATGCGCCCATTAAAACATAATAATGAAATAAAATCTCATTAAGACCGGTAACTGTACTTTTATGATATGAATCAATGAGCAGTCAGCTTTCGATAGGGGTTTGCGATGAGAATCTATTTTTACTTGCAGTCATTTGAAAAAGTTTTAATGCTAATGTAGCTCAGAGTTAATAAAAATGTTAAAGGGACAGAATAACTGCTGTGTTACTGATTATTGGCTGTTGCCCTTCTTAGCTTTTCATACAACAGAGCTTACTTTTTTGCTGCTGTTCCCCATGTCTTCCTCTATGACCACATCAGGAACCCCATCCTTGTTGTAGTGTCCAAACGTGGGCTCACTGTGGAGGTAAGGAGTGGTGGATACATGTCAGCAGCTCCTCAACCATACAAGCCAAAACAAAAAAACATCTCACCAGGAGGAGTGTGACCATACCTCTGCACCCTGGAGGAGTTGACCCTCCAGAGCGACTGCAGGCGGTCCCCATCCATCAGCTCCACGCATCCCTCGCTTACCAGCAGCAGGTGGGGAGTTCTGCTGCCTTTCGTAATGGCCACCACGTGCTGGAGCGAGTCGGACCTTGTGGAGAAAATGCCGGGCAAAACAAGCAGGTCACAAGCAGCCTGGCTTTAAGTCCTAATGAATGGTTTAGGGCCTCTGTGGACATGCTCCACGCTGTGAGGATGAATACACCAGCTACTTGTTTGCGTAAGCAGTTAATGAGGCGCTCGGCCTCCCAGGGGTGCTGCTCACTTATTGACACTTCTGAGGGTTTGTTGTTTTGCAGCAACAGGGGAAGGATGACTGCTGGCCACTTTGTCATTGCTCCCCCTACATTACTCGCATTTCTACTCTACAGAGTACTTAAACACAGCATGAAACATTAGACCTGCTGTTGACTTGGGTCAAATTTCAGGTTGGATAAAGCCCTGAACAAAAAGCATTGTCTCCTGCCGAAGGACTTCTAAAAAAAACTGCTGCATACTTCCTGCTGCCGCTCTGACATTTAATCCAGAGTAGAGAAGCCACAGTGGAGAAGATGTAACTCAGATGAACTTCATTCATTCACCTGACGCTTTTCTCCAGAGTGACTTGCAGTGTTAGGCTACTTCCTGTGATTTAACCATTTACACTGCTGGATAACTTTTACCAATACCGCACAGTTACAACATTCGACTTGCTATTTGTTAAAGAGGCTCAAAATTTCCTAGAGTTTATCTGAATCCCACAAAGTTCGTGTTGACATTAGGTCTGCAGTTCAGGAAAGGTGCCTACTTACTTGTAGAGCTGCACCTGGCCAGAGGTGGCGCTGGTCTTCCCCTCCCACAGGGGGTCTTTCTCAAGACCACTCTCGCTGCCAGCCAGGGCTTGGGCTGCGATCCTCCACAGAGCCTGACCATAAAGCCCAGAGTCTGAGGTACAGAGGACCAGCATGTCACAGTGGTTTACAGAACGAGACCTGCCTACAGCGCCGCATTTCACCAGTAAATAAGGTGAACAGATTAATAAATCCTTCTGCTGAAGTTCAGCATTTTCCTTATGTTTCTTTTGTCGCTGCGTGTTAGTTTGAAGGGGCATAATGGGAAGTGAGTGCAGTTTCTGAGAAATGTTTGTCAGCCATTTTCTGTGCATTAACTAAATAAACAAGTGGGAAAACTTATTCTCAGCTTTTGTTGCTTGTAACTGTGAAAAGTCACACACTTGTATCTGGAGGGACAACTATACACATACAAGCTCACCCTTCTGAAAGAGCACATAGTGAGAGCCCTTCGCTGTGGTGTGCATGAGGTGTCTGAACACCTCCTCTGAGTCCAGAACCACCTCTGACCCGATCTGATTGCCTCTCCTTCCGGACAGAATGACCAGCTTGGTCTGTTGATGACATCACATACAGCCCAGCATTAACACTGCATGCTAGTGTCCCCTTTAGTCATAAATAGAACATGCTAAAGAATGTCAGAAACCTACTTATCTCGATCCCTCATTTACTTGAACAGTTTGTTCGTCAAATCAGATTATAAATGTAGGCGATTTCTCTCCAGTATGCAGGGAGGATGCGAGTAACCCAGCGGGTGAGGAATCTTCATGAAAACAACAAGCCAAATCTAGTGAGGAAAGAAAACACAGTATGCTGCAGTGTTCTAGCTCAGGTCTACCTGAACCGGGCTTTTCCCAATCAGAACCAGGTCATTCACGCCATCGCCATCAAGGTCCGGTACTGTCAGAGCAGGTGGCCTGCAGTTGAGGTCAAGGGGCTGAGGCCGTTGCCATATGATGGCTCCTTCAAAGAAGTCAACGTACAAGACAGGTTTACATGTGACTGTGAGGTTGATCTGCACTCTATGACATCTGAGGGTTTACAGTCACCCACTGTGATCCTATTCAGTCATGATTTACTCAGAAATCCTTTTGCAACGGTCAGTTCTACTTTCAAAATATAAGGCTGGGCCACCCCTATCTTGAGATCTGAAGACAAATTACACAGTAGTTTGTCAGCAACCTTCCAGCAGAAGTCCAAAACAGTCCTTAACCCAGGTGACGTTTGAAACCACTTTCTACTTGTGATGCTCCTGTCCAAAACTGGGCAGCCCAAATTGTTAATAAGGCAATTTTACAATATACTGTAGGTGGTCATATTGTGTCACACCTTTTGACCAACTTTATTCCTGTCATTATTGTCATTATTTAATGAATCTGATGATTGTCCATTTTATCCGTTCAGATGCCCAGTGTGGAGAACGTCATGAAGCCGAATAACAATCTGGTGAAAGGAGCCATCTTTATAATAGACAAAAGTTGTAAAAGGTTCAGAGGTGACCAGAACACAAACAGAGGGTTGATTAATGCGCTTTCCTACCCCCCGTGGCCCCGGAACACTTCCTGTTTAGACCAAGAGCTACTCAGGCCAAATGGCAGCTGGAATAGACAGAGAAGGAAAACGTCCAGATTTTATTTACCACTCTGTTGCTGGAGTGCAGTTAGCAGGTCAGCGTGGGAGATCAGGCAGCCGGCGTGCGAGTCCCCGAACACAGCCAGGCCACACTGTGCCCAGTGAAACTCCGGGACCAGGGGGCGCTCCCACAGGGAGTCTCCGTTCACCCCAGCCACGGCCGACACGAACACACACGGGGTGTACAGACCTGCGGCGCTCAACAAGCCGGTCATTTCACCATTACGGCCGCTTCATTTCAGTATCTACTATAACAGCATCTTAACAGCACAAGCGAAAAAGCATCGGCTGCATATTTAGTTTACAGTAAAAACAAACATAATAAATACGCATCTTCCTTACTTTCATTGGCGCATGTTGTGTTGAGGCTTCCCCCACCATGCTTGAGGGCAAAAATCACATCGACGACTCTGTCATTGTTTGTGTCTCCCAGAGCCAGAAAGTCATACGTTCCTTTTAAGTGGAAAGAGAGAGTGACAAATATTTCAGGCACGTTTGTTCAAGCTGAAATAATGAGATGGCTAAGTTGTAGTTTATGCAAACGTAATAAATGTTTATGCAGCTCTAGTTCACAGGGAACTAATGAGACTGGTAAACAATACGTTCCAATGTAATTAAAAAGTGTATACAAATTACTTCTATTTTAAAAAGTAAGCTTTACTGTTTAATTCTGAATATTCCAAAGCAACGCTACAAAAACGAACTAAGAGACACAGATGTATGGGGGCAGATGCACAAGTTTATACCGAAACAAAGACGACTATTTAAAGACAATGTCCATGTAATATTTGACTTGCTCACCTGCTTCTGGGAAGGTGCGGTTCCAGGAGCAACGAGACGGGCCTGGGCCAGGGCAGGGGATCATGAAAGAGAACGAAAATATGACAGCAAGGCAGAGGAGAAGGGAGAGGAAGAAGGCAGTGGTGCGCCAGTAGGACATGCGAATCAAGGTGTTCCTGCCCCAGCAGCCCTGCTTTGTCTTAACAGGTCGCACCAGCCCCTTGTCCACCCCCTCGGTGGGGGGCTGTTTCTGCATGGCAATGGCAGTGGGGTCTAACATCTCATGAATAATCCAAAACATCCAGGACCTACAGAGACAGCAAGCACCAGAAGATAATGTTTGCCATATTTTTGACAATATTAGAAAAGTGTAAACAAAAATATAATTCATTTTATTTCCCATCATATCTGAAAGAATCTGCTACATCTCACATCCTTGTATTTATCCAGTTATGAGGGACCTTAATTTGACATCTATTGTCACTGAAACAACTCGGGCTTTAGTAAATAATGCTACGTTTTTTAAATTATAGAACATGAAGAAGATGTGACCTACCTTTACTACATTTCATACGTGATTATTTTTTTCTGTCCATGCTGCTCCCTTTGTTTTTTCGAAGCTCATAAGAAAACAAATTTAAATGGAAGTCCTGCAACGATCCAGTTTACAAAATAGTGTGGCAATGCGAGGCGACTAAGATTCCCTCACCGACGGCAGTTGGGAGAGCCTCAAACAGGCGCGTGTCGCGGCCGAACCCATGAGCTCCCGGATGATGTCCCACTTTCAGGCTTACAGTACATGGGATTAGGAGCTATCAAAACAGAGTGTGCTAGAACAACATTATGCTGCACCAACCGGTACCCAGTTGCACGCTGGCACTTCTCGCTCTGCCTGTTTCTAGATCATTAAAATGTCCAGTCATGAGGGTCCGCTGCACCTCGGCCTTTTCATGTTCAACAAAAACAGCCACCGCTGCCTGCAAAGCCAGCTATTTTCACACCAGTGGCCCCCATCTGTTGGGGGTGCAGGGGTACCTTTCTTGGCATTAGTTAGCAGGGCTCAAATAGTTCGCAAAAGGGTGAGAACCAAAGTCATATTTTGCAAACAACAGGTTACGATCTTCAAATTGTCTGCATTTATGCTGTACATGAGAAATAAATTGCCAAACATTAAGTCAGGGTCTGATGTAAAGCTTCTAGACTCGTGTAAGAAGTGTTCGCCACGTATAACTGTGTACACTTTTCTTATCCTTGCATTTTTGAAAAATCAGTCTGTTTGCCTGTTTTGTCAAGACTAGCTCAAATAAATGTGCCCTTGCAAAACAAAATCTTATATACAGTCCATACATAAATACAGTATAAGCGCATGTCCCTCAACTTTGTGTGCACTGTATCAGTATACAAAAACACAGCATTAGATTATCAAAATAACAAATCTAGCATAGGTCTTACCCAAGTGGTCTAACTAAAAGCGTCTTACTCTCTTTACCGCTGGATGAGGGTTGTGACACTAAATCCCTTGGCCTCCAAGTGCTGCTGTCACCTCCGAATGCTCACCCTAAACTGGACACCCCACCTAGTTGGACTGGGCTGCTGTTTGCCAAGTCAGTCAGCATTTACCTGACAAGTGAACCCTTTAATAGAGACGTGCAGCGTGTAATATACTTTATAACTTATTCAAGTGGTCCATAATGTAAAAATTAAAGCTGAATACAAAATGGTACAGAAATTGTAATCGTTTCCATCAGAAAGCTAAGTGTAAAAATAGGTCGGGGACTTTTCTTATACCAAAACATATTTAAAGACTTCCCACGTTTTGAGACATGTTGATAAATATAATAATTTAAAATGTCAACGCAGATTTAAAAGTAACGACAGGCACTTTAGGACTCTATACTCTATCTACTGCAGCATTTGACTTCAAGCCCCAGTCTGCCCTAGCGGACAAGTGTGGCGCCGCGCGCTAAAATCCCCGCGTTCGGGACGCGAGGTCCTCACGTCACTTCCTGCCACCGCGAGGCCTCAACGACGACGAGACGGAGGACGAGGAAGCGAAGGCGTCCGAAAAATCACAAATAAATCTGTTGAGCTTTAGGGAAGGAAACGAGCGGCCTACACGTACTGCTAGTTTTCTAAGTGAGAAGTAAAGAGGTGCCCGTGATGTCGGCCCAGGCGCAGATGAGAGCTCTGCTCGACCAGTTAATGGGAACTGCGAGGGATGGTGAGTAGTTAGCACGGCAGCTAGCTTAGCTTAGCTACACGGTAGGGAGGCATCTTAGCGACTGCTGTTATCTTTGTCTTTATTTTTTATAACGAACCCGCTCGCGTTCGCTCCCCTGGAGGGTGGCTTCATTCTGCTGCGCTGGCCTCATTTATTATGTACTTGTTGCGTAGTAACACATTGTCCACTGGTATTTAATGTTTGTATCCTATATTTACGTTTTAAGGTATTTAGGGCCTGCTTCGCGAGGCGAGGCCCAGGCAGGCTTAGCTTCCCGGACGTTTTTAATTTTCTCTCAAAACAAACTTTAAAACGTCTATCGGCGAGGTACGTCGTCCGTCTCTGCATTGTGGACACACGTGCAGACATGACTTGGACGTTTTTGCCCTCGAGACACACGACGAGGCCCGTTTTGAGCCTTATTTACAACATGTCTGACGTTTGCGTCGCCCGCCATTTAGCCCTGCCGTCCAGCGGCTTTCCTCTTCGGGTTGATCTCTCTCTCTCCACGTCCCTTAGTTCCCATGAGGTCCATATTCGGAGGGAAGGGCTCAGCTAGCGACCGTCTGGTTGCCTTGCATGCTGAAGTTCATGGATGGAATCCCATCTCCTGCTGTAGTACCCCTGAGCAAGGTACTTACTCTGAATTGCTCCGGTAGTAAATACCCAGCTGTGTGAACGGGTAAAACATTGTAAATAGACCAATTGACAAAAAAAGGCCCTTGAATTTTAAGTTGCCTTGGACAAAGGCGCCTGCCACACAAATAATAGTTAGTAAGGTATTTTAATGTAAAAGGGTAACAAGCAAGTACACATAATGCCAGTGGATACAAACATTAAACAAGGATATTCGAGGTGCCCCAATGGAGGTCGATCTCACCTTTTTGGTCTCATCTGTCATCTTGTCCAAATAGGTCTGCATTTCTTTGGTAAGGCCTAACTCTTTAAGACTGAATAAAATAAAATGGTGTAAATAGCCGTGTTGCATACGGCTCACCCTCTTAACGTATGATGTGGTTCTATCTTTTGCTCAGACTGATTGAATGCTAAGGTGTGTGAAGTGAGTTTTGTCTGTGTGTATGTGTTTTTTGAGTTGAATTACAAATGCTTCCCATACATATGTTCCATACAAACTGAACAATTGTGGCCCCTTTATTTTATTTATAAAGGTTCAGTGTATCTTTGCCAGCCTACATCAATCTGCAAGGGAGTTGCAGAAAAGCCTCATGTTCATCGAGCCGTGAGTCACAAATATAATTTTTAAAGCTGTTATGACTATCGACACCATTTGTTTGCTTTTCAGAAGTAATTATAATTTTGATCATATCAAGAAAAAAAGCTCAACCACTTAAGAGGGAAAAAAAATGGAAAAAGAGATCCTTGAAATGCAAGCGCCAGAAGTATTTGCAACGTAACTAAGGAGTGTTTGGTTGCCTGCAAGCCATGGAGCAGTAGTGTGTTTCTAGTAACACATTTGTCATAGAGACAGAGTAGCTTTAAAACGTGCCGCAACCATTTACTCTGACTTGTGTATCATTCCCAACTTCCTTACTACAGGTGTGGGCAAGAAAGCTTTTCCCTTTTATACTTTTCAACAGCGGGTTTAAAATTCTGCAGCTGAGATCTTGAAGATGCAGATGGGTACAGTATATGTGGAAGCTCACAGTGTGTATTAACTAACCTTCATTTTGTTTATGTATGTTTTTTTGTTTTGAATCGCTTCTCTGTCGGGATTTTAAGGTGTTCTCAAGAGAAGACACGAACAGTCACTTGGTCCTTGTTGTAAAGGTCTGGGCTGTTGCAAAGATCGTGACAGTTTTTTAACAGCTGCCGAAATAACTCGGAAGGGTTAAAGTTGACTGGATGTTAAGAAATAGTTCTATGTCACCTGCCTGTATCCATTATTGGCAGGATTTTCCCTGCTGTTAGGCAGATGCTTATGTCGTTTTTGGTCGGCCTCTATCTGAAGTAGATTTATATACCTTGCCTCTTGAGATAAATTATGCATAAACATACTGTGATAAGAGAATTCATATCGAGCCCTTTTATGCTTGCGTAGAGTATTGCCAGTCACACTTTATTTACACTCATATTATATTAGAAAGGTTTGCTAAACCGACCTGTTACAAAATACTGTTTCAGTAGCTTTTTTGTTTTCAAGATTACCTCAGTCCCACTGCTGCATTGGTTTCAAAGATGTTATAACAGACGCTTCAACAGCTCTGAATACTTCAAAACACTCACAGTCAAATTCTGACTTGAAATATTGCCACCCTTTTATCTGCAAATTTTTAAAATGCCAAACGGCTGTTCTGCTCCAAAACTGAGGCAAGCAGGACTTCCAGTTGTCGTACCTGTTAAACGTCCTTAGTCTGGTAACACAGGGTGGCTGTATCTTGAGTATCAGTCCAATAGAACTCACATAAGTCAGATTTTATGGCTTTATTCAGCTGACCCAGTTGAAAAGTGGCTGTCCCAGTGGAGGGGTATTTGGCATGATGCGGCTTCAGGGGAGTCATTAGAAGTGCATCTATCTACCAGACCAAACCTGTTTACTTTGCATTGGCTGATACAGCTTGTTCTCTCAATGTGTGTTGCCTCACTGGATGTTCTGTTTTACTTAAACCTTTCAGGTGATGAAACTCGGCAGAGGGTGAAGTTCACTGATGAGCGGGTCTGCAAAAGTCATCTGTTAAACTGCTGCCCTCATGATATCCTTTCTGGAACTGTAAGTAACCCGCCTTGAGATACCTTTATAGTTACACCAAGTATTGATGGGGAATATTTTTCCTATTATGTTGTGCAGAGGCAACCTTCTGTTGTATTTTACCCGCGGCACCTACGTTCTGTTTGGCAGACCTTTAAAGATCCTTAGAATGAATAAAATAAAAGATTGGCTATCGAACGGTAAAGTGCTCCCTCACCACAGGAATTGTTTACTAGGATAATGTTGCTGTTTTATTCAAAAATATGTTTATATTATCACAAAACACTTATACAAAATGCATTTCAACATGTATTTGATTTGAACATCAAATTGAAATGCATTTTCTATATTTTTTTGTGCTGAAGAGCAGTTACTGTATGTTACATATGTTTTTATGCATGCAAATTTAATATATACATTTAAACTTTATTTTTTTTAAATTCATTCCTCCCATCCTTTACAGCGCATGGACCTTGGGGAGTGTTCGAAGATACATGACTTGGCACTTCGGGCAGATTATGAAATAGCTTCTAAGGAAAGAGACCTCTTCTTTGAGCTTGATGTAAGTTCCAGTCTTAAGTTTTTGAAATGTGTGACACCTATTTTGAGCTCTTTTTTCTGAGACTAACCCTGTTTCTCATACAGGCTGTGGATCACCTGGAATCCTTCATTGCTGATTGTGACAGAAGAACAGAACTTGCCAAGAAGCGCCTTGCTGAAACCCAGGAGGAGATCAGCGCTGAGGTTGCAGCAAAGGTGAAACAAGTTCACATTAGAGAGACAAAGCAGAGTATAAACAAAATGTCCTTAGTAACATAACTGCACTGAACCATAAGTTTGGTGAGGATTTCAGTGAACTGTAAATTGATGTGTTGCTGTGACAGGCTGAGAAGGTTCACGAGCTAAATGAAGAAATCGGGAAGCTGCTTGCCAAAGCTGAACAGCTGGGAGCTGAGGGCAATGTGGATGAGGCGCAAAAGGTCCTGCAGGAGGTGGAGAAGGTCCGGAGCAGGAAGAGGGATGCAGAGGTATGGGTCAATGTTTCTCCTGCTGAGGGTGGTTTGTAGTTAAAATACCCTGCTCCAACCAGATGGTTGCATTAATGGACTTTTTTGGTGTGAAGTTGTAGAAGTTCTTTTTCTTGGTGATGTTGTGAACTGTACCCTTTTAACTTTTTTTTATTTCATTTTTATGTGCTTGATCTTGAAAGTAACTTGTTGTAACTCGATGAACTGTTGTCCTACTCCTGTGGCAGAACAGGGTTTATAACCAGTGAATTGGGGTTCCACCTTCCCTTGTGTGTCTGTCTGTCTCATCCAGGAAGAGTACAGAAACTCCATGCCGGCCTCCAGTTTTCAGCAGCAAAAGCTCCGCGTGTGTGAGGTGTGCTCTGCTTACTTGGGTCTCCATGACAACGACCGGCGACTAGCTGACCATTTTGGTGGAAAGTTGCACCTGGGCTTCATCCAGATCCGCGAGAAGCTCGAGCAGTTAAAGGTGGGTCTTCGCCCTGCATGCAGAGCGAGTTTGTTGTCAGTCCACAACCATTCCGAAGGTTGAGTTTTGCGTTCGAAACATTTGGTCTCTTGTCCATTCCTTCAGAAAACGGTTGCAGACAAGCAGGAAAGGCGGAACCAGGAGCGTCTGAAGAGGAGGGAGGAGCGGGAGCGTGAAGAGAGGATTAGAAAGAGGTTGGTATCATTTGGAGCAGCCCACTTTAGAGTACCACCATAGTAGGAGTTTGGAGGGGCAAAATACAAGGGAGGGGTGCTGAGATGTGGACCCCTACACTTCAGCTGAATCCGCTCGTGCGCGCCTTAAAGGGTCTCAGGAACTGTGGGCCATGCTTTGTGTGTAGTCGATGTGGACCTAGAACTCCAGTTGGGTTGTAACAGCGTTTCTCACACTCTCCACTCCAGAGGGGATTCTGCGTTGACTGATACCCCAGGAGAGCTCCATAGGGGGACTGCATCAGGGTAACTGTCTCCGTCACTCCCACCTCACCCACCCAGTGCACAGGCACAATTCCAGCCCCCTGAGTTATTTGAGCATTAAATGGCAGCCACTTGTGAGACTGGAATATATGGAGAATTTGCATGAGTCGTTTTCTGTAGGCTTTTATCACAGTGTATGGTTTATTTAATAAAAATTCAATCTCGCATGGGAGATAATATGCAGAGCAACAACATAACCTATTACTGGCAAAAAAAGTCAAGTTTTTGTCTTGAAACCATACAAATGGTGTACTTGAGGCATGCAGGAGCTTTTATTTCACCGCGATCATCAGAGGGTGTGGAGGCGGAGACTAGTGGAGGTCACGTGCAGCTAGATAGAAATGCGTTTGTCTGTTATTGGAGTTCTTTTCTGATCTGATTAGAGCAAACGTTTGCTTGCAGGACCAGGTCACGGAGCAGGGAGCGCCGAAGGTACGTGCGTGCCTGTTAGTTTTTTGGATATAAGCTCAAATTAGTTTTGTGTAATCCTTTTTGAGGGATGTAATGTATTGCATAATTTAATTTGCATGTTCTCTAGCTATCCGGAGTGTAAGTAACAGTATTTTTATGGTTCTCTCGACCCCCCCCCCCCCCCCCCCCCCCCTTCCACCCCCCCCCCCCCCCNCCCCCCCCCCCCCCCCCCCCCCTTTATTTTTTGTGGGTTTGCCAAGCAATTTAGCTATACTTCGAAATGCCCTTAGGTCTCGCTCTCGGGATCGCAGGAGGCGGCGATCTGACTCTTCGTCGCGGGAGAAACGCCGTTCACGCTCGCGCTCCAGGGACCGTGAGAGACGTCACCGCCACCGCAGCCGATCCCGCAGCAAGGGGCACCAGCGCAGCCGCGACCGCAGCCGGGAGCGCGACCGCGAGCGAGAGCGCGACCGCAGCTCCAAGCACAAGTATGTCTCGCACACCTTTCAGGACAATGAGCTTTTCCAAAAAAAGACTATGAAATAACGATTATAATCAAATTCAACTAAAAGTTAAAGCAATATCGGTATCTTTGTGTGTTTTTCTTTAGAAATCCATCTTTGTAGATGAATATCCCGTGAGAAGATTTTTGAAGAATAAAGATTTTCATAGGAATACTTTTGTGAGGCACCAGGTAGCATAATAGTAAAGGATACAGTGAACTGGCTACTTTAGGACCAGTGCAGGTCCCTTATGGAATTCCTTTGAACAGGACCAAATTGTAGGTTTTTGCATTTGTTAAGTAAAGGATATAAAAATAAATGGCACTAAGCCTGCTGATCAATCTGTGTGTCCTGCTGCAGGTCTTCACGGGATCGTGAGGCTTCCTCCCGTGACCACTCTCGGGACAGGGACAGGAAGAAGAGCTCGTCAGAGCGGCGACAGGACGGTGTCAATGGGAAGGTGGACTCGCGCAGATTGGAGGAGAGGGAGGCCGGCGAGATCTGAGGGCCTGTCACACTGTACATTCTCTCTGTTAGCTACTGCTAGTGACGCTGCCCCCCCAGCTGTGTCTCAGCGTGGCCTGCACTCATATCTCGACGCACCGCTCTCTCCCCCGCTGGACCATGGCTTCTACAGGGCATATGTCAGTGCCCTGACATTGTTTTTGCTTTGAGGATCATCATACTTGTGTCTCATATAAAATCTTTTTTTTTTTTTTTTTTTTCCCTCCCCGACATTCAGAACCCATCTGGAGATGCTGTTTAAATGGGTCTAGAAGAATAAAAGTAGTGAATGCTTTGTTTAAGTGCATGATTAAAGTCCAGCATTTGCTGATAAACCTCCAACTGTTGGTATTCTTACTGCAGTGTGTTTTCTAAACCTGCATTCTAAATGTAATTTATATTATGTGAAGGGTCCTTAGCTTGGGATGTCTGTCCAGTGTAGTTGTCAAGTGGAAGCGCTAGAGAAGCAGAACTTTGGCTTCTTTTCAGAGTAACTCCAGCAAAGCCGGGTGGTTGAGGTGCACCCATTGCTCCAGTGCGCTGCAGTCAGTCAAAGTTGCTGCGGACATGTTTCCATACTCGGGTTTACTGTTGTTTTAGCCGGAGAGGACAGTCAGTGTTTGGCACCTGCAGGTCACCCGCAGGAAGGCTGTTCCCAGGTCAGATGCCTCCAATGGTCACATCTACTGTCAGAATTGTACATTTTTATTCTCTTTTCTGTATTAAAAAGTAGTACTTTTTGTTTTATTCTTTTGATTTACTTTTGCTTTTTCATGGTAGCATTTAATAAATTGTGACTGAGGAATCAATGCTGACTGGTTTCATGAGCTCATCCCTTTTTGGCTCACATTGTCGTTTAATTTCTCCCGTTGATGTAACCAGTATAAAGTTGATGTCCCGTATGCTGCAGCTGAGATCCGATTAGACAGAACGTCCGATGAAGTCTCATTTTGTCTCTTTGTGCCGTCTCCTTCTGTATTGGCGAGCTCTGCGTCGGCGGTTGAGGGCATTCTGCTTTGGACGGCGTGAAGACGTCTCCCTGGTAGGGAACACCTCCCTCACTGTAGTCCGTTCAGTGGTCACTATGTGTTTCAGTACTGTCTGCGTTTGCGGTTCTCTTACGGTAAAATGCGGATGGGAAGAAGGCTTTTTTTATTTTTGGATAGGTATCGGAACAAATGCCTTTTTCTCCTAGCTTAACAGGTTTGCTCTGCGTTTTTGTTTTGCTGGGGGGAAATGTAAATATGCATTATTACTTTGTCAGTTTTTATCAAGCTCCCTGTTACCTAATCAGTTGGCTATTTATGTCTGAGTGACAAAATAGATGCCGTAGGCTTCCGTGGAAGAAATGTACCTATACGTGTATTTAAACGTAATAACTGGGATTTTTGGTTGTTACGCTGTTGGCAGTTTGTTCCTTGAGGTATCTTCTATCACAAAGTTGTACTTCCTGTTTTTATTCACACATTAAAATTTCTTGAAATAGCTGCAAAATGTGTGTTAATCATTCATATAAAGGCTGATTTGGGATGTTGCTTTTTTTTTTTTTTTTTTTTTTTAACTGCACTGGACNTTTTTTTTTTTTTTTTTTTTTTTTTTTTTTTTTTTTTTTTTTTTTTTTTTTTTTTTTTAAACTGCACTGGACAGTTTGTGCTTTGCGTTTATATGTAAAGACCAAAGAACAGGAAACAAGCATTTCAATTCTGTTTTATGTATTACTTTTCAGTTCAATATCACAAAAATATTTTTTACACATGTGTATCTGTTACAAAAAATGCATAGTTTAACTGCAGGCGGGAGGGGGTTTGTTTAGTTTTACACAATTTGGCATTGAATTGAATTTTTTGATTATATTTTATGCAGTTAGCGTATAGTATATCCTCTTTCATCTGCTTACATCGGGAGAAAAGCTTCTGGGTGATCCAGTACCGCATTGTTGGTAGCTTCTTTAACCCTTCACACACCTTTATATACAACTTATTCAACCTCTTAAACACACTAAGTACTGCTCTTAAGAGCAGTCGGTTGGTGGTGGAGCTCACAAGTAGTGGTGTCTAGCAAGTATGTCTAGTCATTGACCAAAAAGTAAAATGTACATTTTTCTAAAAGTTTCTAAATTACTGTTAAGGCGCATTTGTTAGGCACTATTTTTCAGAAACACTATACAGCATCACCTTGCTTTGGCAACACTGTCCCTTATTTTCCAGGCTGTGGTTGTTAAGCATAATCCCATGTTTGGAAGACAAAAGTTGAACCTTGTTTATTTGAGTCAGGAGGGTGCAGTCTGTAAGGATGGAATCAGCACTATGGGTAATGTGCCTGTGGAGGGGACTGCGTTCAGCTAGAATGTGGTGCTCTCCAGTTTGTGGTCCACCTTTATCTTCTGCTTTTCCATCACTGCTTCCAGCTCTGTGATCCGGTGGGCATCCTGACACAGAGGCAAAACCACATACGATTTTGTTAACCTTTATTTAGTCATCTATCATAATTAACTTTACAATGATTTTCCTCCTTATACAGATGGGTATTTAATCAATTCAGGGTGACTTCCTCGATCGTGAGTGCTGCGGCAAGAAAGGGATTGAGACCAGCAACCTTCACACCGAAGGTCAGTGATTTAATGCAATGTGTAAAATATGCAAAACCCTTGCATTAAGAAGGAATAAGGAAAATTACCTCCAGCAAGGCCTTCTGTACCATGATCTGGCTGTAAACTCTGGCTCCCTCATCTGGCACAACAGAGCGCAGCTCCTCTTTGTTGAGGGAGAAAAGCTGAGCTCCAGTCAGCACTCCGAGGCAGCGGACAGTTCTGCAGCAGCAAAACAAGCAACGTCAGAACTCTAGCCTCCTTGAACTGCAGGTGTGCGCGTGTGTTCAGTTTTAATGTATACATGCACACTACTGTATATGACCAGCAGCTGTATATTTACATCTATCTCGAAATATGTTGTAGGCATGTAAATGCTATTTGAGTAGGAGAGTGAGTCTATACCATAACCTTAAGTACCTTGGCCACACCTCAGGCAAACACAATCTGGACTAGAAATCATCCTTGAGCCTCAATTCATTGAAAAATTCAGTTACTAAGAAAAATGACAGATAAAGCTGTGATAAACATAAAAAACTCCGAAGACTTTTTCATCCTTTACTTCAGACCACATTAAAATCAAAACAAATTTTAAATTACTTCTGTTCAATCCTAACTGCCGACCACTGCCCACTTTTCTTCAGCCGCTGGTCACTTTCAGCTTTATTATCTACCCAGTCAATAAAAACTTAATCCAGATGTTCCTCAATTTATTTACAGGTTAGGTTCTGTAAAAATCTCAGATATTGCTGAGATACAGGTCGTGTTTGGCAATAAACTAGAAGATAGACAAGTGAAAAAATTTCTATTAATAATGAAGTGAAAAAATGTTCCTATCTTTAGAAATGTGCACCTCAGATGTTTCTGAAACAAGGAGTCAATGTAAGTGTGTATGTGGTTAAGTTTATAAATGTTTCCATGCATTTCTGTATGGTCTGTATGTGTACTGTGTGCAAACTGGAAAGGGGCAGGAGTGGTAGGGGGGGGCACACTCACGGCTCACTGAAGCCCTTTCCCTGCAGCCACTCCTCCACCTCAGCAGGGGATGAGCTGTAGTCAAGAGGAGCGGTGGTATCTGAAGATCGCGGGATGACCAGGGAACGGCCTGTGCTGTTCTTCCCATTCGCCAGCCGCTGCAGGAGCTCGTCGTTCACCACCATGACTGGGAGAAGCAAGCGGAAGGAGGTCATTCAATCGTTCATCTGTCTCACCCCGCTCATTGTTGACCACACTTTTGTACAGTCTGTCTGTTTTAATAGGATGCAGTACAATCGGCCTTCTGTTTATGCTCATTTTTGGTCCTGCAAATTCATTAGGACTCGCTGTATTATACAACTCACCACTTTAATAATTTCCATAAATGCCAAAGGACCTCCATAAACACTTAAAGATATATACCTCACCTTTACTTTGTACCTTACTCCATGTGTTTTTACTCTCCCCTTTCTCTGCCCTGTTCTCATATATACAGTACAAACACTCCCTTGTCCAGCCTGTCACTTTCCACCCAGACACACACAGTACAAACAGTGCATTCCTCCACGTTCCCCCTCCCTCCCTCCTTCTCACTGCCCTACAAAAACAACACACACGCACATTGTAATGAGTGCCAGACAAAAAGGCATCAGCTAAATAAAGAGTTAGAGCAGAATAAGAACGACAACGATGTTGTGGGCACCGTACTTTTATCAGTGTTATCTCTGGGCAAGCTGTTTGAGGAGCTGGGGGCCACACTGGGGGGTTGCACAGCAGCAGGGTCCAGGCTCAGGGGTAGGGGGCTCGGAGGGTTGTACGAGAAGGCCCTGCCCATGGATGGGGAGACGTCGTCCTAGGAGACATGGCAGGGGACACGTTAAAAGTCTGAAAATTTTAGAAGAGGGCTGTGGATTTTATAGTATTTACCAGCTTTTACCTGTTTGATTGCATATGTTCAACCACCTACTCTATTCAGCACAGTGCAGTTGAACCAGTGTATTTCTGCTGTATGTATTACTAGTGTGTATTGCTAACTATTTCTGTGTATTATGTGTATTATTAGTGGGATCAGGCCTGACTATAAAAGTGGAAATAGCAAAGAGATGAAATATGACCAATATGTTCAATCTGTTCGGCTTTACATTTTCTTATATGACCGGTGTTTACCTTTGGCTGTAGCAGTGTTCCAGGGCTCTGTGTCTTCAGGCTGCCCTGGCCCGACACGGGCTCCAGGATATTGAAGGGCACAAAACCGACCTGACCGAAGCGGTTGCGACACTTCCACCAGCGCTTTGACGACTCAATGACCTGAAACGGGGCGACAAAGAGGAGCGTACAGTGACCTCAACTGGGCGCAGGTTCAGTTTTTTCAGGAGTCGAAAGACAAATCAGCGTTATATTTGAGGGCCGTGGGGCGGCCAGCACAGTGGCACTGTGCCACTTCTCGGTCTGTGTGGATTTAGCCTTGTGTTGCAGATTAACATCAGTTAAGTCCTTGCTGGGGGTTGACTGGTTCGTCACCCCAGGACGAAGAAGGAGCTGCCGTCTTACCACAAAAAGGAATGAAAACTGAATCCCTGTATGGCTAATGTGTAATTATTTAATTTTTGCACCTTTATATCGCTGTTAAACCATAACCCAAATTTATTTTTTGATAAAGCTGTGTAATGTAGGCTGATCACGACAAAGGTTGGTGTTATTGAAAGGATGCCCCAGTACCTCCAGTGTCTCCCCATGAAGCACAGACAGCTCGCTGCTGTTCCGAGCCACAAAGTCATAGCTGCAGCAGTACAGCCGCTCTCCCTCCACAGGCACGGTTCCAGCATCACTGGCAGGGGCAAGAAGAGAAAGAACATCAAGGAAAATTGAACTTAAGGCCACCTTCACCTCCCAAGAGGTATCTCTTTCATTATTAGTGATATTTTTGGTCCCCACATATTGTTGCAGCGCTGTGTTGCATTCTCTCCCGCTGTATTTCATTTTAAAATTGTTAAACAGCTTGAGGGAATTAGTCCAGGTTCCTCTCTTCTTATGACCATAATGCAGCTCGTGAGGTACAGAATCACACGTCGTAGACATAAATGCCACAATGGCACAAACTTTGAAAATTCCCCCAATCTCAGCTCTTTTTACTTGTGAATGTGAAAAATACGCGTCATATTTGGTTGTAGCTCAGTAAAGGGTGCAATAATTTCACCTGTGTACACGAAAACCCATGTGTGAAAGACTTATCTCGAGGGACACCTGCACCTCATTCCTGGGGGGAATTAATTCCACAACAGTTACACTGGGATTCGCAGCCTGTCAGAAAAATGCACGTATCTTCGTATCAGTCTAACTTTGTTAGCTGTATTCCAATAAATAAGCTGCGTCCATTGTTTTCAACACTTGTTTGAACGCTAATCTGCAAATCACTAACTTTGAGCTGAAATGCAGCTCTATAGATATTTACACAAATTCTTGAAATGAAATGTGGTCTGAGGTCATGTTCTGGCAAATTCTGATCTCTCCCTCTTGCAGAAAAGTTAGTTTTACGTAAATGCTTTTGGATTGTTGAAAACCGTCGACTTGTTTATGTTAGACCCAGTGGTCAGAATAGTACGTGAAAAGCATGGGTTATTCTCAGGTACACAATTTAATTGATATTTTTTAAAGCTTATTGTTGTGTATTTCATTATCTTAATGTTTTTTAATGTATCATTTTTGCTGTTTTAAATATATCTACATCTTTTTGTTAAATATTTAGCTGTATTTATTATTATTGTTGTTGTTGTTGTTGTTGTGGTTAAAGAATACAAGGTGCAGTTAATGGACCAGTACAGGTGACATTTAGCACTGAAGGGATTAAACAGACTGAACAGATTAAAAACACAACATTTGTATAACTTTAACAGCATGACAACCACTTACGTCTCGTCGTATGTGTGGGCTGGAGGCGCAGTGCGAACCGAAAACCGTTTAGCAGCCTACAGAAGAGAACAGAAGACATGTCTGTGATTCTCTCTAAACTGTTTTTTCCCCTTACTGTGCCATTCAAATAGTCATCATATTTAACACTATCAGGTAATTTGTAAATGTTAAAATGGTTCATGTAGCAGAGCTGAGTTCCAGTGCACAGGCAGGTGGTTCCACTTGGATGCCCTCATACCTCCTGCCGTTCCTTGATGGCCTCCTTTTTGTGCTGAGCCTCTACGGGATCCTCCCACAGCTGACTATGTGGGTTGAGCAGCCCCGGCTTCCAGCCATCCAGGAAGATGGGTGTGTATGGGGCCACCGGGCCTGGCAGCTGGGACCTGGTACAGAAATCGGATGTCACTACACACATTGACTGAGTAAACACAGCCATGTTTTATAACCTGATTTGCAGGGGGCAGATGCTCAAGGAAGAGTGAAAAAGAAGGTGTTACGCTGTAAGAGTCCATTGTAAGCTCAGGGTCAGTTACTGCAGTAAATTACATCATAACACTGCTAGAGCTATTATATGTACTGTGCTGACCGAGGAAGTGTCCAGTTGGGCCCAAGTGAGGTCCACAGCTGCTTCTCTTCTGCAGTCAGGTTCTCCTGGAGAAGTGCCACCGCACCAATGGTTAGGGCAGGATTGGAAACTGTCGCCGCCGTTGTGGGACCCCCTGTGGTTTTCACGAGCTGGAACAAGCAGGCATAGAGAAGACTAAGTGTCACTGTACATAGCCAGGTGACTATCCTCCAGCTGCCGCGTCTCCAGGTCCATCACGACACCTGCGTGTGATGTTTTCCGTACGCTGTACCGTACAATCACCTGCCAAAAGCTGACTCACCTTTTCCTTCCCTGTCAGAACAATGCTCTACAGGGCTGGAGACACACAGGAGCACCACATGCCTTTCAATCCCCACTGAACCAAGGCATTTTTAAAAGAAACACCCGATTGTGTCATTTTATTCACTGCTGTCTTTCATGTCACTGAAGTGCGTGTACCACCAAAAACAGATACACATTTGACCTGAGCCTCAAATACTCATATGCACTTTTAACCTTTTCAGTGGTTCCTTATAAAATTACATTTTATGCAAGCTTTTTAAGAGTACTTGCTTGTTCAGTTTACTTTAAAACCTTAAATATTACCTGTAGGTGATCTCACCTACCTATTACACACTACCTACAAAAAGTATCCCACCCCCTCAAGACTTTGTGATGTTTGTTGTTTTGTTTGTTTTGTTTTACCACAATGGATTTAGTTAGGTTTTTATGACAGTGAGCAACAGGAACACTTTAAGGTGAAATTGACAACACAGAATACGTGATTGTATAAGCATTCACCCTATTCACCATTTGGAATGGTATTTTTTCATAAAGCACTGTCTTCACACAGTGGCACAGACAGCAGTTATAGTCAACGTAGAGTCAGGCACATGACAGCTGAGGAGTGGAAAAAACTCCAGAGAACAGAAAGGGATAAAAATAATTGTCCATATTGGTGTGGGAAATAATATATTTATATATTAATGTATCTTTATTACCTTTTTTATGCATAGAGGAAAGATTGCACATTTCATCAGACTCACCACATTCAGGGGTCTGAAGAGGTGGTGCAGGAGATCCTCAGAGCTTGGGTTTGTGATGGCAGATTTCAGCCGGTCCTGAAAAACAGCAAGATAAGTACAAAAGGTATAAGCTACTTTACAGCAGTTTTTTTAACTGTGTGTGTAAATATATGGAGAGTTAAATGATATGAGTCTTAGTTCCTCACCAGTAGACAGAAGGTATACTTGAATTTCTGAAAAATGCAGATAAAATCATGTTCTTTTGGTGCCTGAGCTTTCTGGGAAAGCAAGTCTATAAGAAAAGAGGGAAAAAAATGATCATCACAAAATGAACAGACAAAACAGTATGTCATTGTAACTGCTTTCTAGTTCTAATAAGCCTATACTATCATCCAGCAAACAGCCTCAGCTTATGTTGTTGGCTCTGCATCCCTGGGATGTTCATCTTCTCTATTCTGTATGGATTTTTTTTTTTCTACTTTTGTCATCCCTCTTTATCAAAAAACATTTTTTGCATCTGCATTTCATTTTCACTCCCACAGTCCTTCTGTTTTTACCCCTGATGTTCTAGTTATCTTCCTGATTCACTTCCTGCCATTTTTTGCCCTTTTTTACATTTATTATGTAGGTGTAAACACCAACATTTTAAATAACAGCACATTGTGACTGCATTTTTCCACAAAGCCATTCAAAGGATTCAACTTAAATACCTACATGACAAATTAGATATGAGAAATCGCAGAGGCTTGACTGAACATTATCTGGGTGTTAATACAGAGTTCTGTAAATGTTTTTTTTTTTTTTTCTTAAAGCATCATTGAGAACCTCCACTGGATCTTGCCTGAGGACAGGTCTCTTGGTACATCTAAAAAAGATTTCTTGACTGAGTTATTTGCTAACTGAAGGAACAGCGAGAGTACAGCTTCCTCCTCCTCTTGTAGATATGTGTATTTTGCTCTTATATTTCTGAAGTGTGGGGGAAAAATGTTCCAGATGAGCTTTTCTCACTTGCTCCTGATAGCTGGTTAGTTCTACTCATAGACAACTAAGAATAGCAGAGGAACCTCACAGCCACTGAGTGCCCCTTGCCACCACCTTCTGTTTTTCTTGCTTACCTTCTCTATCTTTCCTTCTGCTCTTTTTCTTCTTGCTCCTCTGGCTCAGCACAGGGGTGGGTTCAGGGGATTTATGCAACCTCGCCATGAAGAGCTCAATGTCGCTGAAACAGTGGTTCAGGATATCCTGAGGAAAGAACGCGAGGGGCAAACACACATCAGATGCAAGTAACTTAACTGCTACAAAAGGGACAGCCATCAAATATTAAATGTCTAAGGACTGAAGGGGGTGAATACTTTTCAAAAGGGGATTTCTCAGTTTCTTAGTCATAACCCAGTTAATGTCCTTTCAACAGAACACCTTGTTTCTTTATGCCAGAAATTTGGTTTAAATTCCACGCTCCCATATAACTGTTTTAGCCTAGCCACACACGAAAAAATCCCCATTTGCGTTCCAAATGCATGCTTTCTAGCTGAACTGTGTGATTTCACATTTGCACTGTGGAATTTCCAATCTACGTTCCAAAAACCCGGGTGAGTTGCGGGCTATGTTCTCGGAGTGCCTTCTCAATTGTTGAATATGTATTAAAAAACCTGAAATTGTCTCATCACCTGACTCGTCTTCACCCTCAACTGCCTCTGCCTGCTACGACGAATGACCCCCAGCACCATCTCCTCCAGCCTCTTCCATTCTCTACTCCTACATGTATCAAATTTTCTCTTCATTTGGTGAGTAACATGTACAATTGCTGTGAAATCCCATCATTTTTAAATTGTTAACACTTTTTTTTTTTTTACACAAATGTCATTCTAAATGTTCACCACTCTACGAGAGAGAGAGTGGGACTGAGTGATGATGGTTTCTAAGTTATATAGGTGTTTTACGGTGTTTTAGTGGTAATCGGTTAAAGTGGTTGGGGATTTTTTTTTTTTTTGAATGGGGTGGAGTTGCAAAAAGGTTTTCCCATTTAAAATAATGGGAAATCATCCCTCTGTTTACATTTTCCTGGTTTAAGTCTGGTTTTCAGGAATGGATTAGGAACGTAAACCATGGTACACCTTTATTTTTAATTTACTTTGAATTCTCGAGTATGTTTTGTTAACCATACGTACCACTTCTCTCTCTGCTTGTTGGAAAGAAATGTCTCCATATCTTTGGGTGGATCCGTTCACTGGAGAGAAACAAGATCTGACTTAACCAGTAGTTACAGGACTTACTTCATATGCCCCCCTTAGCTGCATCTACTAAAACATCTCAGCATCCCTCTGCAATGTCACCTGCAGTGGTGCCATGGTTTCAGTCCTAGCAGTTTTGTGTGTTTGCAAGCAGTGAGATAAAATTATACATTTCTCTCTTTACCCTGTTTTCCTTGATGCAGATGGGTTTGAGGGGGGTTTGAGGCATGTAGCCATGGGGGGCTGGTGATTCTTTGACTCCCCATCATGGTTTTCGGGAGCTCGGTCACAGCTGCAGGCTTCCGGGCCTGGATACTCCTGGGAACGGGAGACATGGCTTATAAATATAGATATACATAGACAAAATGGACATGAACTTGTAACCGTACGGTGCCAATATCAAGTCCTGCTAGATGTGCTCTTGTAGGACCTCTGAGCAAAATACTTAACTTGTATATCTTTGCTAAACCACCCAGTTGGGATACACATTCTTTCAACGAAGCAATAAAACAGCAAAAAGGTGACAACTTCACTAATTGTAGCCACAACTGAGCGCTGAACATCCAGTGGGTTCCAGTGTACTGTAAATCCCAGCTCCAGATTCAAAATAATTTTGTCATTAATTCATTATCCGGTACTGTACCTGTTTCCAAAATGAAACCCTGGTACGTTATTTAGATATTATTCACTCGGATTCCAGCATGTCCAAAGGGTGGTTAGACCTTTACACAGGGTGCCCGACCATTGTCCTTGTGTTTAATGGATGTCTCTATAATTGGCCGTCTTTCTTTAGCCCTGTCCACCTCTTCAACGATTAATAGCAAAACAATGGAAACAACATACGGCTAGAGCTCTTGTCTGAATGGACCCGCACAATACCAGCTGTAATACTGCACACTCACATAAAAACCATAAGAAGTCGCACAATTCTAACCAAATACGACATATCTTAATGTAAAAGGGGCCTAATCTGAAATACTTTATTGTAAACACGTCTATCTGAAACTTTGAAGGTCATCAGTCGTATGATGTTTGCAGGAAGGTGGGGTGTAGTGAAAGGCATCTTTAAACAGTAAAGTGGAAATTCGTAAGTATCGTAATAGTAATTTGTAAGACTCCTTTTTGTGCATTTATGAAATTCCCAGTGCAAAACACTGTCTGTCACACATCCCATCTTCCCGCTCCGCTCTGCTGGTGTTTTCTCACACCCTTCAAAGCAGCGCAAAAACAAGTAGAACAAGTCTTTTCTTGCTTCCCTGCTTTGCCAACATGGAATTAAACGATGGCACCAATAAGTCGGTATGATCTTATATCAACTGTATTTTTCGACAGCGAAAAGGCGTTTCAATTCAAAAGGAACTGAACACTTTGATAAATTTATTCCTCAACAAACATGTAGTTTAAACCAGTTTGCAAAGTAACTGCGGGGGTTATATCAGAAGCTGGTTTGGACTAAATCGTCATATGATGCCTTGTTACGGAGCAATAAATTTATCAAAGTGTTCAGTTCCTTTGGAGTCACCCTGTGCAATGAAAGCACCGGTGACCCAGGACAGCTGTTTACACGGTCTGATATCAAAGGCGTGCTTCACAATGAAACAAATGAAATACTTAACAAAGGGATGTTACATAAATGGATTCACCCGGTGTCACGAAAGAAGCAGAAACCAGCTTGCAGAAACAAAGCAATGTATTTGAGTGCCATAATTTAACCTGCTGTACCTGTAACTGCCGTTTTCTACAGCTGCCTCCGGAGACGCTCGCTGCGGTGTTTATCCCTGAGCCGACTTCCCTCTTCTGCTGCAAAGTGGCCCCGGCTCTGAGGCCAGGCTCACACTCCTCCTGGGTGGGGCTGCCAGACCTCCCACACTGCCCTGTTATCTACCATCTGAGTATCAGTTCGTGGAGCTGTTGAGGTACTAAATCCACAGCTTTGCTATGTGCTCCCACACTGCTATATCAACACTGGAGAAGGTTCCTGAAACACCTGATTTGTTGGAGCCACCTGGCTCCAGATCTCCTGCCTGAATCACGCTACGTCTGGAGCTCTTGCCCAACTTGTCACCTGGAGGCATGGTGTCCACGCATACGTGAAAAGCTTGTTTTTAATGGTGAGCTGCGCCCCTTTTCTTAGCACCCATTGAGGATTTTACCTTAAAACCTCAGGGCGCTTGTTCGTCTTGGATGTGAAATCTGACACGGCGCTGATGATGTCCTCCCGGATGAATTCGGCCTACCGACAGAAAAGATTTCCCAAAATCAATGGCACTCGTGGCCACATTATACAACACAGTAAGAGGTGTGTAAAGTAAAACTGACATAGCTGCACCTGTACACACCCAGGGCTTAGTTCAAGACTGCACACTGCTGACTAAACACTCAACTCTGCTGATGTTAGCGTTTGCGTTCTTACCCCCACGTTCTCACAGGTGAAGAAGTGGATGTCGGGTTTCTTCTGCGGTCCATTCTGGCAGACGAGGAGGAGGAGGGAGGGAAACTGCTTCTCAGTGAAGATAGCATCACAGCGGTGGATGGAGGATACGGGATAGACCTCCAGCTCATCCTGTTGTCCGGTGGGGATTCAACAGACACACGGTTTCAGCCCCTCTGTTTATGATGTATTTGCGATGATAGAGGTGGTAAAAATTCACCCTTTCCAGAAGGATCAAAACGTCATTTCACACACGCTTGACCCTGCGGTGTCACCATGTATATCTAGGGACAAATATGAATGCTCACGCAGTCTTTGCCAGAACAGTTATGCAACATGGGTGTGGGTTTGGATGCTGCTCAGTCTGCGCAGGGTTTGCATGTTCTCCTCATGCTTACGTTGGTTTACTCCCACAGTCCAGAGACAAGTGTTTCTGGTGAATCAGGGTATAAATTGCCTAGAGAGAGAGAGTGTGTGTGTGTGTGTGTGTGTGTGTGTGTGTGTGTTACATCACTCTGCTCTGCAAATGGGTGAGTGGTTCTAGGAAGTTCAGTGTAGGGTTTCTAGCGCTGTAGGTCACCTTGGACAAAGGTGTCAGCTGACATTAGTTAATAATCATTGTAAATTTCTTAGGAGAAAAGTGTCTACTAAACAGGTAAATGGAAATTGCAGTAATGAGTAGCAAGTTCTTTTAACATTTATTAAATACTGTGTTACATTCAGAACCTCATTTTCACATTTCCTTTGACTTTATACTATAGCGAGAACATGGTGAGAGGACCTCAGATCACTCTGGTTCTCCCTGACAGCAGTTCTGAATTTTGAATTCAGAACATGTTTTGACTCTGGGTTGGGGATTGAGAATTAGGGATTAGAGTTTGGGTTATAAGGTTAGTGAGTCAAGTTTTGGGTTAGCATTAGTGAACCTGTCAGGCCTAGGGGATTATGGTTAGGGAATTAGATTTAAGGAACTGGGGTTAGGGTTATGGGAGATAATGGGGTTGAGGTTATGGGAATAGGGTTAATGGAGTTAGGCATACAGAAGACAGCACCTTCAAAGTTACATCTGAGCAGGACCGGACCAGCACGGTACCTGGTTCTGGGCATCTCTCAGCCTCACAGAGTCCTGGCTCACTTCCACCAGCATCTGCTGACTCCAGAGGCGATCGGTGCGGGCCAGGTGGGAGAGGCGAGACAGGGCCTCCTCCACGCTGCGGACTTCATCCTCTTGCAGGGAGAATGTGACCAGGTGCTGCAGGTGGGGTGAGAGAGGGGGTGGGGTGGAAACAAGGGAATGCAGAGTAATGAGTCAGTGTTCACATCATTGTCAATGACGTGGGTGGATGCTGGCGTAAATTATACTGTCATTATGGTGAAACAACACACCCCATGTAGAAGGCAATTAAATATGTGTGGAATATACAGTACATACGTGAACTTACATTGATTAAATATTGCGATATGTCACCCATCATAGTAGTATAGCGGTAGTACAGAAGTTGGCGGTTTGCTCTGAAAAAGAAATAAGGCAAAAGCATTTACGCACAGTTATTACACAACCAAGAATCAATGATGGATTGTTACACAGGTGTGTTTCTAAAATCCGCGTTTCTCCACAAGAGCGTCTGTGTTTGCTTTTCCAGCAGGCATTTCGAACATGGAAACAGACAACAACCCTTTCTGTATGTAGCGGCTGTCAGAATTCCATTCATACAGCGTGGTTTAAAAGGAACTGAACGTTTCCATAGTTTTGCAACTCAGTAACATGAAGTCTAGACCAGTTTTCAAAATAACTCTTGCTAAAGCAGGGTTTTCAGAAGCAGCAGGTCTATCATCTGTTCTTTGTCTCTTATTAAATGCGCCTGTCCAGTAAATGTTTGCTGGAGCAACCTAGAATATGACTGCAATTTCTGTAATGAGAAAAGGGAAAAGGAGCTTAAATTTTGCCAACTGACGCACAGTCCCTGATGTAACAGATGAGCAGCCTGTCAGCAACCTGAATGTTTCTGAATGGACTTTTCAAGTACTATCCTCAGCTGACCTTTCCTTGAGAACTGCACGTATGTACAGGAATAACCTGCACCGTCTATATAAATATAAGTACGTAGTCACACAAAGAAGAAAGATAGCCGTTTAAAAAAAACACTTAAGTGTTTGCTTATTCAAAACACAACAGCACAACACACCACAGGATAATATAACACGACCACTGAAAGCAGCTATGTTATGGCAAAAATGGATATATAGTTTGCCCAAACTGGGAAAAGGAATTTAATAAATGAACATGTTCTTACAGTGTTTGTCGCTCCCTCCTTGTTTCTGTCTTCATCACCTGTTCTTTCTCATTTTATAACATGCGACTGCAAAGTCACTCAGCCTGTCTGACCAGGTCAACCAGCGTGTCTTTACACTTTAACTCTTCCCTCTCTGTTTCCTAGTCTGGCGGCTCCCACATTTCCACATGCGGGACCTATCAGCCACATCTACCCCCGTGCCCCCCAGCACCCAACACGTAGACAAAGCTGTGCTCTCACATCACACCTGCGCCGAAATGTGACGAAAACAAGTTGGGCGATCTGGAAGTGAAGGAGATGGTGCAGAGATCAGACTTGTCAACAGCTGACACACAACCAGGTGAGCGAACAGAAAAGCAGCAGCTGACCACAGGTGAACTGCACTCCCCACCAGACCCCCTGTGATGAATTCAGCCCGGTGTATTTAACCTGACAGCTGAACACGGTGTTGGGATGTAATGCTGGAAATGACCGAGCGACTCCAATTCATGCACTGTGACACGTTTCTGGCACTTACTGTGTCTATGAATCCAAACGGCAAACACTGGATAAAAATACTTTTTCATTTAAATGCTGATCTTTGACGCAAAACAGATGCATAACTGCAACATTACTGGCCATTTTTTGATTAACATTTATCAGACATAATGGCTTGATAAATGTAGACACATAAGAATGTAAACTTTAATATCCATCATATCTACTATTTACCTAAGACAGATCTGTACTGTTTATATAACTGTGTGTCACAAATTTGTCATACAATTAATTTACATCATTGTAACATCAACTGTTTATCACCTTATATTAAAAACACTGACACTGGGGTTTATTACTCTATTTTTGTTATCTTTATCAACATAGATAAATGCAAACCTTACCTTAAGGTGTCTGCTTTGATCTCTGATCTGCAGAGAATGATGGGAGAATCTGGCGTTTGCTTTTTATTAACTGACCTATGCTTTAGTTGATCATAAAATAAAATTAATCTGTTTTGAAGTAATATTACTTCTCCCTCAAGTCCGAGTAATTAAGATGAAGTAAGTCTGATGTTTTTTCAATTTATGAAAGATTTAGTGTCTAAAGTATTTTTATTAAGTCTTGCACGTTGGCTGTCGTTGTCCTTTCCTCTGTCGTGGCTGCAAGCTGGTCTCTCCTGGAACTCTTTAAATCTCCTATTTCTATATCACTCCCAGGGTGTGTTCATACAAAACGGCATGAGGTATGGCTGTTGAGCAGTGCGTCACTCCACCAAGCCCAGCAGGCTCCACCTTGGAAATACAGCAACACAAGTACAAATAAAATTATAAATACTGACATTCACACACTCAAACTCTGCAAAGGCTGGACTCCGCCCAGAGGTTCCGTCTCACAGGAGCCACACAAATTACAACATCTGAAGAATGTGACTTTACTCAATCACTGCTGGCTCACTTCTTCAAGGTGTGTCTTTCATAGAGGGTTTGACATGAATAGAGATGGAAACAGGACAAACAAACCAACATGTGCACATAAAAAGGAATATAGTGAGTTGTATTTGATCAGCAATTTGTTGTTATGGATCAAAAACAAGGAAAAACGAAACTTGGGTGGGGAAAAGGGTAATTTAGTTTTAAAAACAACCCACTTATACATAAATATTTAAAATTCCAAATTAAATTGTCAGAATATGTCCAATTATTTACATCCATATTGTAGGCTGTCTTGTTTTGTACCGGGGTACCTGGGTGGGCTTTGCACCTCCAGGACCATGCATTGGACAAGCAGAGTAAAGGATCACAAATGAATGAAAATGTGATATTTAAAAAGCTAGAAATCATTTGTGTTACAAATGTTGTAAATATTGTGAATGACCTTTTACATTGGTATTTTAATCCATTTCAGGTCCTTTTTTTTGGGCTGGGAGTCAGTTTTTTTAGGTAAGAAAAGGTGGTAATTTGACCCCCCTCACAGAACAAATTCCTGAAGGAATGAGGTTGGTTACTTGTCTTTTCTGGCTGTTCCTGTTCCTTGGCTTATTGTCTTATAAAAACATGGGTTTGCACACAAAATGTGGCAGCAGAGAACATTTTTAATATCACTAAACTCTTCAACATACCGTCAACAGTTGTGGTGAAGTACAGTGGGTGGATTGACTTGTACAGCTGAAACTGTAGGGTTAAACACCTGGCAACATTGCTGTCATTTAACTCTAAAAATTCTGTCCATTTTTTTTACTGTACACATTAAAATTAAAATAACTGAAGCAAAAATTTGGTGGTATGAACCCTCCTTTTTAATGCTTATTGCTGGCCATGAACATGTGGCAGCCAGACAGAGGCCAGATACCAGCTGTAGACACTGTGGAGGGAAGGCGGGTTGATGTGCCGCTGCACTTCTGTTCTGCCGGGAAGAGCTGACCGTGAAAATGCGGTTCTGTTCCCTCTGCAACGAAGTGGAATTAGAAAACTGATACGTAAAAAAGCATCAAGATAAATTAACAATCAGGAGGGAAATGTTTGTATCTGTGGGAGTTTGTAACTCAGATGTTTGTAACTTGAGGATCACCATGTTTTCTGTATGAACCAACTGGTCAAATAAAAATTCTTCTGTATTCTTTGATCCAAATAATAGCTAAGTTAACAAATGCAGCTGTGTTCAAATAGGCTATGTGGCATAATGGTTGTGTGTTGGACTTCTCCTGGAGTGCTTGAAGAAGTGATGCAAAGGTTGTGGGTTTGAATCCTTTCAGAGCTGGTCTGTGTATTGAAGACGTGCAAGAAACGACCTTTACCAGCTGTTGGAAGTAGTTTAGCGGCGTTAAGGTCTCGATTTCAAACCTGCACTCCTGCTTTTACAGTCCCGCATTAGTTTACTCAGCTTTTCTCCAGTCCAAAAGTGACACAACTTTTGGACTGGAGAAACAAAGCCACTTTGTTTGTTTTCAAGCAGTCCTCTTTTTTCAGTTAAACGGAACGACTCTGGTGGGACTCGAACCCACATCCTTTGAATCACTTCTTCAAGCACTTAACTAGAAGTCCAATGCGCTATCCATTGCGCCACAGAGCCGCACGTGGGCCCCCCTCGGCTGTTTATCCCCTCAGCTCTGTGATGCCGAAAACCACTGCAAAGCCCTTGGAACTCAAACCCCGCTGCGGGCTGCATGAATAAACGCCTTTGATGACGCTCTTCCATTGTATGTACTAAACACAGTAGATGTACATTACGAGGCGGTTTTCATAGCTTATTCACCCCAAACTGACCCGAACAGACTCTAAGAAACCGATAATAATAATAACAACTGGTTTTTATGATTGTTAGTCATTTTATTTGTCACTTTGGTCCGCATTAAAGACTTTTTCCCTTGTTCCTTATGGGAAAATGACCCCGCTATACGCGGTGCGTTTATGGACCGCTGACCAGGGGCCGCCGGCCAGGTGTACCGCGCTGTACTGTATTGTACCCCGGTGAACCGTGCGGTGATCCGGTTGGGGGCGGAGAACTGCTCCTCCTCCTCCTCCTCCTCCTCCTCCTCCTCCTGCTTCGACGTGGCCGGTCGTCTCTCTGCGCACTTTTTATTGAAACATTCCCAGGCACAACATGGAGCTGCTTTTTTATATACAAACACAGTTCCCGCGCGAATTACTTCATTATTAGTTAGTTATTAGCTGCGGATTAATGCCAGTTATGAAAATGATCGTTCGGGTGATCCGCACTGAAAGCGGACGAAGGAAAAGTGTGTGACAGTCGGCGACCGAGGTAAGAAACACGGGGTCTTTTCCCGAAAACGGCAAGTGGGGTAAAAGTTCCAATATCTGCCGTTTCCGTACAGATTTACTGTACAACACGAGTTATTGTTTTTCCCAATATTATGCAGCAGTTCCGCGTGTAGGAATGCGGTGACGCAGGCGTCCGAAGCGATGGGTTTGACTCAGCACGTGCTGGGGGGGGCGCACAGCATCCAGTCGAGTACAGTACCGTACTTTACTATAGTATACTGTACTGTACTGCACTATAACACCGGATTTAACCCCACGGGAGTGCAGCGCTCGCGCCTTGGGGTCCTCGCGGACCACGCGTGGACACCCGATCCAATCCAGTGTCAGGAACGCCTCGCGACTCTTTAATATGTTGCCTTTAATGTGTTTTATTACTTTATTACAGTGCAAAAAGCCGACTGAGGCACAGTAATCTGGCATTCAGCAGTTTGAACGACATCCTGTGATTTTTTCGTCTTTAACAGTATAAAAAACTTAACTGTACAGTACGTCGACGCTGATTATTCTGTTTGTTTGACGGAACTTGACTTCTTTATTATTTATTAGAACTTGTTCGCAGCTGTCAGATTCCAGCCGGAGCCGGTGGGTCTCGCGCAATATTGCATCATATTCTTGAAAGTGGCAGAGCTGAGCGCTTCGCTTCACTCTGTCGGGATCCGAAAAGAAGAGGAAACAAAAGGGAATACAAAGCAAAACACTTGAAAAAAAAAACTTTTGGTTCATGGTTAAAACTTTGTGGCGTTTTCTACTAGAAATCAACGTTACGTAACTCGGAAGACCGCGCGCGCGCGTGTGTGTGTATGCGCGTGCGTGCGTGGCTGCGAACGACCTGTAGAAGTTGTGCGTTTCCACGTGGCGCGGTGGGGGACGGGGGGTGGCGTCGACTCGGAACAGCACGGAACACTTAACGTCACGCTGGAATAAAAATCACAACTTTCCATCTGAACCGCGTTGCGAACTGTTGTTTTTCGTTTTGAAAAGCGTGGACATACTGTTTAGGTAAAATTACAGTAAGAATAGTGTCTGCGTGTGTGTAGGACCCCCCCCGTGGCTTCACTTTTGGGCCAGTAAAGTGTATCAAGTAAGTGAAATATGAGGCCTGCAGTGTAAACAGTTCTTGCTTCTAATCCAATGTTACCTTTGACTGTGTTGAGGGGATATATATATATATGTAGACAAAAAATGTACTTTTAAAGAGCAAAATCAAGTGGGAAATATATAAATAGTTAGGGAATGTGTATATTAAGTAATCTTACACAACTTGTCGTTCATCTTGCTTATATTTTTATTATAATCACGAGTTCATTACTTAGCTGACACTTGTGTTCTTAAAAGAGTCCGTTTGGAATTAACTTCTACAGCAAATTTGTCCAAAGGCAAAGCAAGGATTGTATTATAAACGGCTGTTACGATTCAATGGAAAACACTTGTATTTATACCGTAAATATATAAATATTATTAGTATATGCAAAAGTATCTGTGCATGTGCCGCTAAGAGTTGTACAAATTCATCACAAGACTTTACGTAACACATTATGATGCACTGAAATGTAGACTGAGATAAACTATTACTGTCAGCTCGCATGGTTCCTTATTTACCTTTGCTGTGGGTGTGTGATGTATTAAACGCTGAGTTCTCATTCTAGCCGTGTCACTAGAAGTTTCCTAAACACAGTATAGCCTCAGTAAAACCCTACAAAAACGCGGCCCCCAATATGCCCCAATATACCCCAATTCGGGTATAATGTGACTCCTGCTCCCCTTCCAGCCACCAGCATCTTCCGCCGAACGCGTCGATTGTACAGGATTGATGACGTATGTTTCCGTAAAGGTCTCTCTATTGGGGGGGGGGCTGTGGGCTCCCACAATGCACTGCTGCTACACGTCTGTAAGTAGTTCTGTCAGACACCGTGGGCAGTTATGGGGGGGATTGTTGTGTTCTGGATGCTCAGGTGTGTAAACGTGGTGTGGAGAAGTAAAAGTTGCCCCCTTGCTCACGTGCTTCCGGATCCCCTTTCTATCACACTGCAGGCAGCACGGGCCAAGCCATCTTTACAGTATTATTATTGTATTAGCAAATATAGTGGTGACGTGCGTGTTGTATGTAATATTGCTCTGTTTCATACATGTCTGTTAACTCTTTTGTTTTATTAGAACTTATTAGAACTAAGTCACTGAGGCAGAAATTCGTGCAAATTTCAAGTGCTAAAATTTGGGAAAAAATTAAGGACGACAACAAATGGTTTGGACTGCATGATACTCAGGTAGACCCTAACCCTAAAGTCAATGAGTAAAAATGAACGAAAGTGTTGTTTTTGAGCCACCCTGTATATGTGGAGCATGTAAACAGTGCAGAAACTGCGCCGGATTCAAACCCACGTTTGAACCCACAGCCCAGCGTTTCTCAGACTTACTGTATGAGAAATGATTATCCTGCATTATTCGTAAACAGCTCAGTTATTATATGTGCTGTCAGGATTTAGAGTTTTATATGTATCACACGTGCTTTCCCTCCACCGTCAGCGTGTCGGTGACGCGCAGGGGATTGTGGGCGTTGGGTGTAGTATTACAACTGCACGTGGCTGTTTGTGGGCGCTCACGGTGGGGTATGTAAGTCATTTTCTCACATTTAACATGTGAAGTGAGATACTGATGCGCGCACGGTAATCGAATTAATTTTTGGACACAGAGAGCGGCCAGTTTTGTAGAAGATAGCAGTAATACTCTAATAGGAACAATAACAAATGCGGAAGCCCGCCAACGATAGCTGCCGTCCGCACGCGCGGCTCAGACGGGGAGCGCGCGCTGTGGCGGGACTTTGCGATTTAGTATAAAACCGTCTCCTGTCACAGGAGGTTAACGGCGAGCAGCGTGTTTTCATTCTGAAGTGACGATGTGCCACAAATGCCGACGGTATTTCGCTGCGCCGCGAATGAAGAGGAAAAGAAAACGCGAATAATGTGTGTGTTAAATAAGCCGCAGCTATCGTGTTTGTACGAGTTGTTAAACCGTCCTACAGCGACGGTCGCTTGTCCTCCCCGGTGGACATTTCGCGCCGACCCCCCTGTCCGTCTATGGGAGCCCGCAATGTCCAGAACGGTGTGGATAAACAGGGAAGTAACCTGACAAATTTAAGTGCTAATTGGTGAGGAAACGATTGAAAAATTGAAATGTAATGAAGCATTTTGCATTAAATTTTGTCGAAATTGTCCATGTGTCCAATTTGCCATTTTCCTCTGTCAGAAAGGTGTCAGATCCATTATAGCTGTCCAGCTGTAAAAATATAAGGACATTAGCTGTCCTGGATGACTGTTAATGTGGAGCGCTGTTAGAGAAGGTACCTTGTAGAACATCTGGTTCTGAAGGTGACTAACTGTACAAATTCCACATTTCTTAGATTTCTCATAATCTCATATGGGTCTCTTGCATTCAGATGGAGATGGAGAAGGCACCTTTACCCAGCGATGAGAATGGCGGCACGATGGCGAATGGCCAGTCAGATGCTCAGCTCCTGGATGTGACTGGAGATGATGGTCAAGTGGGCGTCACAGTGGAGCCCACGCGTGATGCTTGGGGCAGTAAAATACAGTACCTTTTGGCTCAGGTGGGGTTCAGTGTCGGACTGGGAAACGTCTGGCGCTTTCCTTACCTTTGCCACCTCAACGGAGGAGGTGAGTGGTGCTGTTTGCCTGCATCCATGTCATCGGGCATGTCAGAATGTAGTGGTTAGCCTGGACAAGGTTATATGGTCAGATTACCTTCATAATGAAGTAAAACCAAACACAGGACGCAAATGAGAGATGGAAACACAGAAGTGCTCCCTCCTCCCAGCATTATTTTTCTAACACTTGTCAAATATAGTCTTTGGGTTTACGAGAATTATGGTCAGAGGAGCTTCAGAGCGTTACTTCAGGTTATGGGATGTTTTCTTGTATTTACAAGAATCAAATTTGGATTTTGAATGCCTCCTGACAGCTGAGCCACGGTCTTCTTAACAGTTATAGCTTTGCTCCTGCTGTGTTAAGTTCTCAACCTCTATTACCACGTGTTTGCTAGTTTCCCCTGTTATAATTGCACTAACTGTAGCAAATGTTAAGACCATCAAAATGATGTCAGCTTGTTCCATATGTGAGTTCATTTGCATATTTTCCCACTGATTTCTTTTGCATTAAAGGTTGAATTGATATATACATTTTGAGTGTTTGTTTTTTTTTTGTATCTTTTGTACTGTGTGAACATAAAGTACTTCAACTGTGAATGGAAAAGGTGCAGGTAGATGGACAACAGTATTGCAGGTTAAATACAGAAGAGAAGCTGTCTTATGGTAACATAACCAATGTTAATTATTGAAATAACTGGGTCTTTTTTAAAAGATTTGGTGGAATTTTAACATTAGGTTTATGGCCTAGGAAGACATACAAATATTTACGATTTAATATATTTGGCAGTTACATCAGCTCACCTTAGAAAGGGTTTTCCATGAGTGAATTACCTTGGTAAGGTGGGGGAAAACTACTTGGATTGAAGCAGATGTGCGGTGTGCAATTGCATGCTGGCTGCATTGAGAGATGTCATCTTCACTCTGTCCCCAGGTGCGTTCGTCCTGCTCTACTTTGTCCTTTTGGTCGTAGTCGGAGTTCCTCTCTTCTTCCTGGAACTGGCAGCTGGACAAAGTATTCGACAGGGCAGCATCGGGGTGTGGAAGACCATCTCCCCCAAGCTGGTTGGGATAGGCTATTCCAGCTGTGTGGTAAGAAATGAGCTTCATCTTAGCTGTGTTTATTAAGGCTTGGCATTAATGGTTGACTGACTGTCGCAGGTAGGTAATTTACGTACATTTTCATAAGGAAAACTGTAAAATGTGTTTATGGAAATGATTGTTTCCTGGCCTGGGAACAGTGAAATTATTATAATGGGTACCACATGCACGAGTGTACCTCACATAGCCTACAAGGAATCAAGTCTTTTTTTTTTTACAGGGGGTAAATCATACCATGGAGAAAATGTTCATTTGGAAACAGTAAATGTTTTTATTGAGTTCCAGTCCATTTAAGGATATTTTAAATTTAATTTTTTTTTTTTGTCTTTCCAAATTTGATGGGACAGGTAAATGTAATGTGTACCTGTCCTGTGGACCAGCAAAGAAAACAGCTAATGTCAAGCCCTTGGTTCTTGTATTTGGATTCAATAGAAAATATTATGTATCTTCTCAGTGGTACAACATAACTGAAACCAATGGATGGAAATAATGTGGGTTTTTTTTTTTTTTACAAGTTGTGTTTTTAGTCAGTACCCTGTGAGAAACATGGGCATGGAAATTCTCTATAACTCTATCTCAAAGGGGAGGGATCACTAAAGAAATTTCAGATATGTGAACTGTTTGATATACTAATTGACTTACTATCATTTTCTGCTGAAGTTCTTATCTTTGCACCTGAATATAGGTGCTTTATCACTACCCTTGGCTTGTATGCAGATTTTTGAATGCTTGCATGTGCGCTGCACTTAACAGGAGTGTATTTAAAGTATTCAGTCTCGTCACTGGTTTAGTTCATTGTGTGAAATCACCCTGTTGTGTGTGTGGGGGGGATCAAATTAGCATTATTTATTACAGGTAAAAGAATCGGTTCTGTGGACAAAAATACTAAAATTAATGACCATACCAAAACAAGATTTGTTTTATGCATGGCACTGGTAGCAATCATTTTATCATACTTTCTAACTTGTCTTTTAATGTCATATGATTCATTTATTATCTGTTATGGAAGTACAGTGACCTCATAGCAGATGAAAATGCTGTTGTGGATAGTTAGCCTGTTGTGTTAAAAAGGGTATATATTTTCACAAGCAGCTGTAAAGCAGCCAGTTGAACGTACAAACAGTGGTTAGTACAACCTCTGTGGTGTAATTACTGATAATGTGATTGTCCCTCTCTTTCAGGTGTGTTTCTTTGTGGCTCTGTACTATAATGTCATTATTGCATGGAGTCTCTTCTACCTCGGTAACTCTTTCCAGTACCCCCTGCCTTGGGAGGAGTGTCCTGAACCGGTTAAGAACCAGACTGGTATGTAATACACCTCAGCACTGAGTCTCACGTGGCAGTACTCGTTCGTGTCGTACCGTTCGTTGTAGCTCATTTCACTCAGTGAACTCGCAGTCATATCCTGAGACACGTGTTTGACTTACAAGCAGGTTCATTTAAAACTCCTGCTTCAGTTTAAGTTGATTTATGGTAAACTATAAAAGGTTTTTCAGGAATGAATTACCATCATAGCAGAAATTACCATCTAGCAGAAAGTTCAGTAAATTACATTTGTCCTCAAAAATGTTTATGTATGCTGCTGTCTGACATCAGTGAACAGAGAGGAACAATAACCTTAAATATCTAAAGTACTACATTCGCTCAATATATCTGAAGAGACACGAAGAATGTTATATATTTAGTTTGTCCGGCCTCTGTTTCTCACAGTAAAGGAATGCAACAACAGCTCTCCCACCACATACTTCTGGTTCCGCAAGACGCTGGACATCACAGACACCATCAACCAGACGGGAGAATTGAACTACCTGATGACTGGCTGCCTGCTGGCTGCCTGGGCCATTGTGTGTCTTGCCATGATCAAAGGCATCAAGTCGTCTGGAAAGGTGCTCAACCGTGTCCTCTTAACCTTGCGATGCCCATCTCCTGTGCTGCACTGGTGACATGGTTAAATCACTGTCGCTGTGTTGACGTGGTTTTCCTTCTGTTCTAAGGTGATGTACTTCTCTTCCATCTTCCCCTACGTGGTGCTGCTGTGCTTCCTCATCCGGGGGCTGCTGCTGGACGGGGCGTCAGAGGGCATCATGTACATGTTCTACCCTAAGGTATGCCTGCTGCTTGCTAGTGGTCCAGCAACTGGTATCTCACTGCATTTCTCCAAAAGTGACCTACACATGTTACCTGGAGCAGTTCTGAGTAAATATTGATTGGTATTGATGTATTGATTGTTTTGCTCTTGAAGAATCCAGGTACCCCTCATAGTCACTACTTTACCAGCTGCCTGTTTTGTTCTAGTTGTGTCAGGTGCTTTACAAATGGTTTACATTTACAGTTACAATGGTCAGTTTAGCTGACTCTTTTTTGTAATGTTGATTTATACTCATTTATACAGCTGGGTAGCTTTTACTGGAGCAATTCGGGGTAAATACCTTGCTCATGGGTACCATAGCAGTATGTGGGTTTAGTTGGGGTAGATTTTACCACGGTGCTACCTACTGTCCCATGGGTTTACTGAGGCCAGCGGGTTAATTGCATTAAGCGACTTTCAGTTATATAGCCAGACTATCCAGACAGGTCTGAATGGGGTTAAAAAAAAAGCCTCAATGTGAGTTTTTTTTTTCTTTCCAGCTGGAGATCTGGGGCAACGTGCAGGTATGGCGGCAGGCGGCCACCCAGGTATTCTTTGCCCTGGGTTTGGGTTTTGGCTCCGTCATTGCCTACTCATCCTACAACCCCCGCAGGAACAACTGCCACCGTGATGCCCTCATGGTCTCCTTCATAAACTTCTTCACGTCACTGCTTGCAAGCCTCGTGGTGTTTGCTGTGCTGGGCTTCCGTGCCAAGAACATAGCCAAGGAGTGTGTGGTCAGGTGAGGAGATGGAGGCAGTAATCGAGGCTGTTTACTTATGGGTCTTTAACTTGCAAACACGACTGAGACCAGAAGTCTGTTCATAACTTCATGTTTGTCAAATATTTGCTGTAAAACTTAACATTTAAGCTACATTAAAATCAAAACTAAATTGACTGAAAAAAAAAAAGTTGCCTTCACAAATTCCTGTTTAATGCCGACTGTTGATCAATAAACAGTCCACAGCAATAGACAGTAAACTTACCTATGGCCTCTCACCTTTTCAGCAATTTGAAACTCCTGTCCCAGCTGTCTGATGTGGAATTTGAAGAGAACCTCTTTTTGCCACAATTCAATATATTTGAGCCCAGTTCAGTATCGCTGGAGGAGTACAGAGAGTGGTTCCTGGTCAACGGCTCCCGCGCACCAGCAAATGTCACCGACTGCAACCCGGAGAGCGAGATGAACAAGGTGGAGCTGCCTGTCATTTTCGTGTCAGTGTTGTCATTATGCAGTCTGCCTGTATGACATTCCTCCTCATCATCCCTCTCTGCACTTCACTCCCAGGGTACCGAAGGGACCGGACTGGCCTTCATTACCTTCACGCAGGCCATGTCCCTGTTCCCAGCCAGCCCCTTCTGGTCGGCACTCTTCTTCCTCATGCTGCTCAACCTGGGCCTCAGCACCATGTTTGGGACCATGCAGGGCATTCTCACTCCGCTCATGGACAATTTCAAAGGGCTGATGCGACGCAAGACCCTCCTCACTGGTGAATAACCGGTCCCTGAAGCCATTGTTCCCAACCTTTCAGCTTGCGTGGAATTATACCTCAGCAGTGTTGTGCTGAGTGTGTGTTGTTTCCCGTGTGTCCTTCAGTGTGCAGCTGTGCCTTGGGTTTTATCATCGGACTGACGTTTACCCAGCGCTCTGGCAACTATTTTGTGATGATGTTTGACGATTACTCTGCTACTCTACCGCTCATCATCGTTGTCATCTTTGAGACGTTCAGCGTGGCCTGGATTTACGGAGCCGACCGGTAAGCGGCTTTTTCCGCGTGCTGTCAGACTGCTGAATTCTAGATAGGATAGGGACTGGTCACCACCCTTCCCACTGATCACCTCCCACTGTACCACTATTACCACAGTAACTATTGACTTTGTTTATAGTAATCCTCTATCTTATCTATTAATCAGCTTTGTATCTGTTTATTTATGTATATCTTTCTGTTTATGTGTTTATTTATATTTCACCTCAACAGCAACACCTGCAGAGGAAAACGGATAAAATTCTTAAAATCCAGTGTGTAATAAATTAATCATAATTACTGTACAGCACAAGGTGTATTGAAAGCAATTCTCTTTAAAGTGCTAATTATTTAAGTGTATGATCTTTTAAAGTTGCCAGCAGGTATGCTTAAAACTCAAGTCTCACTGTAGGTTTCTGGAGGACATTGCGAACATGCTGCAGTGGCGCCCTCCAGCGCTGTACAAGATTCTCTGGAAGTACATCTGCCTGCTGGCCATGGTTGGGCTGCTGGGTGCCAGCTTGCTGCAGATGGTCATCCAACGTCCTACTTACAAGGCATGGAACCATGAGGAGGTGAGAGTTCAGCAGAGGTCCCGGGCGCCTCACACGTGTGCTGCACAGCTTAACTCCCGCTCCCAGATTTCTGAAAAGGCAACAGGATAGAAGAACCATTTATTAGAATAATTTTTTAAACCTTTGTACCTGCATTTACTTCAGTGCTGAGATAATGGAACTTGCTGTGTGATTTGTGTTCAGAATGGAATACAGTTGTAACTTTTTCCACTTTTTCAGACCAATTTTATTCCACCAGAAATCCAAAGAACACATAGAGCACAAATACAAAAAGTCTTGAAAAATTATTTCTGTTGAATTCTTTATCCTCTCAAGGCTAAAGTCTCCAATCAGCAGGTTGGCTGCTGCCAGCACATCTGTCCCAAACAAACACAGTGTCCCGGATGGACGGATAGATGAGAACTTGATTAATCCTTAAATAAATACGCTGTATGAGAACATCTTAGTTTTTGTCCTTGGCAAAATTTGTTTGAGGAAAACTGATAGAGAAAATGTTTTTGTTGTAGGAATTTCTTTCAAAATGGACACATTGATTTTGAGCAGGTCCCAGGTTAACCATTCTTGTTCAAGACTGGAAGTGTATGTGAGCACAGTTGACCCCCCATATGATGCCAACTGTGGATCCAGCCAATTTCTCTATGATGAGGAGTTTAACTGAAACCAGTTCGTTGGTTTTACTGGGTTACTCGTGCTGATTGTGGCTGCATTTTTGTTGCTTTGGAAATGGAAATATTTCCAGCAAAGTCAGCTTTTTTTTTTTTTTTTTTTTTTTTTTTTTAATCCCCAATGGTCCCTCTCAACACTCTCCACTTGTTGTGATGTTTCACAGGCCAGGTCTTTGATAACAGCAAATATGCAAATCCTGCTAACCTTTGGTTGCTTATGTATTCGATCCAAAATGTTGTTACACAGCTGCTTTTTTTTATGGAAAATGTTCTGTGTCAGCGATATTAGTCGATGGTGAGTGAACTCATTACATCACACATGGCTTCCAGTTTGGGTCATAGTTCTGAAGACCTGAAATAAGGGCCTTAGGGATGCAGGCTGGCACGTGGGTCAAGTTTCATATGTGACATTGGATTTTGTGTTTTAGAAATGTGCCAAACTGGAAGATGATGCAGATGAGAAAATCTGTCTCCTGTCATTCCCCCATCCAGGCCACCGAGGTGAGCTTGGAGTACCCCAGCTGGGCCCTGGCAGTGCTGGCCTTACTCATTGTGTTCGCGTCACTCCCCATCCCTCTGGGCTTCATTCACACGCTGCTGCAGGAGAGGCTGGGCGCAGGACCTGAGCGTGGTGTTGACATGGAGCACAACAATTACACCAAGTGCAGCTCTGTGGACCCTGACTGTGCCCCCGCAGACACGGCTGCAGAAGGAGAGCCGGAGCCGCCAGGGGCCGAGCGCTACAGACTACTGCCCCAGGATGACGAAGCAGAGGAGAGCACCACAGGGGTCTGAGCGGAAAACGCCGAGATCTGCATTTTTCCCTGTTTGGGAAGATCCTAGGCAAACTTGGGAGTGTTTGTTATTTGCACCTCATGGGTGCAACTGTTGTTTCAAGTAACACATTATCTGCAGATCTAAATGCAGAATGCAAAATGTTTTCAAGTACTTGGCTCCTTTTTCAGAGGAGACTTTTTTTGGACATAGCTAAGCATTTCATGCTCTTGCTCGCTGGATGAATTCACGAAAGCTGCCAACGCGTATCGGAATCTGGTCTTTCGGAACTTCCTGGACCACCAGCCCTGTTTTTATATATATTTTTTAATCTTGTTAACTGATTTTAGCAGCCGGATGACTTTTCATCGTTTTAAAATTTTATATGGACTGTAAAACAGCACAGAACTTTTTAGGACATATTTACTGGTTACTGCAAAGCTTTGCGTTGTTACCGTTGGTGTTTTTTTTCTGTGTATAAGAGATGTATTTGTTGTCACAAAGATGAGTTGCAAAGAGGATACTGAATGAGGGACAGGGAACATTCTGGACCCCTTCTTTCAGCATCACTGTTCATCCGACGGTGGTTATCGAGCTCGGAAATGTATAAAATACACTACGGGTCACCAGTCACGGGCAGTTAGTTCTCTAGATTCGATTATGATATTTCTGATATCATCTGATATTTATTGCAGGTGCCTTTAAGTTCAGTCTTGCTTGTAAATTAATGATAGAAATATTGGGATGCATATTTCTTAAGTTATTTAGATATATAAAAATGTGCTATTTTTCCCTGTCTGGGAACCAGTATCAGAATTTTTTTTTTGTGATAAACTAGAAGCAAATCATAGTCTTTTTGATTAGTTTTTTTTCTTTTTTTGGACAGTCTTGCAGGAATAAGTGGCAAATTTACCATAATTGATTTTCTTGACCATTGAACAGTTGTTTTCCAAATATTAGCGGCACATCTTGTAAAACTGGAGCTACATTATCAACATGTTGCTAGCTGGTCATCACTGGCGTTGAGGATGAGCACATGCTGACGTGTTTGTTCACACGCGGCTTTAGGAGCTCAGTGTTATTTAGCACTTTTGTTGACTAATTTTACAGGTCACATTGTTACTGCTGCAGCAAGTTTATTTTGCTGTTTGGAGTGTATTAATGATGTGTGTATTTCTCTTAGTCATGTTATAGTGTAGAAGGTGTAAAACATGCACGGTGGAGTACATTTTAAAGGATTGGCCTCTTCAGATTTTGACAGATGTTCCTAATGATATCTTTGAGATACAACAGGAGATGTTGTAGAGTGCAGGGTGTAATGACATGGGTCACAGGTAAGGAGGAAAAGGCTTTGATTTGGGGGGACCTGGGTCGGCAGAAAGCCCTGTTGGTGCCCAGCTCCAGCGTTTACCGCAACGCTCACAACACATTTCTTAGCTGCCACGCAATGCTCACCTGTCCTGCTTTCAGGCTGTGAACAACAATCATCTCTTCTGGCAGGATTTTGAACCTCCTGGCTGTGTGCCTCAGTGCAGAGATGTTTCTTATTACTGCAGAATAATATTTGTAGGTCTTTGCTCTGTGGGTGGAAATATTTCGAGGTGCTGAGGAGCCCTGATATCTGATTTGTTTTGGAGTAATAATAGGCTTTGTAAATGAGTTTTCCTTGCCATACAGTGGCTTTTCAGGGGAAAAACTAATGCCCATTGGAACAAATGTTTACTTGCTGATGTGTCAGTTACGTTTTTTTTTTTGGTTTTTTAAATCTGTCATTTTAAATAAAATCTCCCAATGGATCTGTACTCAACACGGGGTCTGAATTTGTGTTTGCAGCACCCCCATTTTTGGGAGTGTTCTCACACATTGTTCGTGAACGTTTACTGTGTGTGTGTGTGTGGATGAAAGGCAGGTGGTTTACTGTGGTATGAAACACTGTCATCTTCCATTCTGAAGCTTCCTGGTTTGATGCTACACTTTGCGACCAGAGTTCTTACAGTGAATTGATAGAGTAAACATGCCCTGCTGGGTAAGTGGCTTAATCATCGTAAAGTAGATTATCCAACACTGTAAACAGGTTAAAAAATAAACCATATTTCACATCACAAGGCTGAAAATTGACCCAGTTGTGCAGAAGGGTGTTTTTCACAGAAACACCAACTTTCCTCTAGAAATAAATGTCACAACTGCACTGTGCAATGTCTAACTCATAGGGAAGCTTATATTTTAACACTTGCTGTCTTTTTTTCCTTCTGATTCTAAAGGTGCTGAAGCTACTATAATAAAATAAAAGTACTTTGTATTCAAAAATTTAATTTTTATGCTAACAAGTGTTTATATAGTCGTCTGATAAGGGAAATATACTGTTTCAGATGATTGTTGTACGAACCACTGTAAACGATCTGGGAAACACTTTACTGTTATACAAAATACAAACCATCTTGGTGACAAATTTGCGATAAAGAAAATCGCGGTTTGGGAAAAAACGGCCCGACTGCACTTTGCGCACCTTTAAAAAAAAAAAAAAAAACGTAACTCGATATCTACGTACGAGGACGTGCGGCAGTGCGTGAACTGTACGGCTCGTGCTATTGGCTGAAGTGGCTGTCAGGCGCGGAATGGGGGCGGTACAGCCAATGGCGTCTGAAGGGGCGGGGCGGATCCGGGGTCACGGTGGGCGATGGAGGTGAAGTGGAGGCGCAGCAGCAACATGGAGCTTTTGTTTGTTGTCGGGCTGAGCGGGCGGACATCGCAGCCGGTGAAGTGATGACACGTTAAGGTGGCGTCGCTCTCGCCGGGGTGAAGAGACACCCCGGTCGACACCTTTAACCCCCTGATTTAGAGCAGACACCTTGAGGAACCAGGACTTTTTTTCTGGCATCACTTGCGCCCGTGTTTGTCGCACAGGACTGACTGTCCGCGAGAAGCTGGCGGGTGAACAAAGCGGACAGAAAACATCTTTATTTCATACTTGTCTGCCTGTCATCGGTGTCCACAGAATACAGTGTCACATGTTCGCTGTGGGACAGGGAGGGGGCGCCACGCTGGAGCGGTGACACTGACAGCTGTAGCCTGAGCGCACATTTACTGGCCGCCATCATATTCATAATATTGATAATATAATACCGTAATAACGTTAAAACACTGGTGAGTGAATCATTTCTGAAGTGCATCTGACAGACAGGAGGTCTGTTTGACAGGCAGCCTCCCGCGCTGTTACTCCATTGTCTGTCCCACATAATGGATGTGACTGTGCGCGCGCGCGCGCGCGCCAAAACTGTGGTAAAATTAGTGCAGTTAAAACAGTATTTACTGCAGAAACCTTTGTAGGTGCGGCAGATGCCTGCATGACAAGCAAATTGTAGTTGGGGCACTTTGAGAGACGTCCACGTCGGAGTGTGTGTTAGTGTAAAGTAACAGCTGACGGGATCTGGTGTGTGTGTGTGTGTGTGTGTGTGTGTGTGTTCCTGTTTTGCAGGGCTTCCTTCAGCGATGGCAGGGGGCACCGTGATGAGATGGGTGATATCGGAGGACGGCAGCCATTTGATTCGAAGGGAAGAGCTGGAGGAGGAGTTCCTTAAAGGTGTGACAGGTCCTGGCAAGGATGTGAAGTTCATCGTTGTTAGGAATGTTTAGTTGGCTGATGTCTCCCGAGTGACATGCTGTGATTTATTAATGCGCCGGTTGAAAGTGAGTACCTTGAGGTTAAGGGTAGCATCGCAGGAGTGGGATTAGAGCTGAGAACCTTCAGATTGCAAAGTGACAGCCGACATTAATATTACCTCATGCACAGGTGTAATCTTGGCGCAAGCCAGAAGGATAATATGCGTCAGCTGAAGGACAGCTGTTTGTGGCACACGTATATGAAGTCATACAAGGTGCATATTTTGCATTGCGCTTTCAGCCGTCATGTTCTTAAGTCATTTTTTTTGTTTCTGCGCTTTCTTGCAGGAGTGGAGGACGAGTCTCACAGGGAGACAGTGAAACAGGAGGCTGCTGAAGAACCTGTCTCTTCTCCATTACCGTCCCCCGCTTCCTCTTCGGCTTCATCACGCTCTACCTACAAAAGAAATGGTGGGAGTGGCATAAAATGAACGTTTTGTTGATTGTTGTTTTACTGCCGTGTTCTTCACGTAGTCGTCTTCTGCTCAGTCTTGTGTTTCTGTTCAGTGCCCCCCCCCCCCTTCTGCACAAACGATATGGATCAGGGTTGACGTGCTTCTCTCTCCCATCTCCTCCGCAGCTGTGCCTTTGCAGCTTCCCGTGTCATACCCCTGCGCTTACTGTGACATCTGCTTCACGGCCTCCCACTACCTGGAGAAGCACTTCAAACGCTCTCACAGGAAGCAGTACCTGGAAATGCTGCGCATTCGAGACGCCGCACATAAGCTACCTCTGCTCGGTCGCTCCGCGCGGACGTCCTCAAACACCGCTCCCTCTCCCAGGCGCGTGCTCACTCCTTCGAGGACCAAGTCTGCTGCCGCTGCCCCCGATGGGACAAGATTTCCAGTGTCCAGAAGCTGCAATCCAGCACCAACTAATAAACTCAGTGATCATCAGCCACATGTACCTCCTGTGACCAGGTGTAGGGTTTCTTCTTCCTTAAAAACATCAGACAAGCCAACTCCTGAACAAGTAGCAGACAAAGGCCAAGCCCAGTCCTGCTTCCCCTCTTCAGAAGCTCAGGGTGGGAGGAAGGAGGCTGAGAGAAGTAACCGTTCACCTTGCATCCTCTGGGGGTTCAAAAAGACAGTAGTTGAGGATGGAGAGGAGGTGAAGGAGCTCCAGGAAGATACTGTTTTTCTCTGTAACGATTGTGGTCAAAGCTTTCCCTCGTTCTCCCTCCTCAACTCTCACCAGGACCAAACCCATAAGGGTCAGGGGCAGGTGAAGGGTGTAGAAGAGGAGGAGGAGGAGGAAGAGGAAGAGTTGGGAAAGACCTTGTACTTGTGTGCTGAATGTGGCCTCAGCTTCCCTTGCCTGGACCTGCTCCGAAGGCACCAGTCCCTCCACGATTCCTCATCAGCAGGGATCAAAGAGGAGGGTCAGGAAGAGGAAGAAAAACTAAACGAGGACTCCCAGATAGCCCCAGTTACGTCAGAGTCGCACACGTGCCCCAACTGCCACAAGATTTTCAAAACCGCTCGCTACCTGAAGACTCACATGAAGATCCACAGCGGCCAGGTGCCGTATCACTGCGACCAGTGCGACAAGCCCTTCACTCAGCTGGGGGACCTGAAGACCCACCGGCGTACGCACACAGGTGAGCGGCCGTACCAGTGCTCCCAGTGCGGCAAGTGCTTCGGCCGCTCGGGCACTCTGAAGAAGCATTGGCGAACCCACACCGGAGAAACGCCCTACGTTTGCGCCGTGTGTGGCAAGCAGTTCAACCAGCTGGGAGCCCTCAAAACCCACGAGCGCATCCACACCGGCTTGCGGCCGTACTTCTGCTCCCGCTGCTCGCAGCACTTCACCTACTCCTACCAGCTGAAGAGACATCGCTGTGTCCACTCCGACAAGAGCTGAGAGACTTCGGTGTCGACAGCAAAACGCCGTGGTACTTTGACGCTGAATGCAGATACCCGCTGTGCAGTTTGAAGATCTGCAGGCGCTTTGCGTATAGAATATTATTAACTGTAGTGATTCCGTTGACACCGAGCATCAGAGCAGTAACACTGCTCACGCTAGAAGACTGGGAACGATGCTGATTTGTGCACTGCTGAAAGTTGGACCATGTTGTACTTTAATGCCACTACTGACACCAATGTTATTACTACACTAGCGCCGAGAAACGTTCTGTATGGTCATTTAATAGCTTTAGCACCACTGTGAGAACCCGTGTTTTATGTTATTAATAACTGTAACCAGTGCTTGAAGTGGGTGGCACTCGGCACTGCTCAGTCCCGGCACTTCTGCGGTTTTGCTCTTTGGAGGACCACCATTGTTTCTTGTGTACCAGCACTTCCCATCAGCCCCTGTGCACTTTTCTGCCCCCCGTTGAGCAGATTGTCTGGCTGAGCTGCTCTCATAGCAAAAGACTGTAACTTTAATAGGTGGACGTTATTCGTAACGGTCCTCATAGCTAGATTTCATTACCCGAGGTGCACTAAGTTACGCTGCAAGTCAGCTCAAACTCTCCTTTTCCATCGTTCCTTTGGAATTTGAATCTCCTTTATTAAAGAAACATATACTGTCACAACCAGCAGTATCTCCTAGTATCTTTTATTCACAGTAGAAGTTCCACATTTAATATGTCGCGGTTTTGCTGACATCGATCAACATGTCAATAACAGGAGCACCGGCTCTTTTCTGCTTCAAGAACTGGATGTAATTCTATAACAGAGTAAACCAAATTAAACAGAATTACGCTGTACTTTCACGCCGTGCTCATGGTGTTTAGCTTACTGGTGTTGGGATCTACAATAAAAACGATTTCTTCGCTTAAGTAATAAGACGAGCATTTTCTTGCCTGCTGCTGTCGCCGCTTTCGCGCAGGTCCCACCGCGCATTTCACTGCAACTGCTGCTGTTTTGGAGAAGCTGTATATTTACATTTATGTTTGTTTATTTCGTCCCTGTTTTCTCAGCACTTGCGACACCGTGATGCTCTTTCTTGGAAATTCAGTCTTATGCTGTGTGCTTGTCTTGCTGTAAATACTTCAGTAGCAGCACTTGACCAGCCAGGTACTGTGTGTAGCCTGCAGAAGACTAAGAAGCTACATGCTTGTTCAACAAATTATTAAAGGAGACTTAATATAATTCCATATGCTGTGTATAGCCACTCCGCATATGGTGTGTGTTGACAGTTTGTGTGGAGATACTGTATTGCTTAGAGGCCTAAATGCCTGGGGAGAGGTTGCCGTGGTAGCGCTTCCACCCTGGGACCGAGAGACGGCAACAAGCGCGTGGGGGCAGTGACGCCGCGGGGAGAGAGGACACGGATGGAGAGAGGAACACGGTCCGCCAGGCACAGAGGCGGAGAGCACCACAGCAACAGCGCGGAGGAGACCGTCTGTGAGTACAACCATAGCCGCTGCAACTAACCAAAAGTTTTAATAATATGTTACATACGCGTTTCTGTGGTTGAATAAAAGGCTGAGAGAAACACTGCAGATAAAACCTTTTGTATGAACAGGAACAATAGTGGGTCTATGTGAAACTTGCCGGAGACTGTAGATGAAATACCACTGACTGTTTGAGACCTTGAGGAACACACCCACTCGGTTGGTAGCGAGGAATCAAAATATGTTATTTCCTCATTTTAATGCGCTTCACCTCAACTTCTTAGAACACTGTGTGGGGCGTCTAGATGTTATTTCCTTCTATGTATTGTGGTGGTTGTGGCACCAGCGATGACATACAGTAAAAACCTGAAGCATAAGGGATATTATTTTACGTGCCCAGATTTCACTTCCTTGTGTCAGTAAATGAATTTCTAAGAGCCAGGAAATAACCTGATTTTAATTTTAAACCTACGAAATCAGTAAAAACAAATAAGAGGACAAAATAGGGTGCAGTTACACGCTCAGGTTCCCCGCTGTACCTGCAGATGTCTTTTTTGCAGGCGGGTTTCTGCTGAATAGATTATAGGAGGTTGCAATATTAAAGAGGTGTGTGATTCCCTCTAGAGACCTAGGGCTTCTGCTTTGTCTGCTTCTTGTAGACGAAACGGGTGGGTTTGCACGTTTTCAGACCACGTGCCGTTCTCCGCACCCTCGGTCTGTTATTTGTCCGCAGCGTAGAGTTGGGTTTCGGAACGGCCCGTCGGGGTGGCGAGCAGGAGCGCCACTATGACGCTGTTCAGGCCTCATTTGGCTGCCCTTCCCCATCTGCGCTTTTCGCTCTAATACATGCAAATGGTGGCGGCAACACAGCTTGTTCCTCTTCATTCTGCAGTCTCATAACAAAGGGCCACTTCTTTTCCTCCTGTTACGTATAGATATCCGTATGTCGTCCGGTTAGATTTTAGAAGCGTCATTCATAACACGTTCTCATTTCTACCTTTTTCAGTGACTTTCAGGCTAGGAGATGCCCTGTGTTTACCTGCTGGCCATCAGCCTCTGTCTGATGTTCCTGTGCGGCCGGGGTCAGAGCACCAGGTCTGGCCACGCGGACCCCGCTCAGCCGCCGTTGGAGCATGCAGACCCAGAAGGCAAAGCTCAGGCTTCCATTCCTGTACAATATCGCTACGAAGAGGAAGACGACACCTACGTGACCTCAGGGAAGCAATGTAAGGGGTGGAGAACATCTGCCTGGTTGTTTCTACGCACACTTCCAGTACAAATCCATCATTTTTCATCTTTATTTACATGCAGAAATACACATAACACACAATTTATGTGCTTTGGCATGGAAACAATGCAGCACTGCACTATACTTATAAAAAATAAAACATCTAAAGAAGTTGTTAATGTGTATATATATGTACATATATAGTTAAAATTCTGTACAGATAGTGAGAGAACTACTCTAAGCTTCACCATAACTTCTGTCTGTCAAACTGTTGCATGTTTTAGTCCTGTCATGTTTCCGCCGCTTTTCTTTTCTTTAGATGGCACAAGTCCAATCTGTCATACAGTATATTGCATAAATGGAGCTTGAAAACTGCACAGCATAATAAAAAAGAGATTAGTCATACCTTTAATAATGGTGAATAAAAGCAGAGAACAGTCAGTGGCACACAGTTTATTTTATGGATGACAAATATAAAATTTCAATAGAATTGTTTTGAAATATTTGTAAAAATAACGGTAAATGATGAGTTACTCAAAGTGTTAAGAGTGCTGTGGTGAAACAGCACTATAGGAGGAGCACGAATCCACCTGTGACCGTATGTTTAAAAAAGAGGCAAAGTGAAGGATGAAACTATTATAACTGAGAAACCAGTGACCCGGGGTTCCCCGTTGAACCTGAACGCCCCCCGCTAAGCGAATCAGTGCTGTGCTTGAGAGCGTAGGGGTGCAGTACCCAGTGTGCAGCGCAGGAGACCACAGGGACTTGTGAGGGACTCGGGAATCTTGAGGTGAACCTTCAGGTGTCGTCTCTCCTCACAGATGCAAGTCTGGCCAAGGACAGTAAACTGGGCATCTTCATAGCTGCGTCTGTGGGAACGCTCACTCTGATGGGCATGGTCTACTGCATCTACAGCCAGTTCTACAACAAGAACCCATATGCCCACACACAGCTTCAGGATGACACAGGTATCCTGAGCATGCGGCTTCTTACCGTATATTCGTTCCACTAGTACATCTTAGATTCAACAGGGATCATGACCACACACAGTACATTATATGCTGCTGAATGACTTGATATGGTGTATCTTTTGAGTTTTGTGAAGACTCGGTACCGCCAGGACCAAGCGTGTTAATATGCAGCCCTCTGTTTCTCTCGCAGAGCTGACCCTTGACCTCACAGAGCCGTCCACCTCCTTCATCCCCCACAATGGTGTGACAGTGAACGGGGAGAAAGGGCTATGGAAGGCCAGCTATGGCTCCCTGTCAGAAGCGCCCTCCATTATCCCCTTGCCTCCTACAGAGTCCCTTGTACCCCGCTCGGTACCTTTCCCTTCCCGCTGCCTCGCACACACCTCCCCCCTGCAGACCATCTCTGCCCGAGACCTAGAGAAAGGCTTTATTTGATGGATCACGTGTAGAAACCAAATCCAACAGCACAGCCGGTAGAGCACAGTTAGCGCCACGTCAATAAATCACTGCCCATTAATAACCACGAATGAGCTAGTCTGCACTGTCACTGGCCACAAATTTATATAACACCTGTGAAAAAGAGGTTTTTATAAAAGTCTATGCACTGTATGATTAGCAATATTGTAAGCACTACCTGTTTATCAGAATTCGGCAACGGGATCTCGATTTGTCCGACTCTTGCAGGGGAGAACCATGTAAACATGCGGTTACCATTAAAATTGCTCATATTGTGCCGTGTGCCTGTGTTTTACTTGGTGTTTATCCATAAAATCTGTGTCACCAAAATCTGCTGTATGTTGTCTCGCAGATGCATTTGTCAGCATCCCTTCATGTGAAATACTTTATAGATACATCACTACAGATTTTAGTTCAAAATTGAAATGTACTTAATGTTCATAAATTTTTTATGTACAGTGTTTACTTTCGGGAAGAAAAAGCCTGTGTGGGTTCAAATCCAGCTCAGGCTGTGTGGAGTGTGCATGTTCTCCCTGTGTCTGTGTGGGTTTCACCTCAGTCCAAAGAGGTGTTTCAGGTTAGCTGGTCACTCTAAATAGTGTGTCTGGCAATGAATCCAGACATCCAGTCAGGATGAGCATTTAAAAGTAAGTGACTAGTAATTAAAATTGAAATATCTTTGCAAACTTTCTGTCACATTATTAAGATGTTTTTCCTCTGTTCTACCACCTAGTTGCAAAAAACTAGCTGGCCAGTTAAGGCGGGACAAAATTCAGCAGTAGACTCTGATTGGTGGAGAGTAAAAACTGGCCAATGAGGTCCAAGAAACATCGCTGACAACGGAGGTTTGCTGTTGTTTTCCTTTCAAGGAGAGAAAGTAAAAAAAAGACGTTTGAAAAAGTAAGTAAAGTAACGAAAAGACGGTTTTAGAATTGTAACGGTATCGGTGCCGAAAATTACACCGAAAAGTAAATGATGTTCAGAAATGCACTTCAGGACAAGTAATGAAATGTATGTAATATGACTGGGCCGGTAGCCTGTGCTTCTGCTGTAGACTCTGGACATCACCCCCCCCCCTCTCAGCTGGATAACCGGTAAGCGACACTTAGTTAGTTTTCTTGTTAGTTAACTAGCCTGTTTTTGTCGATAAAGAGGACGGATGCAGTAATGTCACCTGAGCACAAGATGGCGTTTATGGGCAAACGTCTGTCAGGAAGAATGTCTATGAATACAAAGCAAAGAATTATCATATTATTGGTTTATAATACAGTAGAATCGCGTCAACGAAATATAAAGTAATAATTGTAGAAAATAAAGATGTTTTGTCTAGTATTTGGCAAAGGAAGACAGCAGAATACGGTGTATTCCGTTAAGTCGATTTGGGCCGGTGGGAAGTGACGTCACGCTGCTGCGGGGCACTTTACTAGTACTGCTGCTGGTAATCTGTAATCTGTTAATGACCACTGACTGACACTGCAGGGTCCTCACACATTATCCCTGTTATAATAGTCACAGTTCAGTTGTTTTTTTTTTTTTTTTTTTTGCCAGGACACACAAACACAACTTGTTCAGCAAAATATTTAGTTTATTTTCCTGTAAGAAACTCCGACTGTTATATAAAGTACTAGTAATACCTGCCAGGTCCCTTCAGGTAGCGAAAGGCGGCGGCGTGACCCGTGTATAAGAAATGTGCGGGATGTCCCGCGTGTTTTTTACAGAAGTGAGAATCACAGTGGATGTGGTGGAGAGCAGAAGGAGGGAGAGGCTTTAAAATATGTTTCTTTTTGTTCGTTTTTGATAAAAATAAGTGTGGGAAGGAGGTTTAAAGCTGCTGCCTGTTGTCGCCCGGTGGGGGGGGGGGGATTTAACGTGATGCCCGGAGAGGAGGAGGAGGAGGAGGAGGAGGGGGGGGAGGGGAGGGAGCCGCAGGGAGCGCGCCCTGCAGCGGGAGCGCGCGCGGGACAGCGAGCAGCGAGGATGGAGGTCCGACCCGAGAGGTTCAAGGCGGCCGCCGGCAGGACTCTGGGCAAAATACACAGGTAGATGGAAAACTTACAGTAACATATTTCACCTGGCGGACGTCCTGTCCTGCGGCCGCTTTATTTAATTCTCCGCCGTTTTTACACCACCATTAACTATTGAATTTTGCGGGACGCAGGAAAATGATAATAAAGGAAGTTTTGCGCGAGTCACCGTTAACACGCGCGTCTTAACGTCGAGCGAAAAAGAAGAAAACCGCTCATGCTCAAAACCTGGTCGACAAATAAAACATCGATTCCAAGTAGGAGAGGAACTTTTCCTCCCTTTGATGCTCGGTGAAATGAGAAGTACTGAGATGATTATGGAATTAAGTGTGTGTGTTTTAGTCACAGTGGGGTGTGTGGTTGGTGTCACCCTGAAGGCCACTATTAACTAGTCTATAAATACCAACCCGTAACCATCACCCTCCACCGACTAGTTATTCCGCTTTTTTACCTTATATGTATAAATCACTACAGTCCCGTTTTTGTATCACTGTAATAAATTCCTCCTTAATACACAAAGCACCTAAAATCCACGAATAACGTTCGGATGTAGAGTTTCTATTGTTCCAAAAACCGACAGTGATTTATTTTCTCCCTTCATGGTGGGCATTGAAATGGTACCCGGGTTAAACGAATCGGCTTAATGTCACACCGTCATAATCTTCACTGTCAACAGTGCCACGCAACTAACTACTACCAGCAAACCACTAGTTTATCGCCTGTCTACTAGCGGGGCTCCATGGGATGCCCCCCCAGCGCGCACTGTACATGTGGGACATTTATGTAATAATATGATTGATAATCCATATCGTTTAACTGCGCCGGACATTAAATACGTCATCCCTCCAACAATAACTTGTGGACGAGCTGAATAGTTACTTTATAGCGAATTAATAGTTAAAAGATTTTAGCGTTAGAAAGCAGGGGATTTCAGCGAACTTGAACGTTCATTTCTGACGGTATTAAACTTGCAGTCGTTTATTACGGCGTTATGAAATGTTTTATTAGAGGTTTCAGGTCCGAGATCATCAGGAGTCAGTATGTTACCTCACCGGCACGAGCCTGAATAACTAATATACCAGTAATAAGTGAAAATAACTGAAAATAATAAACCTTTATACATGAGGGGCATAACTAGGTGTGTCAGGAGGGACCAAAATTATTAGAAATGGGAGCCTATTAATAGGGCACATATTAGGTGTGGTGCAACATTGGGCATCTATCTATCTATCTATCTATCTATCTATCTATCTATCTATCTATCTATCTATCTATCTATCTATCTATCTATCTATCTATCAGTTTGTCTATCTGTCTGTCTGTCTATCTATCTATCTATCTATCAGTTTGTCTATCTGTCTGTCTGTCTGTCTATCTATCTATCTATCTACCTATTGCAGCTAAACCAGTGGCTCTTCTCCCCTCGGATCTGAGCAAGAGACTAAACTAATAAATCCCTTCCCGATATAGAGCGCCTCACACACACTCACACACGCCCCCTGCCCCCCACACTCTGTTAGTGTTGGGATTAACTAAATGCGGAGGTGTGCAGGTGGGCAACCCCCCGCAAAGTCACAGGCTCAGGTGTTTCCCCCATTTGAGGAGTGCAGTACAGTCCTGCATATCCATACTTCTGGGCCATTCTGTTCATTTACCTTTAAATAAATATTACAACTTTATGGCTAAATATAATGTTATATTTATGCAGAGATATTCCCAGGTGAGGGTATGAGAGGGACTGTAGTGTTCAGAGTCGTTCTCTTGTACTTTGAAGCTTCTGGGTTGAAATCCCAGTCCCACTGCTGTCCTTGCCTGAAGAACCTCCTGCTGTATAAATGTGGGACTTGATGTAAAATGCTGGTCTCTCTTAACTACTTCATCCCGTCCAGGGTGGACCCTGACTAGCTCAGCACCCTGTGCTTCAGGGATAGACTCTGAACCACCTTGGTTGAACCATGTGCTGTGGAGCAGACAGCCGAACGTTGTAGCTGTTAAGCGTTGATGGCGACTCGGTTCAGCCTTCCTCGGTTGCGTTCGCTCTTCAGCCACACGGCTAATCTTTGACAGAATAGCGTCCGTAACTGCAGTCGGTCCGTCGCATTGCAGGTCTCCCCCTTTTGAGTTGATCTTTGACCTCACCAAGGCCTCCTTCTCTGTCGATCTTTATCTCGGTGCGATGTGTCTGAAGCGTGAGAGCCAAAGCCCCGTCACCTGAGCCTCCAAGCTTAGGTTTGACCTCCTCCTGTACGGAGGCATTCATTTTTCAGGCAGTCTGTAGCATACGCAGTTGTCTCATTCAAAGACAGTGATTTTCTTCTCGGCTTGTTTCTTCACTGTCCAACTTCCATCATGACAACGTTATCGAGAAAACCACAGCTTGAACAAGGTGAATCTTGGGACACAAGCTTACATCTCTGGATCCGAGACTTTTGTGTAGGTTCTTAATGGCCGCTCTGCTGACGGCAATTCGTTGTTGTTTTTTGGCTGCTTGTCCTATCATTATTGGCCACTAACCCAGGGAGGCTGAAGTTGTTGACTGTTTCTAATTGTTCTCCATCAATGGCGAAATGATCAACTTTAGCGGTTGTCAGGATCTTTGTCATGTTGAGGTGGAAGCTCGTTCGGGGACTTTGTCTTCTTCGTTGCCCATAAGCAGATTTTTCAGGTCATTTTCGCCTTCAGCCAGCACTGTGGTATCATCAGCTTCGCAAAGGTTGACAAGTCTTCCACCTATCTTCGCATCACACTTGTCCACATACGCTCCTCCTTATACTTTCTTCTGCCTTTAAACGGAACAGGTACAGAGAAAGTATGCTGCCTTGTCTTACACCTTTGCTGATCTTAAACCACATTCCCATTCTCTCCTCATTCCGTTTGAACTGTCCTCCTTGGTTCATACAGAGGTTCCACATGAGCCCTGTGAGATGTTCTGGTGGAGCCATAACAATACAGTGTAAGTCCTGTGGATGGGGGTGTATTTTTCCTGCTTGGTGTGTTTATCGGGATGGACAAGCTTCACACAGTCAACATTTAATGGAATGTCAGTGTGTTGTGGTGTACTTATGGTGACGGCGACGTGTGTGTCATGTAGTGGAGTTATGGGAGTGTGTTACTCTGCATATAGTAATCTGATCTCACATCAAGACTGCAGTCAGCAGTTCATCTATTATTTACATATTGCCTCCCTCAGAAAGCTCTGAGTGTTTCTATAATAAACTCGGCACGGTAAGCGATTACTGCTCCTCGATGAAGACCTTACCGACCCCACCCCCCACTCCATCCCCCATGTCCCCTCCTGGGAGGTTTGCTGCTCCGAAAACTGGAGAAGCCTTCAGGGTTTTGGTGCGTTCAATCGGACGCCTTGTGATGTTGTGGTGTTTCTGAAAGGGGCTTTGCAGGTTGCTGACGATAAGCATTAGGACAGCAGGTACGAAGTGCCTGGAGTCCGCTGGGGAAGGTCACGCTAAGGTCACAGTAAAGACCGCAAAGATCAAACACACACATGAATGGTGTGCATGGAAAATCACACATGCATGTTTAAGTGCTTATGAGCTTGAATTAGACCCCTTTAAATATCAAAATTAAATATAACATTCCTCACACTTCTGGTGCTTCTTTTGGTTCCTTTTTTATGCTGTTGAACATTGTTTTTATTGTGTAGTGTTAATAACCGCTATTTAGTTTTAGCAGGTTTTCCATAATTTGCAGTGTCAGTACAGCGTGGCCGCCGGACGGTGATTTTTAGAGCTACGGCTTGGCTCCTGCTGCCTTCATGTTTCAACCTCCATCCACCCCTTGTTTGCCAGTCTCACCTGTTGTAAGGTCGGTGATCACGGAGATTGTTTGGACGCTCTAAACAATGCAAACAATATCACAGAACAAATGTATCAGGTACACGTCCTGCTTTGTTGCCACAGAGCCAGGAGAGCGGTGTAGAAATCATTTCTGCAGGAGGACAATTTCCTCAACACCAGCACGGTTCCTCTTGTGCTATAATCAGGTTTCAACAGATTTAAGTGCCCGGGGTTTTAATGTTGCATCAGCTTGTGGAAAAATACTTGCAGCTGAAATATGAACCCCAACAATAGACAAGAAGGACGCTACCCTCCTCTGTGCTCTGGGGATCAATACTCTTTTACTCTTCCTCCTGTGCCATAAAAGGAATCTGTGTCCTTCACTGGTGGGAATTTCCAGGAATGTTTGTGTGTTTTTGCTTCTTGCCCCATAATATAGGAAGGATGACTTTTATGGAATAATGGAATTTTCAGGCTACAAAAAGAAAATTAGAGGAAAGCTGAGGTCTTGAGATGAGCTGTTTGAAATGTCTTTTAAGTACCGAGTCATTTATATTTCAACTCTGGTGATGGAGAAAAAAGACTTTATGAGCCATCGAAGACCAAAAAAAGTGCGTTTAAGAGTTTATGTCACAACGGCCAGTGTGAATGTCACATTTGCCTGGGCGATTTGGCGTGTCCCACCCAGGGTGAGCATGTCAAGAACAGTGTGGAAGATGGTATCAGGACCTCATTTCATGCCAAAAGACTGTAACTGGGGGTTATTTCCGGTCTGCAGGGGTCAATATTCACAGCTGTGTTGAATCCGGCACAAAAATCGCATGTTGAAGAAGTCTGGAGCCGAATACTCGCTGCTGTCTGTCATTTTTGCACCTGTGTCTTGGTTCTCAGCGTCAGTCTGTGGTGCCAACAGTTGACACCAGAGTTACTGCGGCTGGAAAGGGAATTCAGTTCAACATACGTTGGCTTAAGAAATTTGGCTGCACATGTTGTTCTGCAGCATCGCTTTCATTTTCTGTCTCTGGATTATTTATCCTCGCTGTGTTTTCGTCTCGTATTGAATCATTTGCTTTGTCTGTGGCACTGATGCGCAGCTGCTAACATGGCAGTCGGTGCTTTGTGTGTCCAGGCATAACGCTGCTTCCGTATTAAATTCTCATCGCCCTCTATTTGTCTTTACCTCCCAGTCACTGTGCGGCGTGAGTGACTTGACAAGATGTGGAGAGAGAGCGAGAGAGAGAGAGAGAGGAGGAGAAAGGATTAAGGAGAATCTCCTTTGGGGTTGTGAAAGAACTGGAAGCTGAGTCGAGTGTTTGTGTTTAACCACACTGCGTGACTTTAAATCAAAAAAGAAAAGGTTCAATAAAATGAGAAAATGGCAGCGACGGCTGTAGTGGAGCTTCATCTCCGCCACAGTGAGCACTTTGTCAGCTAGTTTGTCCACAATATGTTTGTGTGGCAGGAACTTTTGCTGAGTCATCATTTACCCCTTCGGAATAAGAGCGTCACCTGTATCACTTTGTTCGTGTCACTTATTACTCTTTGAATTGTTGGCTCCAAACAAGTTGTATTATGATCAGCGGGTAAAAATGCTGCAGAGATTAAATGACATTAATATTTTCATGGCACCACTGTTGCAGAAGTAAAAAGCAGACAAGAAGCCCTCATCTTTGCCGGGGTTTATTTTCTCTGCTTATGTGTGTTGACCAACAGTAGAATCACCTTGTTGGTCTGGGCGTGGCCATCTTGCTCAGTCACTGAAGTCCTCCCCACCTGCCTGGCACTGACTTAGCCGTGACACACAGGTCATCCATTAAAGCTCTTACAGCAGATTAGCGGCCTCCAGACTCTGAGAGAGCTGCTAATTCATTTCCTGAATGGAGGTTGTGTGAACAAAACTATCACCAAGAAATGCCAGAAACGTTTTTGACTTTTGACACTGGGTCTTAGTGGACGTGAAGCTTACAAGGTCTGGACAAGCCCCTAGGTTGGGCAGACCCTGGGAACATCTACACATTCTCTCCTCCTGCCATCAGCAGAGGAGTCTTACAAGACAGGGGCAGAGCTGAGGTTTCCAAACAGCAGATGAACTGTGTTTCTCTTGGTCTTTTACACTCAGTCAGGTCCTTTACTTCTAAGTACTATATTATGAAGTAAGGCTGTGGTACACGTAGGAAAACCACAGGAACAGAGGTCGAAGACCAGAGCAGTTGAAGAGTGGCTAAGTTACCAGGTTGTGGCTGCTCTTCCAGACAGGTATCGTGGAGTGAATGGGAGAAGGGCACTTTTACTTATACAGTTCACAAACTTTCATGTTTGCTGGAATTTTTACTGGGTACCTGCATACCTTGGGTTACGAACGTTTGAGTTTTCTTCTCTGTTCGGCTTTCTAAAATATCTCTTTAGCGGAGCAAAGATATCTTGTATTTCTATGTGGCAGCAAGAACTGAAGCAGGGGTGGTGTTTTTAAGAGGGGACAGTTTCACCGAGTCCTGTGGGATTCAAAGTTATTCAGCATATTTTTTAATTTCTTATACCTGCAGCCAGGACTTATATAGAAACCACCCAGAGAGTAAAGTGAGGTCTGTGTGTATCATTAGACTTTACTGATGCAATGGATAAACCGAAAGAGCTGAGATTCTGCTGAAAGTTGCATGAGTTTGTGTCACAAATTGCTCTCATCCTTGCTGCCAGTTTTCTTGTTTCCTCAGTCGCAGGAAGCGCTGTCTTGCACGTGTAAAGCAGAACACAACAGGAGGCTGTGAAGATGTTGTATTTTTGTTTCATTTTCCCCATGGTAAAGCGGACCTTATTTTAATGTTGCTTCAACTTAATAAAACGTAATAAAAGTTCCACGATGGACTGGTGTCCCACCCACTCTGAATCCTGCCACACACCCAATGTTTCGAGGTTAGAGGGTCACCGAGGTTATTAATAAACCTGGATGTCTGTGCTGTTAAGCTTGTTTTGATTGTACCGTAGTGGTTGATCTTACGAACTATTCTGTTGCCAATAGTTACACGTCCCACTGTGTTTCTAAGTCGAAGTCTGACCGTATAGGATTTTTTCGCTGCATTTTATACAGACGGATTTGCTGTGTGCAGCGAGTAAATGCAATACGTAGTCAAGCTGGAAGACATGACTTTTTCACCAAACGGGCCGTGGCTATGAGGGATCAAGCGGAGCAAACATGCACCGCCCCCCACAGCGGGGCTCCCAGGTCCCTCAGCTACTGTCCCAGGTCCCTCAGCCAAACTCCCAGGTCTCACAGCTGGACTGTCAGGGCGCTGCAGTGCTTATGACTTATGCATTGCCCGTCTGAGCCCCTGTCTGCTGTACGTGTGATATTTTCTGGCATGGAGACAGACACAGGTTGCTGTAAGTCAGGCACAATGATCCAGTTGCTCAGTGATCTGGATAAAGGAGCTGAAAGCCACAGGAGCGAAGCCGGAGTAGCCGTCACGCAGCCGCACACTGGTGAACTTCACAGGAGCCCCTCGACCTTGTCGAGCCACCAGGGTCACGACACCACGACATAGGTTTAGGCCTCATTCAGCCTGTAAACCATAGGAGGTGATTATATACACGAGGTGAGAAGACAATGAACATTATCTGCTGTTGTACGTGAGCACAACCACCACTTGTCCTGCTGTACTTGGGTCTTCCCAATAGCCGCCCGGGCCACAGCGTTGCCTCTTGCCAGTGACGGTTAGTGTTGGGATTTTGGAACGGTGTGGAACTCTAGTTCGCTGCTTACAGGTTGCACACAAAGTCCCAACAGCCAAAAGTTTCACCACGTGGCTCGGCCATGTTTTACATCAGAGCTCGCAGGTGTGAGGAGATGTTCTCTGCTGTGCTGCCCGTATGAGGTCATCACTGGGTTTCCGCCTCAGCGGAGCATCCCCTCCTTTGCTCCGTTTCGGCACAACGGCCCAGCGCTACTGAAATGGCTCGAGTGTCTCCAGCCAGGCGAGTGTGTGTGTGTGTGTGTGTGTGTGTGTGTGTGGTGTCACTCAGCCACCCAGAAGTAGGTTTGATGTCCACCTGCTGCCTGTTTCCTGTTCAGAATGTCGACTGCAGCCTCCAGTTTGCTGCTCAGGTTCCTAAATGCTTCCGAGACACATTTAAACGCTGCGGGTCTGTCCAGTTTGCAAGACGTCACGAAATGTTGAGTGTAAAAGAAATGTTTAAGAAATTTGAAGGGATTTTACGTTGTAATTTGTCTGAAATAAGTGTTAAAAAGGGGGGAAGAAATGGTGAGACAGATAGCATTGACTCTGCCCAAGGGGTCAGTTTCAGTGTTTCAAAGTTGGCGTAAAATGTTCAGCCTGTTAACATACAGCTCACGTGTGTGAGTAGAAAAAAATGATGTGAGAGAGAAGCATCGTGTCACAAAGTTTCACAATAAATGCAATTTCACTAGGAGAAAACCTTCAAAGGTCCGAGCCCTGGTGCATCGCGATGCCGTCGTGCGAGTCAAGCTGTTCCGACTTTACAAACACAACCGTATGTTTTGCTCGTACCTTTTCAGTACCACAGCTGTGTCATAATGTCATGTAGTGCTCAGCATGGAAAAGGCATCATTCTGCATGGCCAGTTTTTTTTTTTTTTTTACAAATGTAGTTGCTCTTGTTTCATTTTTACGGTAATTCGTTTTTTTTTAAATGTACTGCTTCAACCCAGATGCCCGTTTCCATTAATATTTCGTGGCTGATGACCAAGAAAACTCCTCCATGCAGTTAAAGTGTAAAACAAACAAGATCACAATAATTTTTTGCCCAAATTACACTGACGGTTAAGGCTGTTAAAAAGGTCTTAATGTGGAGCTGTTTGTCACCAGCTGAAGTGGCTCTCGACTGTCTGCCTGATGTTACCAGTTAGTCTGTCTTTACTATTCGCAGATATCTATTCATTTTTCTCTCACGTCTGATATTCCTCATTTTTTCTATTTGCATTATTCTTCAGTTGGACCCGATTTGTTTCCCGCAAAAAGTTGGTGTTATTGATTATACCTGTCGAAGCTGTTAAAGGAGGGTAACAGCTCTATTAAAATCGAAAGCTATTTAAATAAAATGCTAACACTGCTGTGTTCATCTTGATCTAATTCCATATCCCATATTTTGATCTTTTAGCTTCCGCTCCTGTTTCCATAGTTCTGGCATTATCTTCATCTCTTCACCTCCGTATCTCCCGCACCTCAGGTTGTTGGAAAAGCGTCAGGCGAACGGAGAAACAATCGAGCTCTCGGCGGACGGCAGGCCGGAGCTGGTCGAGGAGAAGGAGCTGCCAGTGATCGACTGCACCTGCTTTGGCCTTCCTCGCCGCTACATCATCGCCATCCTCTCTGGCCTGGGATTCTGCATCTCCTTCGGCATCCGGTGCAACCTGGGCGTGGCCATCGTCAGCATGGTCAACAACCACACCGTTTACAAGGGCGATAAGAAGGTGCTGGTGGTAAGTTCACTGTGGTCACAGCAGGTCGCCGACTCACAACTGCATTTCACATTCAGAGGCTGTATTAGAATTCGATTAGACAGGAATCCCAGATTTTATTTGAAAAGGCGGTATCTTACCTAGTCTTTTGTAAGCATGTTAGTACTGTGTGTCAGATGTATCAGCTTTTGTAAAAAAACGAGTGATGCCGTCCAGGTGTAGTTGGTGACAGTAAGGCAGTTCTGTGTCCAGTATGGTGACACGGCTGCTTAACCTGCAGGCCGCCCAGTTCACGTGGGACCCAGAGACGGTGGGCATGATCCACGGCTCCTTCTTTTGGGGCTACATTGTCACGCAAATACCTGGCGGCTTCATCTGCCAGAAGTTTGCGGCCAACAGGTAAGTCACTGTTTCTCAATGCCGCCACTGTGCCCGGTGAAGTAATACGACGTGAACGTTCCGTCTTTTCTACCACCTTTTGCTGTCAGAGTCTTTGGCTTCGCTGTGGTGGCCACGTCAACCCTGAACATGCTGATCCCATCTGCTGCCCGGATTCACTACGGCTGCGTCATCATGATCCGGATCCTTCAGGGGCTGGTGGAGGTGCAGCAGCTTCTTCTACTTGTCCTTTTCACTCTGATCTCTTCTTCTTGCCTCTGTCTGACTCTCCTGTTTTCCCTCTGTCTCTGTGGAACTGACTTTGAGTGTTTCAGATCTTACTGGCTCAGTTATATAATCACTGAGCAACATTACTGTCCCACTTGACTACCGTCCATCTTCAATTTTCCGGACTCTATGGGGGACGACGGTGTCCAGATTTAGCAAAAGTCTGCAAAATCAGAGTAGTATTTTTCACCGTGCTGCTGTATAGTACAGCACCGTGTGCTATAGTAACACCCTAATGTGACGTGTAATGAAAACACAATGAGGGTAATAAAATGAAATAAAGCCAGTAGTGTACCTGAAACATACATACACTACTGTGAATTATGTTCAAAAAGACGGTCCTTTTTTGAGAGCTAATTATTGGTCAAGTTTATATCCCTTATATTATCCTTAAAAATAGCATTTTCAATACGGATGATTTTTCAGTTTTTTTTCCTGAAATATATTTGCCACGTTGGTAACATCCAGAATCAATAAAACGGAGGTCTGCTAAACGGAAGATGGACTGTACGGTTGATACCCTGAACGGGGGTGTTGGTTTCCCTGATCCAGGGCGTGTCGTACCCGGCGTGCCACGGAATATGGGCAAAGTGGGCGCCGCCGCTGGAGAGGAGCCGACTGGCTACAACGGCGTTTTGCGGTATGTCTGTATCCTCTGCTACTGCTTTCCGGTTTTCTCTTTCAGGTGGGACGTCGGTCCTGCTCTCTAACTTAAGTCTGCTAGCAGAGTTGCGAAAAGGACAAAAGTATTTTGAACGGATGTTTTGATTGTTGTCTGTATCTTGCTGTGATGCTTTTGTGTATCAGGCTCGTATGCAGGGGCCGTTGTGGCGATGCCGTTAGCAGGGATCCTTGTCCAGTACTCTGGGTGGTCTTCCGTTTTCTACGTCTATGGTTAGTAACCTATATTCTTCAGGCTCCTCCTCAGAAACACAAAGTCTGTCCTTGTTTCCCTTGGTTTCTAACTTCAAAGCCCCTTTCACTATCCACAAAATGTTCGTAATACAGATGTACCTTGAATTAGCTTCTCCTTCATTACGTTTCTTTTCCCGCCGCTCACCTCCCTGCCACGTTCCTCCCTCTCCCAGGCAGTTTTGGGATATTCTGGTACCTCTTCTGGATCCTGGTGTCGTACGAGAGTCCTGCAGCCCACCCCACCATCTCCCCAGAGGAGCGAAAGTACATAGAGGAGAGCATAGGGGAGTCAGCAGGACTTGTTAACCCTCTGCAGGTACTACTGTCATCTTCTCCCCCTGCACCTGTATCGTTTCAAACGTATTTACACTGTTTTTCATTTACTCATCCATTCTGAAGAAACAGTGAAAGTGCAGGTCCAGACTTTAAACCAGTCGACAGCTTATTGTCCAAAACTGCGACATGCTGCAGTCTCAGGTTGGAGGTCAAGTTTGCTGTTTTCATCATGAGCAGTGAGCTGATAAGTGTAGTTTTTCCCCATCAAAGAATTTTGACCTCTGTTGCCGTGTCCTTAAAAATGACAAATTTAATGGGTTCATCCTGCCTTTAGGAAATACCCCCAGCAGAAAACAACCCCTCAGTGGTTCCCCCTCCTCTTTCTTCAAGGCCAGAGCAGGAACTAAACATCTTTTGCTAATTGTCATCAGCTTGGCGTGACGTGACCCTTCGTTGAGGTGTCCAGTTGCTGTTGGGATTTAGTGTGAAGGCCTGGTTTTAGGAAATGCCCATCACACCCCTCCTTCAACTCATCATGTGTCTATGTTGTGGTCATCTTAAGAGGAAGAACCTTTCATGGGGTTTTTGCAGGCATGGCTCTAGCTCCATAATGCTTTGGGTGTAACTAGACGAGAGGTCTCAGGGCCTGGAACCAACCCTCGACCTTTGCAAGAGCTTTTCGAGGTTTGTTGGTGCAAATAAATCCCAAGCTCACCTAAGACTCTGGGTATCATCAAGCATCTGGAAGTATCAGCAAGTCATTGCAGGAACCATCCAGATTTTCGTGGTGGGCCTGATATTGGCAGTCTTTTCTCATGTGGTTGACCTCAGCCCAGGCTAAGAACATGGGCGGTCCTGCTGCTGTAACAAAGGGCATCCAGGTCCTCCCTCTTCCACACAGTGGGCCAGATTATGGCTTTAATAGAGTATTTGGAGATACCGGACAGGGATTTTATTTGTTAGAAATTTTGTCAAAAAACCCTTGATGGGTAAGAATTAACTAAAGCAAAACACTTCTTCACAGTTGAGAAGTACTTCTGATATTAGTTGGGGTGCTAAGCTCGCTCACGAGACGTCTCTCAAAGAAAGTGTTCACCCCTCACCAAAAATATTCACCACACTCCTCAATTTTTTCGCCTTTTGTTCTGTTACTGATTTGAATCTATGGAATTAAGTTTTCAGAACCTTCATCACGACACCAAATTCACCACATGATGTTTTATTCTAAAAATTAAAATTACCCGCTAATACTTTGCAGAGGGGTCTTTGGCGGCAAATTGGCTTTGGAGACTTTGACTTTGTCTGCAATGAGCTGTATATTTTCACCCAGCTTCTGACATTTTTGCCTATTTCTGCTTGGCTGTTTTCCACATCTCTGCCAAGCTGGAGAGCAATGGGGAAGAGTCCAAGTATTTGCATTGCTGCAAAATTCCTCAACTGAACATGAGTACCAGGAGGAGCCACTGTAGCGGCACATTGTGCTGATTGTAATAGCATTCCCGTCTCCTGCAGAAATTCAAGACTCCGTGGAAGAAGTTCTTCACCTCCATGCCGGTTTACGCGATCATCGTGGCCAATTTCTGCCGCAGCTGGACCTTCTACCTGCTCCTCATTAGCCAGCCCGCATACTTTGAGGAAGTGTTCGGCTTTGAAATCAGCAAGGTGATGCAGACAGTGTCCTTCGAGGTTTCTGCTGAGTGGTGATGCTTCTGAAATGTTTCCCTCATTATTAATAAGCAAAGCATTTTTCAAACTCTGACACTTTCTTTCCTTCCCTTTCATTTGGTCAGGTGGGGCTTCTGTCAGCCCTCCCCCACCTTGTGATGACCATCATCGTGCCGATTGGGGGCCAGCTGGCGGATTACCTGCGGTCGCACCACATCATGACCACAACAAATGTCAGGAAGCTCATGAACTGTGGAGGTGAGGCTAGAAGCTGGGAGGAAAGTGGCTGAACCGAAGCGAAAGAGTACGAGGTGGAAAAACGACCAAAAGCTCTCAGAACTTCAGAGGTGATAAGAAAGAAAAGTAGAATCAGCTGTCTGCTTTAAACATCAATACTTCAAAATTTGCTTCTTGTCAGTTGTGGACAACAAATGTCTGTAAACATGATGAATATGGACAATGTGTCGGCCTCACATCAATCGACTGGGTTTTGTTTACGTCATCGCGTCTTCGTGATGTCGTGATGATGGCGGAAAATCCAGAAACAAAAAAAACTTTGCGATGGACTTTCTAGACAGAATTTTGCTTTGAGACTTAAAGTGTTTCCATTTTTTTGTGCGCTGACCTCCACTCGCTGCCGACGAGCCGCATTTGAATCTTGCCTTCTGTCATTTCGCTGCTCTGTTAATCTCTCTTATCTTTGTGTCAGGATTTGGAATGGAAGCCACCCTGCTGCTTGTGGTTGGCTTTTCGCACACCAAGGGTGTGGCCATAACCTTCCTTGTCCTCGCCGTTGGCTTCAGCGGCTTTGCCATCTCAGGTCAGACTCGGAGGTGCCCCAGAGTCCTATTCCTTCTCTTTCTCCTTTCTGTTTGACCTTATGGATCCCATTCAAGGCATCGCTTTAACCGAACCATTTCCTCTCCTTTCTACATGTATGTGAAGACTAAAGCTGGAGTCATTTCTTGTTTGTTGCAGTTGTCCCAGTTAGTTAAGGTTCGATGCAGGTTCGATCCTCAGCTCTGTGGATATTTTGACGCTGTGTGCTTTGGCTTCTCTCCTAGGGTTCAACGTGAACCACTTAGACATAGCTCCCCGCTACGCCAGCATCCTCATGGGTATCTCCAACGGCGTGGGAACGCTGTCCGGAATGGTGTGCCCGCTCATAGTGGGCGCCATGACCAAAAACAAGGTACCGCGTGAAGACTACTGGAGCACACACGGTTTTGCATCTTCGACCATGCACTCAGCTGGCTTCTGAAAGCACGACAGATACGAAGCTGTATTTATTATACATGCTGTCATCTCAGTAGCTGATCATTATTCATTGACTGGCTGTATGGTAGTTGGTATCCAATAAATAAGCTAATGCAGCTATCCCACACTATCTGTAATCTGTCTGTCTGAAAATCTGCTTTTGCGACTCGAAAATTTCTGCCCAAAGTGTCCGAACAGCAAGGCGGCTTTTCAGAATTTGCATCTGAAAAAATTCCTGAACGCTCAGCTGTAGAAATGTTTAAGTTGCACACGAATTGGGGCGGGAGGATGTAGAGGAATGTTAGGAGTGTGAAGGTGTCACTTTGAGAGAAGCGGGGCGTGGTGGGAAGCGAATGGAATTGCAGAGAGGTGCCTGTCAGCCATTTTGGCCGTGTTGTGTCAGTGAAGAAACGGGAGGCAGCGGAGCAACTGGCAGCAAAATTAATGCAGATGGTAGTTCTGATGTGCGAGCGCATTCAGCAGAAGGTGCACGAGTACAAAGAGGTTTGCGGTCACGCAACGTCCTCGGCGGATCCCTGATTCGGTTCATTACTCGCCCATTACTCGACTTACTCTGGAGCAGTAACTCCGGCCCTGAAGTTTTCAGGGCAAAACCGCGCTGGGATTTCCGACCACAGTCAGAAGCAGCCAGAAAGGGTAGCGGGTGTGCTGCAGTCGTATCTCGGCTGTTCTCCAGATAGGGCCGCGACTTGCTATCGGGAACAGATCAGATTCGGATAATGAGGGATGGCTGGATTTTTTTAGTGCCTTTAACCTCCCCACTGCTTTTTCTCCGCTTGAGGTGACTATACACATGATACATGTCCTGTGATTAACTCAGATTTGAACCTGTGTCCAGGTTAATGTCTGCTGCATTACGTTTGCTTGTCCATCTCTCTGCCTCTTTGTCTCGCATCTCTTTCTGTCCACGTCTCAGACACGGGAAGAGTGGCAGTATGTATTTCTCATAGCTTCTCTCGTTCATTACGGAGGAGTTATCTTCTATGGTGTGTATCTCCTGTGTTACTCCACCTGCTTACATGCCTGCGCAGCCTTGATTTGTTCAGCCAGTTTCATATGTCGCTATATGAAATTGTGGGTAGTATGTATGTTATGTGTAGATTTGTACTGGGGGGGTTTAAACTTATAAACACATAAAACATGTAATAAACTTAGGAAGTAAATTTGATTCACAAATATGCAACTGTTAGCCTGATGTCTGTAACTTTAGACACCTGTGCATGTATCTACACGCAGTTTTGAATGTTCACTATTAGCCACCCTTTTCCCTTTTCGATCAGAGATGATCCGTCCTTCACCTTCACTCCGCCAAGGCGTCTGGTGTCCGTCATCCCTCTGTTTTATGTCTGTTATTCACTTTTACGTTGTAGAAAAGCCGCTGTGCTGTTTAAATCCAGATGGCTGTTTTTTTTTCACCCCAGGCATTTTTGCCTCTGGGGAGAAACAGCCGTGGGCGGAGCCTGAGAACACCAGCGATGAGAAGTGCGGCATCCTGAACGAAGACGAGCTGGCCAACGAGACGGAGGAACTGTACCGCACCGGCGGAGGGGGGCACTACGGTGCCATGAGCCAGCCTAGCACGGACCCCAACGGGGGAGGGGGTGGAGGAGGATGGGTCTCCGAGTGGGACAAGACTGAGGAGTATGTGCAGCCTGCAGGGTCTAACAGCTACCTGTACGGTGGGGAGGGGGAGAGGGACCTGACATAGGCTGCGTGGCGTGAGGGGAAGGAGAGGGCTGGGGGAGTAGACCCAGGTGGGTGGGGGGGGACCCTGAGAGACACCAGGGAATAAAGTAAAACCCCTGGAGATGTGATGGGGCATGAAGAGAGAAAGGGGGAATTGAGGGGAAAGGTAGAGTAAGCAGTAGGGGACGTGTTCCGAACAGCAGCCACTGCGACTGAAGGCGGGTGTGAGGGACGTGACCACAAAATTGTGGAGAAAAGCCGTGTGTGTGTGTGTGTGTGTGTGTGTGTGTGTGTGTTTTTCTCTCTCGGAGCCTGAATTACATCTGTTAAACCATTTTGTGAGTCCAGTTTTTCGAAGGCCCTTTTTGCTGGTTCTACATTGTGTGTCTGGTGGATGTTTTCCAGAGTTTTTTGAGAACAATAAATCTGATCATTATGCGAATAATTATCTGAAATATTAACAAACAATTGGACACGGAGGGAAAACAAAGTGACAGTGACTTTGGAACAGAACTGTGTACATTACCTCAAACACTGAGCCACAACTATTTAAGCAACAGTAACACATAACAAACCACTTTTTTTTAGTTTGAAAAGTGTGACGTTCTGTTTCTTACTGCAGTAGGATGATGTACGACGGCGTATTTCTCATATACACTCAATGTATAGAAGTCACTTTTAGTGCTGGAACATCTCATTTAACTTCAGGTTTGGAATGCCTGGTTTACCAGCTTGGTGTCCACTTTTTATAAAAAAGCTCGTAGTAGAAAAGCACATTATTATGCTACTGGATAACAGGGCAAAAAATATGCAAAACATGTCATTTAAATATAATTTGCATACGGAGCTGGTTCAACTACATCTGCAACATCACAGGGAGACGGTTCCTTTATTTATATTTACATTTGTTTGTTTAGCTGATGCTCTTGTCTAAAGTGAGAATACTGTTCCAGACTGCAGGTCCATCACTTTCGTTGTGAGATTATTGAAAAATGTGAGTGTGATTTTAAAATGTCTGAAAATGTCTGTCTGCGACCCGCATGTTTTCTCCCTACGAGAGCAAGGAAGGTGTGGCCTGCAGAGACGGACGCCATGTCTCACGAAGGAAGTTCTGCCCTTTTATACACGCAAAGCACTGGTGGAAAGTTAAAAATTTTCCCAGAAATCCATAAAACAGAGACACTGGCAAAGTTTGTTGTATCGCCGGCAAAATGAATCTTATGGTGCCTGAGTCACAACTGCTGAACCTGCAGAGACGTCTTGGATTTTTGACCTTATGTCTGATAAATTAAGCAAAACCCTCACTGGAGATGTACTTTGTATTTATTACCAAGTACCAACTGCTTCCTTTTTCTGTCAAATGCAGCACAAGTAGTCTTGTCTTTTTTTGGTCTTGGTGCTTTTTTGAACGGTGGATTTTACTTGAGGCGGCGCAGGGATGCTGCTTCACAGCTCCTGGGCTTTAGGTCCGGTTTGGTTTCCTACAAAAGTGCTGCAGTTTTCTACAAATTTTCAGCAGATGTAGCCATAGGCAGCGGCTCCCGTGTGCGGCTCTGCGACACACTTATAACATTGAAATGTTGCAGCCTTTTGAAAGAAGAACATTTAACAGGATGAAACGAAGCCCGGCAACGTTTTGTTGAGGAATGTGAATTAGACGCGGGTGTCTTTTGCCAAAAGGGAGACAGAAGGTTAAATAAAACAAGTCTTAGTAACACACATACATGTTGAATATTGTAAAGAAATCTTTCAGCACACACAACCGTGGCGTCAACTTAGCACATTATTGTTCTTCGCAGAGATGAGCGGAGCGGCTCCGAGGGGGAGGTTTCCGTGGAAACAGTGAGGACTTTTCAGCTTGCTGGTGTCTTCTGTTGCAAACTGTGATTATGATGCAATAAGACATCATACAAGATGCACTTTGGCAAAATAACCTTAGCAATAAAAACGGTGCTGCGCTCAGCACTTCTCCAGCTCCTGTCCTGAACCCCTCAAGTCTGCAAGGAGCTGTTTGTTGGGTTGGACGTGTCCAGGAGGGGTGGGCGGCCACTGGTACTTGGACCCCCTGAGGTTTATTTGTCTCCCCCCTTTTCAGTGTTGGGAGTTTTGTTTTGTTTTCCTCTCCTCAGTTGCCAGGTGGATCATCCCTGTGGCCTGGCGGTGTGTGTAACCTGTGGCGTCGTTCCTTCTCTCTTTGCGCCTCTATTCAGAACCCTCTCTTACTCTGGTATTTAGTGTAAAGCACAGTACGTATTTTCACTTTCGTGACGCAACCCCGTTCGGTCCTTTTCTCCAGCTCTGACTGTCGCGTCGGGTTCCGCAAACCCAGCCGACCGATATTCCCGTGACACATCGTCCCTTAAAACTGAGCTGCCGCTTTGACCTGTTGGTTTGAAGGCTCTGGGAAATGTGTAAAACACCTAGTGGTCTGACGTTAACAGCCGATCGGGCTGCTTTTTCTTAACCGGTTAGTTAGCACAAATCCAGCCGAGCCGGGGGCTGAACACGGCGCGTTACGTTTCGGCGGCATCGTCCTCTGATGGGAACCTTTCGCTGACATGCCTGTCCTTCCCTGGCAAGGACCATTACTTCTGCTGTTTTTATTCTCATTCTTGTCTTTGTTCATATTGTTTTCATTCACTCGTGTTTTTTTCTTGCAGAAAATCAAGGTGTTATATATATGTATACATATGTATATCTATATTCATATATATGTATATATATGTAGACAAATAGCAAATCTATAAATATGTATGTGTAAAAATAAATGTGTGTATATATATATATATATATATATATGTGTGTATAAAAGATTCTCGTAATATTATTGTGTTCGATGTTGATGTCACGCAGGGCGAACCAATAGCGGGAGGATTGCAAGTATTTAGCGGGGAGCAAATGATTCCTTTTCAAGGGAACAGAGGCTTTGCGTCAGATTCGTTTTCCCAGCTCGAGCCGCACAGGTTTAGGTGAGGACCCCCCGCAGGCTGGAGCCGAGCGTCGCCGGCCCGCCCTCCTCTCTTCTTCTCGGACCTCCGCCGCTGCATCTGCCCTTCACTCACGTGCAACTGGATATCACGTTGTGTTTGAAAAGTGCCCCCCCCCCCCCCCAAAATAATATTATTATGCACAAAAAAACACCCTTATCTGTTTTTGGCTGTCTTGCACCAGCAGTGGGGTTCATCCTAATGGATGTGTGTATGGCTGTCTCAGGATGTTCAAGATCAGGTTTCCTTCCTCTCCTCTTCCTCGCTCTGCCTATTGATCGGAGCAGAAAGAGAGGGATGAGTGCGGAGGCAGCGCAACCTCTGCAGGGCTGTATCGTTTTCGAGGGGACGTTGCAAAAATAAACAGAATGAATCAAAGCGTGTCCCACGTTTGCTGTTACTACCAAGGGCGATAATGCGTTTCGTGTCGGCAAGTGCGAACGTTGCCTGTCGATCTGCTTTTTGCCACGTCCGGCCCCTCCTGCGCCTGCTCTGCCAGCAGAAGCCATTGCGTTTCTGCAAAACCGCTCGCCGCCCGACACGGAAAAGAAAAGACGTGACGTGTGACCCCTGGGCCCCTGACTCGATTGTCGGTGGAGCTCCTGCCTGGCAGCGGACAGGCTGTGAAAATCGCAAGAAGATGTGAATCAGCACCACGGTTTACCGTGGTGAACCTCTGCTGCCCACGGTCACCACATGCCCACTGTGACCCCGTTCATTTGATGTATTTTTCAACAGTAGATAAACACGACGAGTACGTTTCTATTTTAAACTTCTCCAGGTGGTCCTGAGGCTCTCAACGGTGTTATTATTTATAGCGGCCCAGCTTGTCATTAATATTTTAACGCTCCTCTCTATAAATAACTCACCATTGCGTTTAGCCAAAAAATTATTTTACACAGTGGGTTCATATTTAGAAATGTTGTTTTCCTTTGAAATCGGTGGTTACCGTGGAATTGCACCGGTTTTAGAACGCGAAAATGGCTTTATAAACAGGGACTCGCGTGAATTTAGCCCGCGATTCCAGAAGAACCCTGACGGGACTCTCGCTGCTCTCGGTTTGTTAACCTCCCCCTGCGTCCGCTGTCATCTCGCCACGTCTCCTCCTCGCACGGCTCGCGCGTGTCCTGCTCGCTAATCTTCATCTGAAGTCCCCGAGGTAATCCTGTGTCCATCTGCCTGGGGGGGAGGAGAAAGAGGAGGATGTGGTCCGTCGGGGGGCCCGGCTGGAGGAGAGCAGCTCAGCAACTCAGTCCTGGTTTTACGGCCTACGTGTCACACACTGAAATTTAAAAACGTCATTTTTGTCACTGCCACCCATTTCGTGTCTGTTTTAGTGTTGAAACGGCACCACAGCGTATTTCTACATCCTGGAACTGTTGAAGTAATTTCCTTAACGTTTGCGGCTACATCTCAACTTATAGTTCAATCTCAGTCAGTCACACTTGGCCCTGGTGAGAGAACGAAAACAGAGACATTGTTTGCTGGCTGATAGTTTACCGAATTATGTCCACACCTTCAACTCTGCACATGATATAAATGGAGAAAAATGCTGAAATTGAGGGTATTTTTTCGCAACGTCCACTTTAAATAGTCGCTGTTCTACCGGTTGTTAGTGTTAGACGCTTCAGACAGGAAAGGTGGAAATAAATTTGAAGCAATGGTTGCAGGCCCATCTAGTGGCCAGAGCCACTCAAGGCGAGCTGAGACATGTAGGACTATGTTCAGATATGAAAAAAATAAATATGTCCCAAGAAATAACCGGAAAGGCCTTAAATGGGAGCGGGTCTGAAATGACAAAGAGACAGATCTGAACGGCTTTCCCGTTTTGCCGGGACCTCTTGGATTTTGTTCGGTCGACTGTAAAATACTGGCTGAGGACGCAGTGAAACTGGACGTCTGCAAACTGACACAGAAACATTTTCTCAACAGAGGCGCAGCTCCACTCGCTGGGTAGGTTCTGCAGTCGTGTCCAGTGCTATAGGTCAGTCTGTGAAGCCGCCATCGCCCGTCACCTTCTGCTTTCTAACATTTCTGCCTGTTGCCCAATGTTTAGTGGCGCTGAAGAAGAGCTTGTGGAGAAGATGTGAAAATGAGTCAGTCTGTGTGTTTTTTATTGATTGTAGCTATATCCGAGACCTTTACAGGAACCGTGTAGTGAAACTTGGCATTCAGATGCCCAGGCTGAGCTGCGTAGATATCTGTGTAGTAGATTCCCTCAAATGAGCTGCTTCACTTGTTTTCGCAGGTTTTCGGTGCAGCGAATAAATTCACACATACAGCACATCGGTACATTTTTCAGATGTTTATTATTAAAAAAACGCATTAACATTTAATGGCGCATGACAGTCTTGCTGGAATATTTGTCCAGCTTCCATAGACACAGAAAATGAACATTTGTCAAAGTATAATAGCAATGAAGCTGCTTGTGTGAAATGTCTCGTAGTCCATGGTGGCGGGTTTCTTATTTGGTGCCACAATGTTCTGAAAATAACTGTATAATAGAATCGGTCATAAAGTGAGTGACGTAACACAAGGTCACCCCAGGTGTTTGCTTGGTGATGATGTACAAACACACACACGATACACTTGGTTCAGCAAAGTATAAATTTTAAGGTGCTCATGAGCAATATATTTAAAAAAAATCACATAAAATCACATTTTAACACGCTGGTTTCATAAATGGGCACAGCTGTGCGGTATAAAAAGTATAAATTAGGTAAAACAGTATATGTAAAAAAGTAAAAAAATGTTAAAAAAAAGCAACGTGCATCTAATCGCAAAAGGTGCTTTGGTTACAGTGCAGAAGAACGCTGTAATATGTCAGCGTCGCGGTGACAAATCCAGGCTGCTGTCTGGTGCTCGGTTATGAATGTGTTTATACAGGTGAGTTTAGGCTGCGGTTTGGCGTATAATAATGTAAATGCAAGTAAAAATGTACCTGAACTGTCCCGCTGGTTAACAGCAGTGCCGGTCCTCCCACCCCGTCCTCTCTGTCCGTATCGCTCTTCTTCCTCACTCGATGGCTACTCATTCCGCTTGTTCTCGGTCAGTTTTTCTATGGGTGCAAGTCCCTCTTCTCCGCTCTCATTCCTGCTCTACTCTGCCGCTCCCGTGTTCCACCATCCTACTCTTGTTTAGGCTCCACCGATGCTAAAGTCTGGTACAGCCCTTTGTTCTCTTCTCCTTTAGCGATCTTCAGCGCCTCGTACCCCCCCTCTGCCCTTTTAGGGCCCTCTCCTTTGGCATCATCATTTGGTTCATCCTGAGGCCCTTGAGACTGAAGGGTATGATACACCGCCCCCCCCGACTCACCTGTTTTCAGTGCCTCATACCCCCCCTCTGCCCTTTTAGCACCCTCTCCTTGCGGTGCGCCCTGTCCCGCTTCTGGTCCGACTGTGTGGTACACGGCCTCCTTGTCTCGTTTGTCAGCCTGCAGAGCCTCGTACCCTCCCTCCGGTTTGGATCCACCTGCCTGCACCTTCTCCTCTTGCTTTGCTCTTTCCCCCTTTATGGTCTCGTAACCTCCATCTCCTGTCCCAGTTCGGGCCTTCTGGAGGTCCTCGTAACCTTCGTCTCCTTTGTCAGACTTCACGGCCCCAAGTGGCATCTCCTGATACAGGGGTTCAGCTGGAGAAGGAACAAAAGTCAGTGCACGAAAGCTGAAATAGAAACGGGGCACACAGGGGAGATGGTGCATGCGATGGAGGTACTGCGGCGCCCCCTAGTCCCCCTGCGGCTGCATTCTGATCCAGTCACATCACCACCTAATTCATGTATCTGAATCTGGACACCCCCCGTGGAGACTTACGCCGCCGGCTCTTCCTCCGCCAGATAAAAACTGCAACCAGGATGGCGATGGCCAGGAGCACAAGGAGAATCGCAAAGACTTTCAACAACATGTTCTTCTTCTCTTGCACTGGATGTGTGGAGGGAAAGAGGTGCGATGATCACTTTTGCACGGCTTGCGGGTTTTTAAACCTGCGCTCCGAGTCGGAAACACTGGGAACAGCTGTCTAGGGTTTGGTGGATGACCCTGAGCTCTACTGGTCTGACCGGTGCCTACAGGCTACTGGAGAGAAGTCCAGCTCCACCCGCTCGCTGCCGTGTGGGGTAAAGTGTCCAGGAGGTCATTGGCTGGGTAGGGAGACCTCTGCACAAGTGGGGAAACCTGCCTTTCACATAAGTCTGGTGCCGATTATGGGAACAAGCGATGGAAGGGGGACAATCAAAGACAATAGCGTGAGCAGCCCTTCCTGGATCTGACCAGGCCCAGCGGACTCCGCCTTGCTGGGGTCCTACAGCCTTGCACACGAGGGGGAAACGGAACATGTGATGCACTCACCGGTTACAGAGTTACTTAGCAAGGAGGCGCCATCCTGCCACACGGCCCGGCAGTTGTATTCTCCTGGATCCGGGTTGGCACCTGTGTCCTGCTTGTATTTTTGGCCGCCTGCGTGCTTGTAAAAGTAAAAGTTGGACTGTTTTGGGCATCTGGAGCATTTGCAAGACAGGCCAAATGGGTCTTCAGACAGCGTCGCTTCCATAGATGGTTCTGGAGAAATGGGAGAAGGGTAGGAAGATGCAGTGAAGCACTTGGACCAACTCGCCTCCTTGCGTTGGTGAAACCAACAGAAGGTTCAGTTTACTGTTGTCCTGCCTCATACAGATGCATAACTGAGAAGGAAATGCAGCTTCTCCTGGACCACAGCACACCGAACAGACAACCGGGTGAAAATAAGGTAGATAGATAAACAAGGTAAGAATAAAAGGATCACTGCAAACAGTAGTAGTGGCCTAGAGGCCATCTGTTAAGGTGAAATCTGTGTGTGTGTGTGTGTGTGTGTGTGTGTGTGTGTGTGTGAGATCAGTCCTGGTGCTTCCAGAATCCAGCAACCTGACAGCCTGCAGGAAAAAGTTGGAGCAGAATCTCATACCTCTAGCTTTGACTTCCTGAAACTCGGAGGTGATGAAGGTGTATTGCGAGGAGGCCTGAGAGAAGCTGAAGGACGCCGTGCAGTTGTACTTTCCTTCATTATCTTTTGTCATCTTTGTAATCTTGTAGGTGGCCTGCGAGTCACCCGGAATTGTCTTTGTGTCCTGGTTGAAAATCACATTGCGGATACTTGGAGAGCCGTGGATCATGCATCTCAGTTGCACCTCTCTGCCCAACATGGGTAAATCAGGTTGGGGCACCAACTTGATCCTTTTATCTGAAAGGAGGCGATAGAAGCAAAGAAAAGGGGAACTGTTTTTTTTTGGATACTCACTTAAGTTAAACTTGGCAGCAGTTAAACCAAAAGCTGCGCTGCTGAAAAAGTGTGATAAGCTAGTTTTCCCACCTGTGGCCCTCAGGGAGATGGTGTTGCTTCTGGTGGCCGTGTTGCTACACCAGTAAATGGCCGGGCTACTTTCCACATCCACCTGAGCCATAAAGCTCACGTTTGTGTTTGTGCTTTGTGTCAGGTCTTTTTGAAACCCAATTTTGAAAAGCTTTCCTTTTTTATACGCCGAACACCGCCATTTCTCCAGCTCTTTGTCCACCTCGAGGTTCAGCAAGACGGAGTCGCCGCTGTACACCACAGAACTTCCCGTCATTATGGAGAGGTAAGAGGGAGGGATGCAGTCTGAAAGGGGCAAGGAGAGACAAATGCGATCATTTTGGCACAGCTGAGAGCTACAGACCACCAGCAACACAGAGGCTGATGGATTCAGATGTTTCAAGCATCTAAATGCGTGAAGAAACGCAGTAATGGTGGCGTTCAGTACATGTTATTTAGCGCATCCTTTACTAAAACGCTTCATTTCAAATCTTCTCCAGGACATAAAAATGCAGTGCGGGGGGGCTTTTACCCAAGATTTGACGCATTTCAAAGTCTTCGCTCTTCACTCCGTTCCTCTCGCAAGAATATTTCCCTTCTTGAGTTTTCGACACTATTGGCAAAATCCAGTCCATTGCGTTCTGGTCTTGAAGCACGTTGTTGAAGTACCATTTGATGCTGTTCCCTGAGCCCGAGCATCTCAGTACCAGCGTGTCCCCCAGGTACACGCGTGAAAAATGCTGCAACACTTCCACAAGACAAGAGCAGCGGTCAGCCAGCCTGTTGTGTATGTAGACCCTGGGGTGTGTATTAGTGTCACACAGTACTGTGCAAAAGTAAAGCGAGGATGGTTCCAGAAATAATGCCATGAATACTTATTAATCAATAAACCTTCTAAAAAGTGCAGTAGACAAAAAAAACCTCAGTCAGATCAATATTTGGTGGGACCACCCTTTGCTTTTAAAACACCACCAATTCTCTTATGCAAACTTGCATGCAGTTTAAGGTAGAGGTTGGTAGGTTCTTCAAAACATTTTGAGGAACTGGCCACAGGTCTGCAGATTTTGACTGTCTCTGCATGTCCTCCCAGACTGACTGGATCATGTTGAGATCAGGGCTCTGTGGGGACCAGACCATCTGTTGCAGGATTCTTTTTGCTCAAGATAGTTGTGTATGACTAAGATTGGGTGTTTGAGGTCATTCTCAGGCTGCAGAATGAATTTGGGACCAACCAGAAACCCCCCTGATGGTAGATAAGAATCTACCTGTACTTCTCAACACACATTCAAGTTGCATGACTAACACTTTTGCACAGTACTGTAATTCAGGGTGGGAAAAACAGGCAAAACAGTCATTGCTGCACAAGGCGTTTCCGAGGTTCTGCAAAACGTCACTGTCGTGTCGTGTGTGGGGACTAAAAATATGGCACATGCAAGAATGTTCTGCTTCCCAGTTATGGAAATCGGAGCCTTTTTTCTACAGGAAAAACAGGAAGAGCCCTGGTGACACAGGTGACACTGGTGACACTGGTGACACTGGTGATGGCACCAGCAGCGCCAGCGTGGTCTTGAACGCAAACACTGCACTGTGTTGAACTGCAAAATACCAGCATTATTAAGCATTTTATTTGCAAAAAAAACAAGTTTATGGGAGAATATCCTGCATGTTCATATCTGAGACATCATTTACTGCACTTTATAGCTTCTTAATATTAAAATTCACCCTTTTTCTGATTTCATTGTTTTATCGGTACCATCCTGATACTTTCTAGGCCGGTCTTAGTCAAAAAACGTGATCTTACTATTGCACGGTGACCTACGTTGCCCAGTACACAGTAAATTGTGCCTTTTAAGGTAAAGCAGAGTATCTACCGTGTTTCACCTTGTTCTTCAAACGTCCTCTCATTTCACGCGGCGTTTTGCGGGATGAAACGGTTGGACCAGTAGGGGTTGGTAATGATCGACAGTTATACAGTATTGAGGGTCTGTACATTTCCACCCCCCCGTGCTGAAGCTAACAAAGCTGTAAAAATCTCATCATCCAGGTTAGACTGACATGGTTTATGTCCCACAGGCCCCTGTTTCACTTTATGGCAAAGAAATATTAAATGTCTCGCTGTTACGCCATGAAACTAGCAGGACGCTTTGCGGACGCCGACCGACTCAGAAGGTAAAAAAGCTGCGCGGAGAAGAGTGTTGGAACAAACAGCAGTATTAATGTTGATTTTATCGTCACACAAGTTTTTTCTTAATCTTTTAGGGCCCGTTTGGGTAGAATGAACCGGAAATCCTGCGATAAGAAAGACTGGAATAAATCATTCTGTTATCCGGAGTTTCCCTTTGTTTCTATGATCAGATTAAGCGTTTGAGTCGCTGCTGAGGTGTTAATGCAGCCACAGCCTCAGGGTGGCGCTGTTTTGGTTGGTTTCATTCTGACTGTATTTATATTTTAAGAAGCTGCCCAGAGAGCTGCGTTTTAAATGAAGGCGCCACGCCCTTTCACAGCCAGGGTTACAGTTATGAACCTCGAGCCCTGAAGAAGATGGCAGAAATAAGAAGAAGAAGTGCTCTGAATGGCCAGGGACAAATCTTACCTGTCAGGTTTTGACACAGAGCTACTGTAAAAAACACTGCAAGAGAGAGAGAAAACACGCGGTTAGGAGGTCACCGTCCCACCCGTGGAAAACATTACCGCGCCGGAATGAGAGGACCGTCAGCTCTCGTGTGTAATAGTCGACCTGCCGTTATTAAATAGAAGAAAATATTATTTCTAGATAAGAATAATAGTGATATTTAAAATGAGCTCCTTTATGCTCGCAGTGGCTGCTTTGGAGGAGCAAAAGTGACAGTGAGTGACACCCCTGGCTGGACATTTCTGCTCTGATGCCTCTCAGTTTCGTAAAATCTTAAGACGTCTTGGATAAACTCGCGTTCCCATCAATCCAAATCCGAGAAAAGTTAGGAGCTGCGCAGCTGAGAACAGCAACAATGCAGCTGTACTAAGTGGTCCTAAATTGTGGCGTCCTGAAAACTGGCATCATCATCATCATCATCATCACCTTTAGATATTTTCATCTTCAAAATGCTCGGAAATCCCTGAGCTGAGCTCCGCTTTGACTCCTGCACGTGGGGTCTTTATTCTTTATCATCATTAGGTGAGCAAAATAACTTTGAGCTCATTTTGCCGAATTCCACAGAGAAAAACAGTTGGTGCTTAACTGAGCATCTTCTCTGTTTTATTATAAAAGGACAGAAAGGGGGCAAAGCGGGCTGTAAAAAAAGTATTCCTTGCATTTGAGGAGACGGTGAAACAAAACCGAGGGCTGTTTCTGACTGACTTTTTATGTTTTTGCAAACGTCGTGCTTTGTGCACCTTCTGAATTAAAGTGGCGCGATGAGCTCATAATAATGAAACTACAAATAAAGTTAAGAAGAAACTGCCCGTAACGGTATGAGTGGCGTTCAGGTGCTCGACCGATGGGTCGCTTTAAGCCTTCACCCAGGCGGTAAAAATGAAACGGCTTGAGAACCCCGCGGTTGGGAGCTGGGCTTAGAAAACATCCACAAAGAGAAAGAAAGAGAAAATGGCAGAACGTCGCTGGAGGGACAGCGAGTGAGAAAGAGGGAGAGGGGAGAATTACTCAGAAAGAACGAGGGGGTCTTACCTGAAAGAAGAAGCGAAACGCTGTTCATCTTCATGAGTGACTCAGAGGCAGAGCTCCTGGCAGCAAGGGAACGGTGGCTCTCACAGGACTGAGTGACCATCGTACAGTATGATGGACAAAAGGCAGCGAGAGGGAGGGGAAGTGTGATGTGTGCTGGTCATCATCCAAGGTTTTCTTCACTGTGCTACGTGACACCGAGACGATCGGAAGTGCACTTCTAAAAGCGTCTCACTGCCCTGTTTGGATTGTTCTCCATTTTCCCTCAACTTTTTGTGCGGCACGTGTGATGCACACATTTGGGCTAAATACGCAAACGGTGGCTCCCACAGCTCTGCGCCTTTAGCTCTTCGCCATAACACATCCAGGGACCAGGTTCCTCCGGATGAGGCGTTGTCGTTCTGCCCTGGTGGGCAGGTGTAAGGATCCGTCCGCTGGCAGGTGAAACGTGGGTGCAGCGAGGAAGGGCTCCGCTCGGGCTGACGTGGCCCTTGTGGTGGGAAATAAGAACTTAGAAGGAAGGCTCCCGTGGCATTGCTCAACTGTCTACAGTATTGCAGCAAAACAGAGCTCGAAGTTCTCGTTCTTTTCTTGTAAACGGAGTCCACACAAGTGGCTCCAAAACAAGTGAAACATTCTCCGTTTTTCCATTAAAAGATCATAAGCAATAATAGCTGGTTGGTAGCCATTTTGCCCTGGTTTTTGGCCTCCTCTATCCTAACTCACATTTTACTGCAGACCCCCAAAGCAGCATTCGTGCTGGTGGCATCAGTCCTGATCTGAAATATTATTTTTTTCTGGTTTAAGAACATACACCCACAAACCCAACACTCTAAAGACACACGAAAGGCCTCCAAAGCAGGCAAAGCTCTGCGTTCAGAATCATCCACGTTATCTGTACCAAGTAAAGTAAGTGCTCTTTAGCAAAAAAACAAAATCGAATGATCGTCCACAATGAAATTATCACCGATCCACACAGAAAACCAGAAGATCTAGTGTCGAAATGTAACTTGACATTGCTGTAAATGCAAAGCCGATAGTGGCCGATGGTGTGGTGCAAATTTACGTAGCGTGAGAAGATCATGAGAAAAATGCATTAGAAAGAGACACTTCTTGAAAGAAGTAAAAGTGGATTCAGCAGATCTGAGAGGGAGAGGAAGTTTATTCCACCATACTGATGCCGAAACTAAGAACTTCTGACTTAGGCCACATCATGAGCACAAATCGTGGAGCTACTGAGATGGCCAGAGATAACTGAGCATGGATCTCGTAGAGGAGGAGCATCACACTCTTGCAGGGAGTTCAGGGGAAAATCAGGTCTTGTAGGCGTCTGGGATAGCTGAGGTATCTGTGGGACTGGGTTATGGTTTCAATGTGCTGGGAGAAGCGTCGAGTTGAATCACTTGTTCCTTCCACCCTGTTGATAGGTGAAATGGATGAAATGAGCGAATGGTCCAGTGTGACAGAAAGTTCCCGTCAAGTGGAGGAAACTGCTGGGAGACGGAACGTCTCAGCGTTCCTAGATCAAAAGTGATGGCCAGCCATCCATGCACAGATGTTGGAGAGGCAAGTTGTGATGCGAGAACACACAGATCCCTGAGGAACACCACAGGAGAAGCTGGGTGAAGACAGGGAAACACACCAGTACCCCCTTGTAAGATCTACCTGACACCTGAGACTTGCCTCGCAACATTTCAGTGCTGACGCTTTGATTTCATTTACTTTACAACATTTGTCACAATTGTCGTTTAAACTTGTTTGCACTTGGCAGACCTAAAGACCAAACCTAGAGGTCTGTTTGCAGATCTAAACGCTTGGTGATGACAGCCGGCCTGCCTCTCTTCTTCTTTTCGCTTTGGCAACACAGAGTCACATTCACAGTTCTACTGTGTGGTTAAGGGCAGCGTGTAACCAGACAACCATTAAAAAAAAAACCTGGCCCGTTGGTGGCATGGTGTGAAGCTCAAACCCAGACATCGCACGAAAGCAGAAACCAAACTGTGGAGCTACACCAACAGCACTGTGGTTGCACCTCCTCTGCTGAATGTGCAAATAATCGCTCCTCTTTTTGCAGAAGTGGAACTGGGGTTGAGACCAGCTCGGCCTTGCAGGCCACGGCTGTGCCGATGCTGGGACAGGCCTCGTTCGCTCGGACCCTCCGTACTACTTCTGCTCTGCGTCAGCTGTCTTTGCAGCTTTGCTGCCTTAAAAAAAGGGGTCCGACAGTGCACTCCGGACGCTCCTGTCACCCGCAAAATCGGGGCACAGACATCTCAGGCCTTGATGGCTTTCAAGCCCTGTTGTAGAAGTTGAACTAAGTCCGTTTGGAGAAAGGACACGCTGGTAGGTCAACGGCTCACACAGGTGCAGAAGGGCGTCTTAGCCGGGGTGCTGAAGGTAATATTTCGGTGCGTGTCACGTGCGCGGTACACACTGAAGGAATGTAGTGGGGAAATGCGGCACATGGTATGATGAGAGTATCTGTAGCGTGAAAACTCCTTTCTTGGCCTCGGCATGGTGCCCTGTGCCGCGAGGCTGTATGTCTGCAGTCGCTTATCATATTTTGAAAAATAGCTCTGAGAATAAAACTACAGCGCTTACTGCCCCCCCACTTCTGCTTTCTGCAAGAGCGCAATACAGCCCCCGAAAGAGCAAAAATCCAGCGCGTTATCGCCGTGCCGGAGGAGTGAGTAAAGTTATGTCAGACATCCTTAAGTCTGAGTTACGTGCGTTTTCAAATGGCGATTTATTTCTTTTTTTATTTTATTTTATCTTTTTTTTCCCAGCAGCCTGCCTGTTTCTTCTGCAAGGCTTTGGCCACCAAGTTCTGTGGCTGAGCTTCCTTCCATTCTTACTTCCGCACCAACTAAAAAACGCAGACTGTTCAAGCAAGTAATGGGTGGAAATCTGCACATCTTAGGCACCCAGATGGCAAAAAAAAAAAAAAATCATTTTTTTAAAATGACAGTTTCTAATTTCACCACACGGTCAAAATGACATTTTCCTGGCCCAACCGTCCCACACACCATCTTACATGTAATAATATCCAAAAAAAAAAAAACCTGGGTTAAGCAACCTTTAGTGTTGCTTAGCAGGACAGGTATACCAGCGTTGGCTGTGAAGGTTGTACGACTGTGGAATCTATCGCAACATACAAAGACCTGAAGGTAATGAAGGGTGTAGCGTTTAGCAAAAAGCAGCAGCTGCTACAGTAGAATAAATCAGTGCAATTCAGAGTCAGAGCTTGGTGGTGGTGACCCTGTAGCCGAGACGGGGAGGGGGGCAGGAACCGTCGTGCTCTAGGTACACTCCTAAAGCCACCAAGCAGGCCGACGCAAACACCTAAAACCCTGCAGGTCGCATTACGGAACGCACACCCCCTTCGTCACCCTTAACACCCTTTCGACCTTCAAGGCTCAAGGTTCAGCTTGTCGTCATGAACCAGAGAAGATGCGGTTTCTCCTGCGCCGTGGTGAACAATGGACCGAGCAGACAACGTGGCAAAAATAAATAAAAACTAACCGAATCAGAGAGATCGATAAATAGACAGGAAGGTGATAAACAGACAAAATATGTATGGAAAAGTGAGTGGTGCTGCTGGTTGTGTTGCAGTAGTTAAAGAGCCATTCAGAAGTCAAACTGGTTTGGTTCATGAAAACAACGCAAGGCTGTTGGAAAGTTTTAGTAGAAAAGAAAAACGATTAACCTGGAAAGTCCTGTTTCAAACAGGCCTACTAGCCAAAGGTAAACAGATGAATTGATGCGCTGAAACACTTCATATTTCTGGGTTTGTGTGCGAGGCACCTTCACGCCCTACACTTCTGCCTGTGAGCAGCAGAGTCTTTGCGCTGCTTGCAGTTCAGCGACCCCTGAGGAACGGGTGACAGGCCAGAAATTAGAAAGTGAGGAAGTTTGTTTGAGAAAAAGGAAAACAAAAAACAGCCCAGGCTCGAGTTTCGACTGTCAAATATTCACATATTATTGCATCCAAGAAGGTATAACCCTCATTTCCAGCATCCGATGATGAAGGCGCTCATCCAAAGGGGAAAAATATACCCACTTACTTTGCACCAAGCGTTCCCAGATGCTTGTGCAGAAATGCCAGGAGAAGAACAATGTGGTGTTTTTTCTCCCCCGTTTTAGGACAGTGGAATAAATGAAAGTCACTGCTGATTCCGGCCAGAGTTTATTAGCAGAGCTGGAGGTTGAGCTGTTAGGACAACTTTGTACATTTTCTATTTTTATGCTGTGAGGTGACATAACTGAGGTACAAAGCGGATGAGGAAAGTGCCAAACGCAGAGTATTTACAGTACAACCGCTGAGGAGTAACTGAGGGTCAAGGAGCGGGGTAGCAGGTTCACAAGGCAGTCAAGAGGGGTGTCTGAGAAAAGCAGTGTTTGCAGAGGCACGACTGTCCTTTGCCACGTCCTCTCGAGGGATCGGCGTTCTGTTTCGGTAACTGCGACGTCAACTTGATCTTTTCGCAGTTCCATAGCGGTCCACTGGTCAGAAGGACCGGCTTTACCCGGGTCGGTGGGCCGGCAGTGGCGGTCCGCAGTGCGGGAGCAGCGCTCGGCGATGACAGTTACCGTCCGCTGCACGAAAGTGGCCGGAGAGGCCGGCAAGCTGGCAACGGGGGGGTCCACCGCATGGCAGCGAGGTCAACGCTGACCTGAGACGGAAAAAAACAGCCCACGTGAACTCCAGATTCCTGGCCATTGTGGTTCTGTCTAAGATTAAAGGAAGGGAAGGAAGGAAGGAAGGTGGGGGTGTTGGAGAAGCTGATAGCTTAGTAGGAAATTTACTGCGTAAGAATTCAATAGTCATAATGAGACAGAAACTAAACAACCACTGAAGAACTTGCAATGTCGGACAAAAATAAGACACATTTACAGTACTGGTGTAATACTGCGGAAAACAGGTTCAATATAGAAAAATGATGTGCGATGAGCAGCTTAAACGTGTAGAAGATGTTTTGGGCTCAGCAGCTTTCTGTTTATTTCAGAGGAGATGTTCTTATTAGAAACTGAAGGTTTAGAGTGTTAAAATTCTTACATCATATTCCGGTTAGTTCCCCAACACTGACGCTTTACCAGCTGTATTGACACTTCTGCATTGGTTGCCCATAGTGTTACTCATATTAGGTTCAGGAGGTATTAAAAGAGAACTCGATTTCAATGTGCAAAGAAAGAAAATGTCAAAATTAAACGGTGTTACGTTCAAAAGGCTGGAGAGGCCTGGTGTGTGAGACACGCTGGGCACGGTGGGTCGCGGGGGTGACCAGCTGTGGGGACACTAGTGGCCACACTTCCAGCGGTTTTTTATCACAGTCACACAGTTTTTCACCGTCGGCGGCCACCACCACCATGTGCTTCCGGCACCAACGTTTAGCTTATAAATAACCAGCCCTGACCTGGCTTTTGACTGCCACTTTTCTTCATCTTTCCCTCTTGCTCACCAGGGGTCCTTGGGGCTGAGACTTGCAACGTTTATGGAATAAAGGGATTTCTGTTTAAAAGTCCACGCGTTTGCCTGCAACAGAGGTGAAAACTGAGGGTGGAGGCCACGGCCGCACTCTCGACGTGACGAAAAATCCGAATTCAGATGCTAAGAACCAGAAAGTCTGATCGCCACACCTGAGTTGGGTCACTGCCCCGCGGTTGCACTGCTTCCTAGTAGACTTTGGTCTTGTTTGCTCTCCGAAGCACCTGGCCCACGTTTTCTCATTAGAAGTATGTCGAGTGATGCAGCCTCTTTCAGTTGTGTTGTTTTATTTCAGCCATGACAAACCTTCATCTGTTCCTCACCAGGTCCTACCTCCTCTCCGCTTTCGTTCTTGTGACAAATAGCGTCTAACGATACTTTACGTCATTCTTTGTTTAACCCGAAAATAAACCAGGACACGCTGTTTTGTTGTCCCTCGAACAAACAAACCAGCTGATGGCAGTAAAGCGTTCGGTTATAGACTCGGCTAAGCCGTGCAGCAGCCTTTCCACACAGTCACTTCTGCTGAGTCACACCTGTCACCTGCCGCATGTCACGGCTGTAATGAGCGCCGACAGGTAGCCAAATTTTTTTTTTCTTTTTAGCGGCACTTACTGTTGACAATGAGGAGAATTAAATGAACCATCGCTGGTTTTTTTTTTTTGGAATTAAACATGGCGGGTTTAACACGTATCCCGCGCAGCATGAGCTCAGAGAGCTAAATTTAACTGACAGACGCGTTCAGTTGTGTAACAGGAAAGTGCTGTTCAATTGTAGCCCGGATCAGCCGCAACGCTGCGCGCACAGACAACGCGCCTCACGAAAAGCCGCCATTATGCTGCCTACACACCAAAAAGTGCATCTGAAGCACAGGTGAAATCTGCTAGCCTGGCTGAAGAGCAACGTGGTACCCGGCCGTCTTTACCCATTTTCATGAGGGCGCAAAGAGCCGGCGCAGTTCACTTCATTACATCCGGTCCGTTTCCGAAAGCCAGTTGGAGGAATTTGAACAGTTTGTGATTTATTATTATTTAGCGACGCTCCGTCTCGGTGACCAACGGCTGGCCTGCGGCGTGGGGTCAACCGCATGGTGGGGCGCAACCTGTGTACGTTAAGGGGAAACTAGTGTGTTATGTAGGGTGATGGTGAATCTCATTTATTCCCATGTAACAAAAAAAAACAGAAATAATGACAATAATAACACGAAAGACTGTGTATAAAATAATTTATGACGGGAGGGCCTCTGTAGGAGGCAAAATGGAAGTTACTGCAACTGGAGTGCATCATTTTCCCACAAAGTGTCTGGTGACATACCTTTGTTACAAAACAGAGGAAACGACCAAAGCGTTGACGTACATCAGTAAAGTTGCAGCAGAACTTTTTAAAGATATAATTGTACTTTGTATTGCTTAGACAACCATCATAAAGTATAATGTTGTGATCATCGTGAAAAAGGCTGTATGACTAACAGGTGTTATCATACAGGGAATGTATTGGCTGGTTCAGGCAAAGGTTATTTTTTGTTTGCCTGATGTCATGATTATAATAAATGAATACGATTAATATCGTAAAATTGATATAATTAATTATATCGTTGTTTTTGTCAGCGTGCAGCACGAGAGAGGCGCTCGGGTAAAGGCTGCGGTTTACCGGTGTAAACCAAGGTATGGTGAGAGGTGTAACATCGCAGTCAGAACGCAGACGCAAGCAGATGTAAAACGAAGAATGTTAGAGGTTGTTCCAAAGTCGTAGTCACAAAACCAGGAATCGGTCCAGAACAAGCGACGAAACAAATAAGGGTAAGGCACAAGCGATATCTGTAAGACAAAGCAGGTCGATAACTGGACACATGGACTATGCATGGCAACACTTCGCACCGACATGTTGAACCAGCACAGGTATATATGGGGGTGAGTCAATGACAAACAGGTACGATGAACCAATAAACAGAGGGGGCAGGTATCGGGGGTGTGACAAGAGGTGGCTTTTCAGAAAGCTGCTTTACAGAAACCTTATGTTTATATTTATCGGGCAGAAATGTACAGGTCAAAAGCAAAAAAAGTACCGAAATGGGAAAACAGAGGCCGTGGACCCCGGGCCGACAGGGGGTCATCGCAGGTGACTCCTCAGACCTTACGGGGAACCAAACTAATATAGTACAGGAGTGAAATGAGCACTCGGGTTATTGTACAGTACATATGAAGCAGTGCTCAGGTTAACCAGCAGGACATGGGTTCAGGATGGATGGATTTGAAATATAACAACGTAGAGATGATTTTAAAATTTTGACCGTATGATCCCCAGATATTACAGTACATCATTTTCAAGGAGGCTGATTTGGAAGCGAGCTGTTCAATATACTGCATTTATTCCACCGATGGCAAAACACACAGACAGGAATCAGTACACGAGCTAAAAACAAGACAGTTTAAGGACCCCATCACCTGTCCACGTACAGGTGAGCCGAGTCACGCGTCATCCACTCATCCCGTCACGAAATGTTTTCACGTCGCTCACGAGGAACCGGCCCCGCCTTCTCATGCTTCCCGGGCTCCTCCAATGAGCAGAGGAAGCGAAAACGAGGCAGGGACTGACCTTATAGTCCTTCCGCCTCCTTCCTTCGTAGCGCGGGCTTGAATACACGTCCGTCAAATTAATTGACGTCACCGTGCACCAATGGCAAACGAGACGTGCGCACAACCATTCCTGGTATGCGTCGTGCGCCCCGCCCCTGGCTTCATCTCGCGCCCTCCTCGATCTTACCTGAGAGGGACCTGATGTCAGGTGTCTCGTTGCTAGTAGCGCCTTCACGTTTGACATAAGGTAAGTTCGGGAGCCCAGTGCCACCGCGCGGCGGAGTGTGGGCCCCTCGTGAGAGGAGTGGGGCCCCCGGGGGGACAACTGGCTTGCATGCAGCCTCCAAGCTGCCTGTGTGTGTGTGTGTGTGTGTGTGTGTGTTTGCGTGCGCTTTTCCTGCTAATGACGAATAATTCCGTCGACACCCCCCATTAAGCATTTTAATAAGTATATTTCTGCTGTTGTCCCCGTACTTTATGTCGCATTCAACAGAAGTACGCGCAGCCCGCAGGTCATACGTGCGGCGTCTCGCCTAGGCGACCGAAAGCCTCTGCGCATGCGCAGTCATGCCAAAGGCGGACGTGACAGTTGAGATGTTCTGCGCTTGTTTTTGTTTTCCCCTAAAAACGAACGCGGGGCCCAAACAGCTCGTCCTTAGTTGCCCTTAAAATGGCTTTGCACTGAAAGATGTAGCCAGACACGATGGTTCATGTTCATGGTTGTGCTGATTTAGTACTCAAGCTGTCCTCTAATATTGGTGGCTGTGAAGGTGAGTTTAAGGTCGACAGCCTTGTTTCTAGAATGAAAATACAGGACAGAAGCTGAGAAAAGGAAAGCGCAGAGAGGGGCAAAAGCAAGGCTCGCCGAGCTGCCGGATCCCCCCATTACGAGCAGGAGAGTGGAGATGTACTGTCCTGCGAGATCTGACAACCCTTTCACCTCCAGAAGGTCCTTACAGTGCGACGAATGGGGGAGATCTGAGCCCCTTGGACGGACATTGAGCCAGCGCTTTGTGTTCCCCAAGATGTGGGCCTTGTTTTCATGCCAAGATGGCAGTGAGGGTTGAGCTCACCGCAGTGATTCGTTGCTCTGTTGACTCGGGTGCGAATGAGGAACGTCAGGCCCTGCCGACTTCGGCGCTGCATCCAGCTCTTCTGCAGATGCGGTCGTGTTTTTGTGGTCGACAGCTCTGTCCTTCTGTTGCGGTGACAAAGGCCATGATGCAGATGATGCTGCTAAGATGCGTTTCAGTGCTTTTAATTAAAATGAACACTTTTCAGAGCCGTCGGACGATTGAGTAAAAAAAGGTAAAACCTTAAGCACCCCAGCTTCTCGTGTCACAAATGTTTGAGTTAGAAATTTTCAGGTACAAACATTTTGCAGTTGATTTATTTCCAGTGCATTTATTTGTTATTACTGGTGGTTTCTTCACTTGCCTATTTTATAACATCTCTGACAGTGAAGTGAACAGGAGCTGTGTGGAACCACCAAGCCTATAGACACCAGAACCGAGCGCTCAGACAGAATACAGGTGTGATGTCGACTGAATTCAACTCACTCCCACGGTGTCTACAGCTCGGTGTTTTTGAGTGTCGGCGATCAGTAACAAGATGGCAAGCTCAGCGTGTGATGGTGGGACAAATTGGTCTCGAATTGAGATATCGGGTAAGCGTTTGCGGTGACAGCGTGGTTTTATTTTATTTTCAGACCAAATAGTCGAAGGTGGTCTTCCAGGAAAGTTGGTTATTGTTTGGAACTGAAAAGAGTTTTGCAAGAAGAAAACAGCAAGCCGCGGTTATGAAGCGCTTTACAAAAGTCCAGGGCTTGGCAAACCTTGTCATGTCACCAATACAAAATTAGCCTCCTGGAGTGAAGTGAAGTGTGTTTGCATTGAGTGTCTCCATTAATGTTTCAGATGTGGCCTCGAGTGTTTGCAACATGAGCTTCCCTGTCTTCTGGCTTTCAGTTCCAGTTTTGTTTGAGCCACCTGTCATTTCAAAATATGCACCAAAATAATTGCAGTCGACACGCACAATACTAGTAATATAAATTGTTCGTAGCTGCTGAAATGAAAGTTTCTTGGAAAGTCCAATCTTTTTATTTCCCCCTTACCCTGCCTTCTGATGGTGTACACAGGTGTAAAACCTTTTTTGTTGCTTCCTGCTGCCATTTCTTTACAGGCATCCAACCTAATGAAAAGTGTTGGGGAATTTGTGAGTTTCTGGTGTCTGGTGTGGAATGCACTTTGTTTTGAACCTCCAAGGTAAACACTGACATCTGTGTGTGAACATCACTCACCGCACACACTGAGCTGTGTGAGCCAGTCACGTCCTGCAAGCTGCCTTGGACGAAAGCATTGGATAAAGAATAAAATAATTATAACAACAAAGGTATTTGACTGTGTTTAAGTGAGTCATTGCACCGACCATTTATAACAACACGCGTTGACAGCCGCTGGGGTCCAACGTGTGACTGTTATAGGCAGTTCCATGTTCAGTTGGTTCTGCAGACTAATAATACGGTAACACTTCATATGTGTTGTTGAGAAGCGGCGCTTAATGAAACAAGTCTTAAAAAGTCATCAATAGTGTGTTGCATAAAGGGAGCCTGCACAGCACGATGCATAATATTATCTTTAAAAATAAAGATCTCTTTAATAATAGCAAATAAATAGAGAAAAGATCTTATTTTCAGCAATTGTGGCGAAATACTTTTTGAAACTATAAAATATGGTAAATGAAGACATCACGCAGAAGGTTAACATAAAATGTCTTTGGTGAAACAACGCCGTAGGAGACACTGATAATCGAGGTATTACTGTGAATAACCTGGTTAGTGGCTGCGTTACTAGTCTTCAGTCGATTGGTGTACTGGCTGCGTTCTTGTTAAGCTCATGTTTATTCTCTATGGCAACCCTGTGCACAGCTTGTGGCTGTTTGTTGCCTGGAATCTGGTTCTCTCCGCAGCAACATAAATATGGTAAAAACCACAGGTTTCTGGACGGCCCCAATTAGAAGGAACTGAGGTTTTAATGCACTCTGGGTGCTGTGTTTGTGGCGTGATGGTGACCCATGGCGCTTGTCTCTTTCAGGCAGCATGCCTCTGCCGCGCAGCCTCTCCGTCACGTCCCTCTCTGGCCTGGACGACTGGACCGAGGAGCTGGACGTGGAGGATGCCGTGCTCTTCGAGATTGCTTGGGAGGTGGCAAATAAAGGTACCTCCCTGGTCGTCGTTCTGTAGCGACTCAGTGCTGTTTTTGTACTTTTGTATGTGTGACCTCTCTGTTTCTGTCTCTCTTGTTCTCACACACACACACACACACACACACACACACACACACACAGTTGGGGGCATCTACACTGTGATCCAGACCAAAGCCCGGCTCACCGCTGAAGAATGGGGTGAGAACTACTTCCTGGTTGGGCCTTACATGGAAAACAATGTCAGAACTCAAGTGGAGCTCATCGAACCGCCGAATGCTGCCCTGAGGAGGACCATCAACAACATGAACTCCAGTGGGTGTAAGGTACTGTACCAGATGTACGGCTGCTCCACGTAAAAGCACTCGTGTTCTGTTTAGAATAGAGCCCTGTTATTAATAGTTAAGTTATTAATAATTAATAATAGTCCTGTGCTGTTAAAGAAGTGTTGTTGTCATTACCGAACTAGAGTGCCCCCTGTAGGTAACATGTTCCTTGCTTACCGCCACTTTACATCCATCCTTTGGCATTAACCGCTTCAACGTGGTCAGGAGGCTATCCTGGAACCACCGGGCAACAGCTTGCAAAACCACACCTTGGATCCATTGCAGCGTGGCCACACCCAGACAATTTAGAGTGAGCAGTTAATCTGAAACACGCGTCTTTGGACATGGAGCAATGACAGCGAGAGCATGCAAACCACACAGGCTGAGCTGGATTTGAACCCACGCTCGGAACAGCCGAGGCACTGCGAGGCGGCAGCACTACTCAGCACCGCCGTGCCGCCCACTTAACATGCATCTGCTGCAAAGTACCAGCACTTGCTTTAACAAATTAATGCGCATTTTCAATAATGTGGATCCTTTTGGTTCTTTCGGATACGCTTTTTGTCCTGGGGCCTCGAAGTGCCACCAGATTATTATTATTGTCGCGCGGGATTTGAGCATATTAGGATGAATATATGGTGCAGAGGGAGCAATCGCCTGTGCTGACTTGTATTGCATTGCATTGGAGAGGCTCGGGAACAAAGTGCAGCGAAATGCTGGGCCTTTGCCGCAGTCCCCTGGGGCCACCTGGTTACTGCGCTTCTCACAGGAGACTTTTAATTGGGAGCCTTGACCATCCATCCACATTGTGTGTGCAGCGAGCTGGCAACACCCAGGGGCGACCGAGGCACTAATGGTCATTGTACTTACAAAGCGCTTTAGTACTGGAGTGGATAGGTGACTAACACATCCTGCAGAATACATTAGCTTCTCCTCATTTCTGCTGCCCGGCACCACACAGGACGTACTCTTTCTGTCCCACCGCAGGTGTGCTTTGGCCGCTGGCTCATCGAAGGGAGTCCATACGTGGTGCTCATCGATGTGGGCTTCACCGCCTGGTCTTTGGACCGCTGGAAGAGCGAGCTGTGGGAGAACTGCGGGATTGGGGTGCCTTGGTTTGACCGTGAAGCCAACGATGCTGTGCTTTTCGGCTTTCTGACTGCCTGGCTCCTGGGGGAGGTCAGTTACAGCCAAGGGGGTGGGGTGGGGGGGGGGTTTCTTCCTGAATCCTGTTGTTCCTGTTGGGAGACAGGGTAGTGAAGTGTGTTTGCATTGAGGGACCGCAGTGCAGCTGATGCCAGAATGCGGCCAACAAAGCAATTAAATGAGAAAAGAAAAAAAAAACATGATGATGATGTATATCCCCTGCCCCCCAGTACGCTGCGCAGTGTGAGGAGCCTCCCCACATTCTGGCCCACTTCCACGAGTGGTTGGCAGGCCTGGGCCTGGTGCTGTGCCGGCAGAGGCAGCTTCCAGTGGCCACCATCTTCACGACACACGCCACCCTGCTGGGACGCTACCTGTGTGCTGGAAGTGTGGATTTCTACAACAACCTCAGCAATGTGAGTGTGGAGTCGGGCTTTCTTTTTTATCTACAGCCACAGCCGCCCTTAAACCACCTCACTGGTTGTAAATATTGAGCATGCATCTACGCTGGACCCTTCGCTTGGACCCTTTGTGCCAAAATTAAATTTCTGCAAGTAACTCGTTCAATAAACCCAGTAAAACGTGAAGAAAATTGCAGCTGTAAAAATAATGAATCTTCAACTGATGTCTGCATTATTTGTAACTTGGAGTAGAAGAAACGCGTTACTTCATTATATATTTAGATTATGTTTGGTCCAAATGAATAGAAAGTTATTTTCCGGGAATAAAGAGTAAAAGTGTAAAACTTCATTAACAATATGCACACGTGAAGGGGTGAGTAATGATATTATGGTGATTTTCTAGCAATTGTAAAAGCACATTTGTTGAACTCCGCCCTTGCTGTGGCACTGAGCGCAGTGCGATTCGCTCTCTGTTAGTTCAACGTGGACAAGGAGGCGGGCGACAGGCAGATCTACCACAGGTACTGCCTGGAGAGAGCTGCGGCCCACTGCACCCACGTCTTCACCACCGTGTCTCACATCACCGCCATCGAGGCCGAGCACCTGCTCAAGAGGAAGCCAGGTGGGTGATGGGAAGGCGACAGGTTCCAGGTACTATGTGGAAAAGCGGGGGTTCGTGGAGGGAGGAGCAACATCGCTTGTTTTATTTAATTCCATGATATAGGTGTTCTTTGACACACGACTGGCTTCCATTCCGATGTCCCCGTCGATAGTCACAAATCTTGTTGTACTGTGCTATAGCAGGCGAAAAGTTACACGGACAAGTGGATAACACAGAGGAATTCTTTGTTCTGTAACAGGGCTTTGTTGTGTTTTTGCGCTTGTGCTGTGTTATAGTTCAGAGCCGCACTGTTATTTTTGCTTTTATTTCTAAATATATTTTCTTTTGCTTTTTTCAGCACCACCAGAATGCTCGCTTCTTTTGCTGACCATTGTAAATAAGTAACGGGGAATGGAATCGCAAACAAAAAGTCGTGTAAACGGAAAAAGGTTTGACGGAGACGATAAGTAGATGGCAGTCGAGCGTCGAATACCTCAGCAAGGGAAATTATTTTAGAATCCTTAGGTGGGAACTTCACGTGAAGAATAGCAGCTAGTAAGTAATTGGTGTGCGTCTCCACTTTGAAGGAATGATCAAAGAGAGAGCGGAGTGAGCGCTTTAGTGTCGTCTTAGAAAAATGTCTAAAGTTTGGTAAAAGTAAACATTTGTAATAATTCAATGACAAAAGCAAAAACGAAATGGAAGAGTATAAAAGAAAAGGGCAAAAAGATGACAGCGTCTAGTGAGGAACCGTTCATCTGCGGCGTATGTTGAGATGATCTGACTTTCTTCCATTATTACTGCTTTATTTAACGTGAATGTACACTTCATTTTGTGTGATACAGTTGTTACGATTTGCACTTTTACAAGTAAATGTTAAAATTTCTTCCTATAGCCTGTAAGGGTAAAAATGAATCCCGTGCTTAATATTTTAATATTTTTTCATTTTCTTTTGGCCACACAAAAGTGAGGCACGAACCAGAACCGTCTAAGACGTTTCTTAAAAAAAACCTGTGGCATAATTATCTTTCAAGATTCAAACAAGGTAAGCGTGTCGTGGCAGACTTTGGAGTGAGCAGGGGTGATAAACAAAGTGTCGGTTCTGCCGAGACCCTAAAGATCGAGGATGTCGTGAATTACGGTAAGATGCCGAAGAGCCGAAGTCGTTGCTGTATTAATGGCGTTCGGAACCGAGGAGGAATCGGTGGAGAGCGCGAGGTGCTCGGAAAGCGCCGCGCTGTAAGAGTCGCCACGTGCAGAGATCGGTTCCCGTCAGAGGACTTGAACCTGCCTAAACCGCAGCCTAAGCTGCTGGCCAGGTGCCGTACGGCCGTCGCTGACTCCATCTGTCTCGTCCTCCTCTCCTCCTCAGATGTGGTCACCCCCAACGGGCTGAACGTGAAGAAGTTCTCTGCCACCCATGAGTTCCAGAACCTCCACGCGCACAGCAAGGCTCGCATACAGGAGTTCGTCCGTGGCCACTTCTACGGGTTAATAACGCTTTTTTCCCTACGTGATTAGGAGGACCAACAAGTTTATTAGATCCACATAAGTGTCCAGAGAGGTAAACCACAGTTGTCACGGCTAGTTGCAATGCTGAAGTCGCCCTGCTAGAGACAAGCGTTTATCTCATTTTTGAAGAAATGTTCTATATTGTCAACACTAGTGCTGTGTGTGGTGTAGTTACCGAGCACAAGGTGCAGGAGGTGTGTAGCTGTCCTTTGTTGTCCCGCTACTAAGGAATACACACTCGCGTGTGTGTTTGTGACATGCAGTGTTGCCGTGCTGTTGGTTGCGTAAAACACGAGCGTGTGTGTCTGTGTGTGTCCGTTCACAGACACCTGGACTTTAACCTAGACAAGTCTGTGTTCCTCTTCACTGCTGGGAGGTATGAGTTCAGTAACAAAGGAGCCGATCTCTTTTTGGAGGCGCTTGCCCGGCTGAACTACCTGCTGAGGGTCTGTACTGCACCGTCGTCCCGTGTGCATGTTTCTGTACACCTTTTACCGTCACTACCGCTGCTTCACCAACGTATGTGTCAGGATGCTTCAAGTGAGACAGTAGAGTACAGGCCATGTCTGCCCAGAGCTGTCTGGACCTCAGCGTGGGCTTCAGCTCAGTGTGAACATGTGTTTAACAGTCTATTTCCTTGTGTGTCGCAGGTGAACCACAGCGAGGTGACCGTCGTTGCTTTCTTCATCATGCCTGCCAGGACTAACAACTTCAACGTGGAGACCCTGAAGGGACAAGCAGTGAGGAAGCAGCTCTGGTAATGCGACCGTGTCGTCGGCGGCGGTGGCGGCCGCCTGACCGTTGCTCTGCCGGGGTCGGTCCACTCTTAAGGGTCAGACAGGGGGTCCTTTACGTAAGTTCTGTTCCGACAGCGTCCTCGCAAGTGGCCCTTTTTGTAAATCCCCTTACAGGTGTCCCTTGAGGTAGGAACCTTTGACTTAATAGTGAAATTATTTAACGCCTTTTATTGAGTTACGCAGAAACCCGAGGCTGATTTTTTTTTTTTTTTGCCGTTCACACTTTGACCGATTGTAATTTACGATTCCGGGTTTGAGAGATTTTGCGTCGCAGGCCGACGTTCAGGAACGCGTAACGCTCGTAGGTAGGGTGACACCCGTGTCACCTGAAGCGTAGAATATACGAACGGCGAACGTGCTCAAATGCCGTGGTGTGCAGGTGTCTTCTCCGCAGCGCTGAAATGCGAAAGGTTGTTTTTCTGTTTGCTGCAGTTTTTAGTATATAAATAAACTGTAAATAAGGAGTAATATTTATAGTCTTTATCCCACTTTGTGTGAATATTCATACTATTTCACTGCAGAAATAGTCTGTTTGATTATGGGCTGTTACATAATAAACAGTATTACAGTACACTGTAGTGCCTTTTTAAAATCCAAAAAAATTCGGAATTCTGCAGCACGCCTGTCCCCGGGAGAGGCTGTGCACCTGTAAAACAGGGTTTTATTATATTTTTTCCACTAATGTCTCACATTATCCATGTGACAGTAATACTGGTACAAAATAATAAAAGTATGAACAGAGTTGACTGCGCTATTATTGTCACTTTCTGGCTTTTTTTTTTTTTTTTGCATTTTTTTTTCAGCATGATGCTTTTTGCTTGCTGGCCTTTACAGATACGATGAAAGAGACTTGATGGGAATCACAAACTTAAAAGTTGCGTAAATAAAACATTTTATTAAATAAAGCATAAATGCCGGTAGAGACCCAACAAGTGACCGAGTGAATACCAATGCGGTGCCGTTGTGGTGGCGCAGCCAGCAGATGTTTGGCGCAGCAGACGGAGGGCTGGTTGTTGGGTGTTGCCGCCAAATCCTGGCACTTGAAAATAGCGTAAGGTTAACGGGACGGACGTCGCTCGTAGCTCGAGGACCACCTGCAGTTGTCTGTCGTCGTGTGGCGTTTTGTAGCCGTCAAACGGAGATGCGACCTGGACCACATAGGCTGGCAAGTTCAGCTGTTGTGGAGCTCATGCCTCTTCCCTCTATATCATCAGGTTACTTAAGGTTCACTACGCCGTACAGTTATCACCTATAAGTTAACTTGACGCTGTCAACTTGTGCTAGTTTTTCTTCTCCGTTTAGTTTGGCACCTTCGGCGTAATTTTTGTAATTTATTGTATTTGTGTTTTTAAACTACAGGGACACAGCACAAACCGTGAAGGAGAAGTTTGGAAAGAAGTTGTACGAATCTCTTCTTGTGTGAGTATCGCTCCTGTTAGTTGCTTCTGTATTTATCTTTGAAATTATATCCCTTACATAGGTATTTTTTGGAGGTGGTTGCTGGGCGTATTTTTGTAGACTTCTTAAAATAAAACTCAAAATATCAGTTGATCCAGAAGCACACACACACACACGCCAAGTCCTCACACGACAATGAGATGCCAGTACGACACGCTTATTACTCAGTCTATTTTTACCTGCTAACTTTTTTTGCATATTAGTTACAAAACAGGTGTTTTATTCACAGCTTTACTCTTTGTCTCTACAAATGAAGCAGACACTGTACTTCCAGAAAAAACTAACTGCTGTACACACTGCTTACTCTGATTCTTAGCACAGACAGCCCATAAAGGTAAATCTAATGTCACAGTGGGAATGGTATATATTCAGTGGTAGGATTGCTGTTGTTTAGCTGGTTCTTTTCTCCGAAGCAGCCGTAAGTGTCGAGCTGCACACAGTGATTCACGTTGTTTTACAGCGGGGTAAGTTGTGCTGCGGGGTCTACAGCAGGAGACGGTGGCAGAGTGTTTTCGTGCTTTATACAGCGAAAGACACGGACAGCCGTCTTGTCAGCTTTATATCACAGAAAACCAAATTATCGCAGTGCCTCAGGTCTTGTGCTTCCGGAATGTATTCTGGACCTTCGGACGACGGTCATCCAAAAGACTCGATGTTTACTTCATCTTAGGGGACATTTTTTTTTCTCGAGGAAGTTATTTTTACTTAAGAAGTAATGGCTGTTCCATCTCTGCCACAAGCGCGAATTTGCCCAACTGAGTGTCTTCACAAGAAATGTGGTTATGTAAGAAATGGGTGTATGAAGATGGGTGAAAACCACAGTGAAGGAGTGACCCCACCCCACACACACACACTTTATCAGGGGTCAGTTACCAGATGTGTCGAAGATGCTAGATAAGGAGGATTTCACCATGATGAAGAGGGCCATCTTCAGCACCCAGAGGCAGTGTCTGCCGCCCATCTGCACACACAACATGCTGGATGACAGCAGCGACCCCATCCTCAACTGCCTTCGCAGGATCGGCCTCTTCAACAGCTCCACAGACCGAGTGAAGGTGCGCTGTGGGGGGGGCCGTCTCTGTCGAGGGGGGCCTCTGTTATTTGTGTTTTGGGGATGGAGGATAAATGATTGACAGTGGCGAGAAGTCTATTGTGCAGAAAAGTCTGCCCACACCAGTGCTGTGCAACATGAGCACCTTTTATGTTTAAACGCTGCACCTCGAAGTTATTTTTACTGCTTCTGACCTTTTTTTTTTTTTTTTTGTTTAACCATCTCTCCTCCGTGTCTTCCAGGTGATTTTCCACCCCGAGTTCCTGTCGTCCACCTCCCCTCTGCTCCCCATGGATTACGAGGAGTTTGTGAGGGGTTGCCACCTGGGCGTCTTCCCCTCTTACTACGAGCCCTGGGGATACACACCTGGTGCGTCTCCAGCCTGTCCTGTTTGAAAGTCGCTTACCTGTCAGTTAGGGGCTGATTTACACACTAAACCAGCCGGCAAAATGACTGATAATCCCGTGCCTGAAACGGAAACACAGGGATGCCGCTCGTGCTCTCGTGTTCAGCGTACTGGTGCTTGTTCAGGGTGAGTGAGTGAGTCTGCGTTGCCCGAGTGGGCGAACACCAGACCACGTGACGCTAATGAACATCCAGCAGCTTCTCAGGCCCTGACCGCCCTGACTGTGCTCCTCAGCCGAGTGCACGGTGATGGGGATTCCCTCGGTGTCCACCAACCTCTCTGGCTTCGGCTGCTTCATGGAGGAGCACATCGCCGACCCCTCTGCCTACGGTTAGTCCTCCCTTTCCACCCCCCACCCCCTGGCGTTGTTGCCGAGCACGTCCCTCACGGGCTCCTTGAACCTCGCAGGCGTCTACATCTTGGACAGGCGATACCGCAGCGTGGACGAGTCCTGCAATCAGCTCACCTCCTTCCTGCTGCAGTTCTGCCAGCAGAGCCGGCGCCAGCGGATCATCCAGAGGAACCGCACCGAGCGGCTCAGCGACCTTCTGGACTGGCGATACCTCGGTCGGGTGAGAGGAGATGGGGCGAAGGTGGTGCCGGTGGGGGGGGTCTGAAGGTTGAAATGCAATTGGTGTTTAAATACTGTGCCTCTCAGGACCCCCCTCCCTCTCTCAGTACTACATTTCAGCCCGGTACATGGCCTTGTCAAAAGCCTTCCCTGACACCTACTTCTACGAGCCTCAGGACTCATCTTCTGTAAGTGTATGTTTGCGTTTGCACACGCGAGATGTGCTCACTTACGCTGCAGCACGCGCCAAACACCTCTTGCCGTTGTCCCTTTCGTCTCTCGCAGAAGAAGGGCTTCCGCTACCCGAGACCGGCCTCGGTGCCTCCCTCCCCGGCCCTCTCCCGCCACTCGTCCCCCCACCACAGCGACGAGGACGAACGCTACGACGAGGACCTGGAGGCGGAGAAGGACCGTCTGAACATCCGCCAGCTGCATCTCTTCCAGTCCCGCGGCAAGAGCGGCTCGCCAGACGCCGTGCCCTTCTCCAACGGCGACAGCACCCCGGCCTCGACAACTTCCACCTCCAGCTCTCTCGCTTCTCCCTCAGGTTCGGTCTCCAGCGAGAAGTGAGCTGGCACCCAGCACAGGTGTCCTCAGTGAAACGCAGCCCACACAGATGCTCTCATATCTACTGGCACATGACTGAGTCTTTGCATCTCCATTTTGAAGCACGTCAGTATTGCATTGTGTTGCACCAGATCTCTACTACCCCCCCCCCCCCCCCCCCCCCCCCCCCCCCCCCCCCCCCCCCCCCCCCCCCCCCCCCCCCCCCCCCCCCCCCCNTCCCCCCCCCCCCCCCCCCCCACACACACACACACGGCAGGGATTGGGAGGAACAGCAAGAGACATGTCGTATCTCAGCGAGGGCCTCGACATCTGCAGCCCTGTTCTCAAAGGAGCATGAGGTTCAGAACTCCATTTGACAATGTCTCAAAATGCCAGATTTAAATATCTTGAAGATCAGCTGTTGAATTTGAGTCACTTTACTGATTTTGGGAGAATTTTTTTTCCACTAGAGACGACCTCAAGTACTTTTAAAGAACCTCTAGTGTGGTGCTTTTGGAACGGCTGTAGATGGAGTCAGATGTGTGACAGAACGCAACGTGTGAATGAATGAATGAATGAATGAATGAAACGTGTCATTACAATAGGAGATGTGAACTGTGACCTGTTACCTGTACTTTAAAAAGAAAAAACCAACTGACGTGGATCTGAGTGAACGACAGGCGTTGAGCGGAGCAGTAAATGTCGGGTATGGTGATGCAGAGAAAAGGTGGATTGTGCAATTTTACGAGAATTATCTACAGTAGCGTTATGGATTTGTTCTCTTTACCTTTTGTGTTCTGTCTAAAGTATTAAAAATAAAGTTAATGCAGTTTTAAACATACGAACCTCATTTTGTGTCGAGTGGAGTTTTGTAAGAGCGCGTGAAGCTCGCACTTTGATTCGTCGCGGTTAGAACAATTCCGTGGTCCGTCTCCGCTCCGGCGCCAAGGTGGGCCACGGTGGCCCGCAGCAGCTTGAAGGTCCGCGAGAGTTTGTTGCCCCACGATTTGGTTTAATTAATAGCTTTAAGAAGAGATTTAGTTATAATTTAGGTAGAAAATAACCACCCTTTTTTACAGACACAATTGAGAGATTTTCCTCGTTCTGGTTTTTTTTAAGTCATAACTGGATAATTGCAATAAACCGTGGTGAAGTAGTCAATTACCTGTACTATTTATACCAACATTTCCCAACAACAGGGCTCTGAAAATGATTCCTTCAAACATGAAGAATGGCTGCATTCTTAAATTACGCTTTGAGCTCCTTCCCTGCACTTGAAGGACACGGGGTCACGTCCTACCTCCTGCTGTAGTTCCACTGAACAAGATACTTACCTTACATTTCTCCAGTAAACGTATGAGGAGGAAGGATAATGTAAAACGACAGAATAAATGTACATTTCAAAATTAACCGTCCAAAACACGAGCGAGCAGTGGACCTCGATGTTCAAATTGAACATCGACCGCAAGCGAAATCCACCGTGAACGGCCGCGATCCGTCAGCTGCTGCCACAAACGCCGAAGGTCCCGCCGTACGGAGACGAAAGGTGGCACAAACGGCAGACGCGGTAAACGGACGGGCCGGAACAACAGGCCGGAGTCTGCGTTTTACCTGCCTTATACCTGCCTTACGTTCCGTGTGCCTTAAAGCGGTCCAGGGAAATGGCTAAACTACTCCCCAGCAAAGGAGTTAGAGATACAGGGGGTGTGATGTGCGTCACGTGTCTGAGACGGTTAAAGCTGCAGCTCTAATACTCAACAGACACCTTTAATCTGCACCAGTTCTTCAGGCCTTTATCACTTCAGCATTTGCATCACCAGCCTGATTTAAATAAACGGTCCTGGCTGCGTTGATGAAGATCGGAGGTGGCGTTTCAGAAAACGGTTCATTTAATAAAGTTACCTTTACTTCCCGACATCATAAACCCACAGAGATAATCCCAAAATCACGGATACTAAATTTACCTTATTTTCGTGCAGATCTGCAGCTCTTTGGCAGGTTTTAGGGCTTATGCTAATACTCCCCCCCAAATTCTTCACGCAATTGGTTTAATGACTAGAGGGTGGACTTTAAAGTTGATCATATCTGTCCGGGGTCCTTTATAATAAATTGCTGTTAAGTGGAAAAAACTGCCAAAAGGTGTAAAATGACTACGACTGCACACAAAAATATTCACGGGTGATTAGCTGGAGAAAGTTGTTTCTGTGGGATAGAGGTAGTCGTCTCCGGGGGGGCTCAACGTCTGTTTTGTTCCACTCACCTTTTATCACTTAATTGGATCTATTTTACTAAACACTGTTGGAAGCCACTTAACCCTCCAGCTGCTTTGCATTTTGCCACTTGGGGGGGGGGGGGTTGTCCTCCCTTGCTGTGCACCTTTTGCCTGGCTTCCACTGAGGGTACAGAAAAAGGACTTTCTGCTCCCCCCCCATCAGGGAGGTCCTCCAAGGTCAGTACTGGGATTCTAAGTTGAATAAAACAAAACCTTGAAGGCTGCTGATATTTGTATTGAGTTCATGGAGATGTTTTCCAGAACAGTCTGCTGTTTGTCCTTCACGCTTCCAGCAACTTCTCCCGCTGGAAGATTCACTTTCTGTGGGGGCAGTCAGAGCTGGGTAGACAAACAGTACGCCAGTGAAAATCACGTCAAACTGCTCAAGTCCAGAAGTCACTTGAGCTCCACTGAAGCACAGGCAACGTCAACATCCGCAGATTGCAGTTTTACCTCATTTCACGCCTGTCGTGCAAATAAATTTCAGTAACACTAATAACTACGAAAACAAGGCCTCCATCTGTTGGCCATTACAAACGGACCGGTTTGTCCAAGGTGACCCACTGTTGGGATTGTATGCTCACCTACTTAGATTTACCTGGTCAGCACAGCAGGGCATCTGTGGGAACAACTCAGGGTATGAACCAATCAAAAGTACAGCAGATATGGGATTCAGACTCACGTCTGCTGGCCTCAAGGTGACAACTAACCCCTTCCCTGTCTGCAGCCCTAGATGTTCATTTCATTCATCTACTACTTAGCTGACCCATCCAAAAAGTTTAGCCAGGTCATTACACTGGAGCAGTTTAGGAATTTAGGGCAAAGGGACGTGGTCACGGTGGTCTGTAAGCCGTTCTTCAGACACCAGTGGTGAAACCAGACAGTGGAGGGAGTGAGGCCCACTGTGATGGTACAAGGTTTCCTGATACTAATTTCTGTAGGTGGTCTGGATGGTGGGCAGTGGGTCCTGGTGGGGGACTGGACAGTCTTCAGTTCCCCCTGCACAGCTTTCGGCACAGTACAGCTCACATTTAGACTTAGCAGGGTAAATAGCAGCAGGCTGAGCACATAGCCTTGTAGAGCACCGGTGTTCAAGACAAGGGTCTGGTACATGTTGTGGATCCTCACAGCCTGCTGGTCAACAGCTCCAGGATCCAGCTGCATGGGGGAGTTCAGATCAATTGAGGACAGTTCACAGACCAGTTGTTGGGGAATGATGGTACTAAATACTGAGCTGAAGTCAACGAACAGCATTGTGACAAGTTTTCACCCTCCAGATGGGTCACGGCCAAGTATACTGTGGTGGTGATGGTCTCCTCAGTGGATCTATAGGGGGAGTAGATACACTGGTGTGGGTCTAGTGTGGAGAGTGGGGTGCTGGCCTTGATGTGTGACATGACCAGTCTCTTGAAGCTGGACGAGCACGATGGGACAGTAGTCACTGAGGCTGGATACCGGTGATTCCAGGGTGACAATGATGGAGTTGAAGCACCTGGGGTCAACAGCCTGAGCCAGGGAGGTGTTGAAGATGTCAGTGAACACACTTTTTCACACTATTCAAATGATACATTCAACATTAAATTACATTAGCAAATAGTTTCACAAAATGAATACTTAAAGATCCAATTTACCATCATAGGGGAACATTTGTCAGAAGACAACCCTGGATGAAGCCTTTCCAGTAAACAGATAAGTAATTCACCACAACGGAGCAAAACTAATCTCTGAATTTCTGCGTACAGCGACTGCTGACCTTCACGTTCTACTTTACAAGATGGTGTCATTTGTCAAGGTGTTCCTAGAACTTGGTGACAAGTCCCCTTGTTACTCATGAGCTTAAAGGCTTCAGACCAATATTTTAGGGGCCTTTAAGCCCGTTTAAGCTTTAATGTTTGAGCATTAAAGCAAATGCTTTGTTACTCCGTGTCTGTTGGTAAAATAGGAGCAACTTGCCCAGTAGGGCAGCCCAACCATGAAGATCTACACAACTCCGACATCCCAGGCCACAGGGGGGTGGATTTATAGTCACATAAGTTCCTTCCTCCTCCGCTATATAATAATCAATGATACATAAATGGCTTTTTTTAAGAAGCAGATTAAAAAAAACACCTCAATTTAAACAGTTAACACCCAGGACTTAGACACTTAATTCCAATGTTTAGCTTAAAGTTGTTAAATTCTCTCGAACCGGGCAGTAAACCTCAGAGCTGTTCCTTCAGGAAGGAGGACCTCCCACCCCCGTCTGTCTTTTAATGGCCGCCATGTTGGCGATCGGCTGCACCTGGTGCTCGTGTCCTCCCATGACCCCACACAGGCGCAGCTGTGACTCCCAGTAGGCAGTGGGGGTAGGTGGGGGGGGTCATACTTGTCTAATTCAGTTCTTGATCCAGAAGAGACATTTTAAGTATTAAAGCCGTTTAAACTCTCATTTTTCCTGACTTCCCAGGAGGAATAAACAGGATTGTCAATCAAGGTGGGATGAAGCTCAGCTCTGGCTCTGACTGGTCAGCACTAAACTCTCAATAAGGAGGAGTGAACCCACCTGTCCTGGAACCTGTCCAGGCCCGTCCACTAGGGAGCGCGGTGAGCTTCTGCAGTCGCCGGTGGTCCGAGGTGTCAAACCAGGTCTGTCCAAATGAGGACCTGATACTTTGCAGCTCATTTTCTACATCCACGTGGTGCTCCTCAGAGCGGGGCTGGTGGGCCAGGATCTCCTGCAACTTTTTGTCCAGCATGGGGGGGGGAGAATCACTGAGGCAAGATGGAGCAGAAACGGGTCGATGGGTTAGTTACTTTTGGGAGGTTTAATAATGATACATTAACTAGCTGTTTAGCAATAAAAATGTTTCATGCTGTTCAGATGACAGCTTTATCCTGGTTGGTTTAGGACTTTCTCTGTGAAATGAGGGCTGGAATTAATATAAACAGTTTTTTTTCAGGGGTGCCTCTGGAAGTGCTGCCTGGTGGTCTTGTGGGTAAGGTATACAGGTAGCTATCAGTAGGTGCTTGGTTCAAACTGTCTGTAAACAACGGTCTCTTATAAAGCCAGTTTTCTGCAACAGTGAGATGTGTCATGTGAGTATCAGCTGCATGCAGCAGCCCTGTGGCTCTCTGGGTAGGTTTACAGCCTGAGGTGTCAAGGGTTGTGGGTTCGAGGGAGGGAGGTTTTCTTATTTATCAAGTTCACAAGTTCTTTGTGAAGAATCAGACTTTGAAGGTGTAACTGAGGTGGCTTCAGTGTGAGCTGCTGCAGCCTCATGGATAAGGAGTTAGGTTCCTGGTCCTGAGGTCCTTGGTTTGGAACCCAGGAAAGGTGGAAGTCCTCCATGTAGCTGGAGCAGCCTGTGACCTGCTGGTGGGAGTGATGGATGTAAGTGGTGCTGTTCCTTCCCTAGCTTTTCAGCTAAACGGTCTAGTTTAAACTAATAAATACATTTACATTACAGCTTCTTCATTTGCTTAATTCAAGGCACTTTGTCCAGCTACTTACCCAGGATTTGAACCCCAAACCCTCACCTCCAGAGAGAAGTACCTTGCCCACTGCACTACACAGCAGTGCATGGCTCATGCACTCTTTTTTTAGCACCTTATAATGGGATTTGGTGCCATTTTCTAAGATTTGAACCGCTACAAGATGGACTCAGCAGTATTACCCACTCCTAGACAAGTGCTTTACCCCCCGCAACCACAGAGGAGGTGGGGTAGTCTGGGTTTTGTAAATACTCCTGGTACCTTTGAAAGGCCTCCGGGTCAGAAAAGGTAAAACCCCCAACCCCTTAAGGAAGGCTCAAACCCAAGACCTACTGATTCAGAGGGTGGGAGCCTCACCAGTGAGCTGCAGTAGGAACTCTGCTCTGATTATCATCTGCTGCATGTGAAAAGAGTGTTAGAAACAGTTGCAGTGAAGAACTTGAACACACACCACCTTTGGAAGGTCTCATAGCCACAGAGGACAGAAGCTAGTAGTCTCCACAGGGAGTTGAACCCAAGGCCTGGCCACTTCGTGTCTGACTGCATAGCCACTGAGCTACACCACAACTCTTGAGCATGAGTCTCATCCTCATTTCATCTCAGTAAAAAAATCTCACTGCCAGCAAAGGAACAAAGCCCACCTTCTTTTGTAAGGTCAGAAGTCTGGGTTCTTAAATACTAAACTACACAACCAACATCCTCCTTGCTTGTATATAAAAAGACACCAGCATAGCAAGGGTTCAACAAGCAGACACCTTTGGATCAGATCCTCAGCTTGTTGAACCACAAGCCAACAGCTCTGCACTGTTCTATGTGAAGGATGCAGGTACCTTTAGAGACACCAGAAACAAAAAGGTCATTAAACAACCTGCTGGGAAATTTGAACCCAAAACCTCAAGCATATGAGTTGGACACACTAACCACAAGACCACCGATCTGGAGGCTGTTCATCTTCAGGGCTGCAGGTTCAAGCCCTGCATTTCTATGTGGCCCACTCAACTTAGAAAGCAGAACAGGTATTTGAAGAGCAGGTTTTTGGGCAGTTCATTTCTTAGTCTTCTGTTTGAGCCACATGGTCCAACTGCACCGTGTGTTTATTTGAACCCACAGGTAAGAAAATTGGGCTTACAGACATTCAGCAACTTACCAGAGATTAGAACCCCACAGCACTACCTTACAGGAGCAGCACCTTCACCACCACACTACACATTCACAGGTAGGGGATGAAGGACACATACAGCTTTGGAAACTAGTAACAGTCTTAGGTTTTTTTTTTTTTTTTCTCCCCTCTTTTGCAGGCCAGTGAGACACGTCTGACTGCAAAACCCATGTTGTGGGGTGGCTTCTTGTCTGTTTCTTCATCTTCTCAACCTCTTTTCTTCCCCATAGTTTCTCACTGCCTACCAGTGATCATTATCAACCTACTTGTGTTACTCACCCAAATGCGGAAGGACAGTACTTCTTCTTCTTCTTCTAACAGTTTCCGATCTCACCGCAGTGCAGCCCCTGGATGACTCTCTTCTGCAACCAATAAGGAAACAGAAGCCCAGCAACCCCACCCCTCCTCTTGGGTTTCTGCAGATAAAATATTGACCCAAGAGTCCTCGGTTCTGCTGCATCCTTAGTAGCAAAAAAGCGAAAAGTTCATTAGATGAAAAGTATAGTGAAGAGGTGCATAACCGGGTTCTGAGCGTGACATCTGGAAGCCCCACCTTGATCACTTTTTTCACCATTTTATCCAGAGCAACTTATAATTGGCAGGAGCCAGACATGGTGTCATGAAGGAATCCAGGTGTGTTTGACTCAACTGGCCCATCGTGACATGACTGACTCTCTGTCTGCCCCTTGTCTCCAGGCATCTGAGATGCCTGTTTGTCCTGCAGTGGCCCAGGTGAGCAACGGCCCTTTTGTGAGACGTATTTATTCAAAGGGATTCGGCTGTAAAGCCTGAACAGCTGCACCTCCTTCACTTTCATTTCAGCAGCCTTAAGAGAAGCCTCTTCAGATGATCTTCAGATGATCACCGCTTGGCTTCCAGCCCTCGGCAGCAGCGCGGCACTTGCTTGCTCGCTCTCTCTCTCTCCCCCTCCTTCTCTCTCTATCTCTCTGAGGATTACATGTTTTTTATAGACATGAGAACGTCCCGCAATGCTGACCAATAATCAGAAACGAAAGGGTGGCCTGAGGAGCTGGAGGTAGAAGTATGAGAATTACCACCTTGGCAGAACCCAGTAAAAGTTGTTCATTCATGTTGGCCCAAGCAGTAATAAAGCCAGTAGTATTTGCAGGTTATATCTGAGTATTTAGATGTGATGGAGGATGAGAAGAAGAAAGGCTCCTGCCTTCACTTAAGCAGCTCTCCCAGGATGAAGGGGAGTGAAGGCTGACTTAACATCTAATCTGAGGTCAGAACTACAACCTGCTGCCAGTCTCCTCCCAACACAGTGCTGTTTTCCAGTGTCCCACTCTGGCCCAGTCCTGCAGGACATGAAGAACAGGAGTGGGAACCTCACTGAGTTCCCTGCCTGGCACTTTAATAACTGTACGGCACTTTGCTAGGCTGGGTGACGCTTTGCTTAAGCTGACTGAAGCCACGAGCTTTCAGCGAAGCACATTTGGAGATTCATCTGCTGGGAAAAAGCAGCAGAGACAAAGACCCACCCGTCTACAGCTGGAGGTGCGTTCTGGTGGAACGATGCCATTGCGGGAGCCAGTCACGTGTCTGAGACTCTTCACATGCTCAGATCCAGGCTCAGATTCCACTGAAGGAAAAACAGTTGGCATCTCAGACAGAGAGAGCATCTTAAATTAAATCTTCAATATAGAAGCTTTTGTAAAAAAAAAAAAACTGTAAAATACAATATGAAATCTATAACAAAGGCAAAGCTGAGAAATGAATCCAGAGTCAAGGAGGGAAGACAATGCGAAACCAAAGGTCAAACGATGGTGTTTCTGAAGCAGAACGTGGGGGTAGAAGAGGAAAAGGATGATAAAGGAGGCCAGTTAGAGAGAGAAGGAATAAGTGGAAACGCGGCATTGAGGCCGCTTGAGCAGAAAAGGACAGAAAAACGAATGTTCACCTGTGCTGGGCAGGATCTTCAGGTCCGAGTTGGACGGAAGACAGAGAAGAACCAAGCGGAACTGGTGGGAGTTCAGAAGAGGCTAACGGAGGAGTGAGGAAAAGTGCCAGAAACAATGAGAGATGAGGAAGCTGGGAACTTTGAGAAGCTCATGGGAATGGAAGCACTTAGACTGATGATAAAGACAGGTGTGATGCAAACTGCGGACTTACAAAGTATGGACGGGGGGCTCGCACACATTAAATAAAACTGCTGACTCGCACCTGCAGAGACTCTGACAAAGACGGTATCACAAGTGACGGGGAAATTGTAGCGCAAGAGAGTAAAAGAAATAATAAAAACCCTGAGATTGTGAAGTGGGGGGGGGGTAAACTAATTATATGCGAATTTGAGGCAGAAGAAGCAGAGAATGTTGATGAAAAATGGAAGGAAAAAGTGAGAATTGGATCAGGGCGTCAGGGTGGGCCGATTCTTCCCGCCTGTGCAGGATTGTACCGAAGAGCAGGAGGGAACGGAGCAAAATGTCAAACATGGGAAGAGAAAGGGGCGACGGTGTGAGAAGGGGAGCGAGAAAACAGTAAAATCATAGTAAAATGAGTCACGGGGCACGGAGATGGAACAGTGGGCCATTTCTTGGTCGAAGTGAGATGCTGGTGAAGTCACATTGGAGTAGAAGGACATGAGCCTGATCATTGTTGGTCCACAATGGGATGAAGAAGATGACCGGTTGGCTTGGGGACCACCAGTGCCGTGGGGTCTCTCCTCGGTCTTCTGACTTTCCCACCGTGATGCCAGTACAGACACAAGGACAGGAATAGACAAGGTGAGGGCCAGAATATGGGGGGGGGGGGTAAAACCAGGTGGAGAAAAGGACAGGGAGTCACAGGCTGGCATCTCCAACAGCAGCTTGGGCTCCACAGTGTTTTCCCATGTGGACTGTGGTAAAGACCAGACGGTTCGTCTGGCCAGAATTACCTCACCTTTAAGCACACGGCTCAGTGTGTCAGTCAGACACTCTCTGCCGGGCGTTAAAAAAAAAAAACCCACAGCTTGAAGAATGTGGAGATCCATCACCCACTCAAGTCACAGCGTATCATCCGTGAGGGAATAAATCAGGTTCTCGCTCAAGCTGCACATTCTCCGTCCTGGGGACTAATGTGGCCCCTGCTTGTTACAGAAGAACCGGTGTTCTTCAAAGCTCACACTGCATTGTTAGGATTCACACTTTCACACCAAGCCCTGCATTAATTCCTCCGCTGTCAGCAGTCCTGACAAGCCTTGAGGTGCCTGCTTTGCATATACAGTACATTACTAATCCTGTGAGGTGTCAACTCACACATCGTACGCTGAATCCCAATAAGCCTCTTCCCTGTGTCCACCTAAACACTTACTGTACAAATTCTCTCCTCTCAAACTGGCTCACATCGATTCCTTGTTTATCTCCTCCAGCCGCCGTGGAAATGGGCCGACTTGGTGTTTATCGTTTGCTTCTTGCTGGTTTTTCAATCGCTGCCACATGGATTTATACGATACAGTTTGCTACTTGGAGAGAGTTAGTTGGCAGGACTGTGACGATGGTGATGATGATGAGTTGGTGTCCATCTCATCTGGGTGTGTCCACGCCACACGCAATCTGTCCTCTGTTTTCCGAACCTCCGTTGTACGCGTTTCGGATTTTACGTACGGAAATTCTGGAAAAAAAGAAAAAAATTTTAATTTTGAAAAAGGTTAATTTCATCCGTAATATAAGGGGAAACATAAATATTTAACAAATGCTGAACTTTTGTTGAAACTATGCTTTGCATTTTGCACACTTGCACCACATCCGGGTGCCTCCACCCTCCACGGTCTGGAAAATCAGATATACAACTGTGTTCATAGCTTCTGGCCGCATTTAAAACTGCAAGCAAGGTTTGCAATAAAACGTTCCATCCGTTTTGCGCCCGTCCGCCGATGCCGTGACCTTTCCGCTCGACCTGCTGCCTGTCACCCGCACGAGTGTGAGTTCAACTCCCTTCCAAAGCCGCGCTAAACCACGCAGGCTATCGCACTCCGCAGGCATATTGGCGCCCTGTCCTTCAGCGCCCGCGAGTCACGCCGTCAAAACCGGTCTGTTACAAACACCAGCTGTCCTCCTTTAAAGCACCATCTCCGCCCCTCTCATCCTTCTATCAACCTTCAAACACCTTCAGCCTAACGTCCCGCGATGAAAGTCTAGCACTGAGCGTCATGGCCCAGCAGCTTGACAATTTGTACACAATCCCGGTTTTGAGGATCAATAAGCGGGGTTGAAATGCCAGCACCTCCTACTGCAGGTCTGCAGACACACTTCTGAAAAACATCCATTTCCACTACGCCTGGGCAGGGCTCCTACACGCTACTGCTGCCATATCCAAAAAGTGTCTGTTGGTCTCCTTGTTTGTTTGTTCCTTATGCACGACTGTGTTTTTTAAGCCACCAACTTGAAATTTTGCACTCAGGTACATCTCACCCTAAATTAGGATTTTTTGCAGTCAGACACACACACACACACACACACACACACACACGGTGCTAAACACATTAGTGACACGAACCTCCAGGCTGTTCCCAGCTAATTTGCCTGGATGAGGACAAACGGCTAAACTGCACACTCCACACACACACACACACACACACACACACACACACACACACACACTAGGGAGGGGTGATGGGTGGTGCTAGAATGTAGGACCAAAACTTGCAACAGGGAGGGATTAAAAATTTATACATGACACACCCACTCAGGACCACTTTAAGGGTAGTGCAGTGTGGTGATACATAATGTGCTATTACTACTTACCTTTCCATGAAATATGTACTTTATCTGGAAAAAGGGCTTCATCGTTTGAGTCACACATACAGAGGAAAGTTTGAACTGAAAACAGTATCAAGCTGACAAATAAAATGAACATAAGTCTTCAGTGCAACATTAAGCAGCCTTTATGGTTTCCCTTTGGAATAATATTTTGACAAATTTAACTCCTCATACCTGTGACTATATAGATGTCACAAGTGATAAATTTAACTGGAAGCTCAGGCTTACTGTGAGACAGTATTAACCCGTCTTCTGTCTGTTGCAGCTTTTAAATTTCGCTGCATCAGTGACTTGCGGGTCTACAGAACCTTCCAGCAAACTACTGCCAGCGCTGTTGTCTGGCCTTTCCCTGTGGAGGTGAAGAGACCTTCCCCCGGTCTCCTTCATTCATATCCGTCATTCCCTCACTCACAGGGGTCAACCTTGTGGGGGTGGGGCCAATTCCACCCCCAGAAATATCAGGGACACCTTCAAATCAAGGCTTAAAACCCACATGTTCTGGATTCCATTCAACTGATAATCATTATTAACTGACAGACACAGTAGCGATACAAACACAAACCGTGACCTGAGATTTATTCCCCAAAAAAACTGGCTCATTTATACGGTTTATTTAACGTCGCTGCTGTCAATTGTAGGAGGAACTCTACTGCAGTATTGATATAAATTGCAGTAAAATAAACAGATGACAGACAGGCAGATAGATAGATAGATAGATAGATAGATAGAAAGATTATTCTGGCCAAGTTATTAAGTCATTCCAACGCCTTTGCTGCCCTACAGGCACCTGGGATTGTAGCCACAAGGTACAACCACAAGAGGGAGCCCTTGTGACCTAAGGAATATCGCTGCCCTGCTGACATGCATTCAAACGATTAAATTTTTATCTACTTTCTGAGTTATGAATTATATATGTCCATCTGGTTGTGCTTGTGCGCAAGTGTGAGTACGCGGGTTTGTGTCCCTGCCACGATGTGCCAAACAAGAAGGCGCTCAGCGATGCTGAAGTGATGTAGGTACACGCGGGACTTGGACTTGGGCTGGAGGAAAACTCCAGCGGGGGCAGTTTCGGCAGCCTTGGCTCACTAGAGAGGGACGAAACGCGCGGCGGGGTGGGCTGCGGCAGGACGGTGGCGATCTGGGTTATTAATGACCGGGGGTCGGCGGTTAAAGGCTCCGGCTCTGCAGGCCGCGGGTGAGCTGTTACCACAGCGGGGTGCGTTGTGGCCACTCTCTGTGTGTGTGTGTGTGTGTGTGTGTGTGTGGGGGGGGGGGGGTCCAATTAGGAAGAAAAAATGGAACCGCACTGTTTTTATAACTGCATTTCCCATTTACTGCCACGTGACTCTGCAAGGAAAGCAGATTTATGCACAATAATGCCGGAATGTCTTAAGAATTAAATTAAGCTTTTTCGCCAGACATTTAAATAAACTTTAAGTTGTGCGTGATTAGTGGCGCTAAAGGAAACTAAGTGCCACATATTAGTGTCGTTTTTTTTTTATATACAGCCCACATAATGAACGCACCGTTTTTTCCCCCCACGTGACGTGACCTTTAACCCCAGCTACCAAGTTGTAGACCATCGTTTCATCATCTTGGTCCCTTCGCCCCCCCCACGCTCCCTGTCCCACTTTTGCTCCTCCCCACAGGAACGCAGGGGGTTAAATCCGATAGGCAAGTAGAGCAGCTCTTTTTTTCATAATGAGGGCAGAGGCAGAGTGGCGCAAAAGGGGCGGCGGAACGTTGCGGAAACACACTAAGAGCCGCCGCGGGGAAACGTCTCCCGGGGCGACGACGGCTCGACGTGCCGACGCGGAGGACGGAGACGCGCCGATCCGCGCTCCCAAAAGCTCGCGCACGTGTCCACGCTCCGCGCGCACGGGGGGCCGCGCGACTCCGGGCCTCCGGCCGCCCTGCGGGCAGAGCAGACCTCTTTATAGCTCCCTCTCCCAGGAGCCGGCAGAAGGCCTCGCGGAAGCGCTTCAGAGCGTCTCTGAGACGTGCGCCCGCCCGGCCAGCTGAAACGGGAACAGAGACCCGAGCGGAGGTCCTCTTCCTCACGAGTCCACGTGTTGCGTGTCGCCGATGCTCCGTCAACGGCGCAAAGGGGTACATTGGGACGGAACGCTAAAAATGCGAGACGCCTGACAAGCGGCCCGGCTGGTCTTCGTTCCGAAAAAAGTTGCGTGTTGTTAAAAATTCAGGGTAAGCACCACGCAGAAGGTGGTCTTTGGACTGGTGCCTCGAATGTGTTACTCCGTCCATCCCGTCTCTTTCCCGTGTTCCAGAAAAATCTGCAAATCTCCTTATCGTCTTGAATAAAATTCCCTCTGAAGGGACCGTTACGCTCGGCGGCCACTTTATTAAGTACGCGGGGTTGGCTGTACGCACAGCAGCTCTGCACACGGCTGTGGCTCAGTACATAAACACACAGATCAGCTCTGGAGGTCCAGCTGGCCGAATGAGCGTTCGAGGGGACGAGACGTGCGGTCTAAGCGGCTTCGAACACGGCTCGATCGTCGGCCCCGGTCGCTCTGGTTCCGGCATTTCAGACACAGCCGACCTGGTGGGATTTTTACACGCTATAGTCGCACAGACCTGACAGGAATTTACCACAGTAGCCTTTACTGTCCCACTTCTCACGCCAACAGAGCGTTTAGGGATGAGGTGAAACGTGATGTTACCGGGGTGAAAGTAGCATCTGCAGAAACGGCAGAACCGTCACGATGGTGGACACGGAACCCTGTGGAAACACGTCCGGCACCTTGCTACTCAATCCCTGCTGCTCTGAAGTCAAAAAAGGCTCCTGCTAAACAGGTGTGCCTAATAAAGTGGCCGGCGAGGAGTGCATGTCCATAGTGTTCGTCACAAAGGCTGATGTAGCACTTCTCACAAGTCACGGCTGACGATCCCTTAGAAAAGCAAGCATCTTCAGGGATCGCGCAGATTCGTCGACTGAGAACGACGACTAGTCACGTTCTACTCCGAAGACCAATTCAGCCGCATGTTTCTGAAGCCACCAACCTGCCGTAAGTCATTGCTGACCTAGATAGCCTGGCCTGGTGTCCTGGTGCAGCTCCGCTGCCATGTCCTGCTTTCATCCTGCAGGTCAGCTGAGCTGGTATTCGGCGGACACACGCTTGAGTAACAGGGCGCTATGAGATGGCTAGGTGGGCGACATGGCAGGTTGGAATCCAGCTGTGTTTGTTCTTCTCAGATTTGTGTGATGTTCCTCCCAGTATTCTGGTTTTTCCCCCACAATTTAAAGATACGTGTTTCGGATAAAGAGGTGACCTGTGTACGTGGGAGTCAGTGAGCGTGTGGTTGCCCTGTGATGGAGTGGTTTGTCCATCCCAAAACGAGCTGGAACTGGACAAGCAGGTACTGGAAAGGGATGGATGGAGATAACGGGGACATCAGAAGATTTAGAATCCTAAAAACATGACGAGGCCAGGCAGATGTGAGGTGGTGTGCTGTCTCACAGAACCCCAGCGAAGAAAGGTTTCCATCTGCACCACGTTTGATGACTCTACTGGCCAATAATGATGAGCTTTTAGCTGTTTGGTCCCTAACTGAAGCACTAATGGGGTCCTGGAGGGGCTGGGGGTCTGTTTTCACATCACAGGCAAAACGATGTTACAATATTACTGACCTTCTGTGTCCTCCATAACACAGCCATGGAGCAGCTGCGTCCTTCCCTGGAGCCAAGGCACGAGTCCCACAAGGAGAGTGTGACAACCACATCTGCAATGATCATATTAGTGGTGAAGATGGTGATGATACGAAGATGGGGAAGAAGATGAGAGAGAAGAGGATGAAAGAGAAGAAGAAGATGATGATGGTGAGAGAGAAGAGGATGGAGCAGAAGATGATGAGAAAGAAGGAAATGAAGGAGAAGAAGAAGATGATGAGAGTGAAGAGGGTGAAGGAGAAGAAGGAGAAGATGAAGAAGATGGAGCACTGGCTGATATGTGGCCTTTGTGTTAAAATAAAATTGTGCTGAAAATAATACCTGACAAGCCATAATTATTTACTCCAAAATAAGGTATAACACCTTCTCCAGGAATGTGTGAAATTCACACACGGTACATTTGTCAGAATTCCTTCAAATCCAATTTGCAGGCTGTGTTATTTCAAAAATGACTATGTGACTGTTCTGCTGACTGTCTGGTGAAGATGGTTGCAGCCCAGGGCCCCTGTAACCGTGAGAGTCGACACGGTCGACTGCGTCCTCCTTTCCCACGCAAGACCTTCCAGATGTTAAACGAGAAGTTCTACCAGACTCCTACCGTCGGCGCGAACCAGCAGGACGGCGGAACGCGCCCCAGAGCGCCGCGAGAGGGTGAGGAGGTGAGGGGAGCAGGCGGGTCCATCCGTCACGCTGAAAAATGAGGGGGAACTAATAGAGTTGGAGAAGAGGATAAGTTATTGGACAACTGACAGAATCAGTGCCAAACTTAATGCAAAGCAGAAGTTTAGGAAGGTCTGGGAGCCGCTGGGAATTTACTGCTGAAACCGAAACGTAATTGGGGACGACGTGAGCACAAGGCAAATAAAGTGATTTAGGTCTGTTGTGCTCATATGTGGAGGTGTGTTTATCATGGCAGCTGCAGTCAGGGTCTGCAGAAGCAGGACCTGGTTGAGGGTGCGGACATAAGCAGTGAAGGACTACTAGTAGTGGGACAGAAGGGGGCGCTGCTACCTCACTGCACTTGGCTGATGTTGGATCTCTGCTCTGTGTGATGTTTGCAGTTGGAGAGCTCTGGAGGGGGTATTGAAGGCTGGCCAGTCCATCACCAGGACCCCACTGCCCACCATCCAGACCACCTGCAGTAACTGGTGTAGGAGTTCATACCTTCACTAAGGGCCCCTCTCCACTTCCTCCACTGTCTGGTTTTACCACTGCTGTCTGGAAGACACTGTCACAGCTTATAGACCAACACCACCACTGACCACCTCCCTCTGTATCACCACCACTGACCACCTCCCTCTGTATCACCACCACCACCACTGACCACCTCCCTCTGCATCACCACCTCACACTGTCTGTAGTACACTGAGGTCCGGAATGAACTTCATTCTCCTATGTAGATCTGCATAACGTGAAAGTTGACCCTCCGTGTCGGCCTGGGTTTCCTCCCACAGTCCAAACAGGTGTGTTTCAGGTGTATTACTGTCTTCAGGGTTTGAAAGTGTTGCACTGCTCTGCTGTGTAAACGAAACATCACTGCACTGTAATTCACCTCAGATAACAGTGTCTGTGAAATACTGCACAGTGCAGACTGTACGTCACAAAGGAACAGCGGGTAAATAAATAAATACCCGGGTGTCTAATTATTTCACCTGGATTCCATTACAGAAGAAGACACCCATGCACCATATGGTCAGCATCATCCAGCAGCTCTTCTCAGCTGTGTTGCCTTGACCACCACATCGCTGCTGATCATTTACTACGTTTTTCACCAACTGCTACAGTCCTTCTTCTCTTCTGCTCTGGCTTGAATCCTGGGGATCTTTCCAATCCACACACAGGTTGCCTGACACCTTTCATTCCTCGCACCACCAGTTTTCTGCTCAGAGCCTCTGGCCGTCGCTTAAACGTGTACAGGACCTACAATCAGAGGGGGGCAAAGGTGGGCTTGTTTGTGGGTGTGTGTGTGTGTGTGAGAGAGAGAGAGTTGAAGAGGGAGGAGAACAAGTGAAAGAGAGCAGTAGGGAGGGAGGAGAATAGATGGAAGAAGCCAACCGACCAGCTGGGTGAGAGAGCAATGTGGGAGAGAAAGAGAGAGAGGGAGAAAGAGGTAGGGAGAGAGAGAGGGAGTGAGGGAGAGGGAGAGAGAGAGTGAGGGAGTGAGGAAGAAAGAGAGAGAGAAAGTGAGGGAGGGGAGAGAGAGGGTGAGAGTGAGAGGGAGTGAGGGAGAGAGAGAGAGGGAGAGAGAGAGGGAGAGAGAGGGAGGGAGAGAGCAAGGGGAAGAGAGGACGAGGAAGAGAGAGAGGGATAGAAAGCGAGGGAGGGGGACAGAGAGGGGGAGAGAGAGGGAGACAGAGGGAGAGAGAGGGAGCGAGGGAGAAAGGGAGAGGGAACGAGAGACAGGGAGAGAGGGAGGGAGAGAGAGAGGGAGAGAGGGAGAAAGGGAGAGGGAGCGAGAGACAGGGAGAGAGGGAGGGAGAGAGAGAGGGAGAGAGGGAGAATGAGAGAGAGGGGGGAGAGAGAGGGAGGGAGAGAGAGGGAGTGAGGGAGGGAGAGGGATAGAGTGAGAGAGAGAGGGAGAGAGAGAGAATGGGAGAGAGACAGAGAGGGAGAGAGAGGGAGCGAGGGAGGGAGAGAGAGAAAGGGAGAGAGAGCGCGCGGGAGTGAGGGAGGGAGAGAGAGAGAGAAGGAGAGAGAGAGAGAGAGAAGGAGAGAGAGAGAGAGCGAGAGAGGGAGAGAGAGGGGGAGAGAGAGAGAGAGAGAGGGGGAGAGNGAGAGAGGGAGAGAGAGAGAGAGAGAGAGGGAGGGAGAGAGAGAGAGAGGGGGAGAGGGAGAGAGAGAGAGAGAGGGAGAGAGAGGGAGAGAGAGAGAGAGAAGGAGAGAGAGAGGGAGGGAGAGAGAGAGAGAGAGAGAGGAGCGGGAGATCAGAACTGTTACTACTGCAGTTACGGCCGTGTCCAGCTGAGAGGCGCGGAGACGCACATCCGTGCGCGAGGATAGAGGAGACGCGCCTCAACATGTAATTTCCCGCCGCGAAGAGCCGCTCTGACCCCCAGCTCGTTCGTCTGCCTCTTCTTCTCTGTCTGTCGCTCTCGTTCTGTCGCAAGTGCCGCCCGCTGGATCTGCTCCTTCTCGGCGCCGCCGCCCCCCGCATCGCTCTCGCCGTGCGGGAAGCCAGGCTGCTGCCACCGGAGGGGAGAAGCGGCGGCAGCGGCGACACAGCACACAGTAAGAGAAGGCGGGTTCCTGCGGGCTGGGCGGTTAGACCGAGGCTCCTTGTCGGGGGACCCGGCACGTTCCTGGGTGGAACGGGGGCAATTCTGGGTATGGACTGAAGTGCTCAAGCGACGTATGTACGCGCGTGTGTGTGTGTGTGTGTGCGTGTGTGTGTGTGTGGCTGCCTCTGTGTGCAGGAATAGATTTTGATCACAAAGAGGGGTATAAAGTAACTTTGAAACGCAGTTATGTCTTTTTGATGTAAAAGTGATGTATGTAATGATGTAAAAGGGCTTCGGCTGGTGAAGAGGGGCGCCGACTGTGGGGAATTCGGGGGCATCGGCGGAAAAGTGCAAATGTGTCAGGTTCGGTGTGCGAGCCCACGGGAGACGGGCTGTTTGTAGGGGGGACAGGCAGGAATGGGTGACAGAGAAAGGGGGGAACGAGCGGCTTCTGAGACCTGAGGCAGTTAATGGTGACGGGAGGACGACGGTTAAGGCGCGCGAAGGAGCCGCGGCTGGAGCGCGCGAAGGGCCTCGCGCAGAGGACTGCAGTAATATCCACCGTGTTTTACGCGGGTGCAGTTAAAATGGAGAAGTTAAAAAAAAAACAGACTTGTGGACAGAACCGGGAAAGTGACCCCGAATAGCGGTCCAGGTCTATTTGCGGCGACCGGTTCTGCGTCTATTTATAGCGTCCATCTATCTGTCACGTTCCAGGTAGGTCAGGGTGCGGGGCGGACATGGTCGTACCGGAGGCAGCCGGTGGAGAGGGGCGAGGGGCGCCGGCAGCATAACGGGAAAAGTTAAAGGGAATTCTGGGAGGTGGTTTCCCAGCCCAGCCCTGTAGAAGACAGTGAAAGGCAGCATGGGAAAAAAGGGCTCAAAGTTGCAGCAGGCAGAGGAGGAGATTCATAGAACAAAAGAAAGAAGAATCTCATTATGTTTCCACCTCCCACATCTATGAACCCCCCCCCCCACCGCTCTTCACCCCCTCCGCTTCTACTCCTGTCCCGGGGGTGTGTGGGATCCTGTCCTTTGCACTTCAATCGCTCCTCACCCGGGCTGGCGTGTCGCTGCACGGGTCGCGCCGACGTCACCCGTCCGTGTCTGTGAAGCCGGGATGAGTGACCGGGGACGCAGCCGTCCTCGGTCCCCACCGTGCCGTAGTTCTCGCTCGGTGGTGGTAAAACACCGTGGCCCATTGTAATGGGGCTGGCAAATTGGGTTACCCTCCATTCTCACCCTTAGGGCGCCACCCCCCACCCCCCCAGTTTTCAACGGTAATATCTGAGGCCCGAGGATGAGTGACCCACAATATTTGCTGTGCTGGAGGGGGTGGGAGGGCACTTCAGATGTCTATTTTTATCAACTCGTTTTCCATCCTCCATGCCATCGTGGCTGAAGTCAGTGATGGATCTGGGAGAGGCTCCGCTTGCCGGAGGCCACCCTGCCGCTCCTTACCCGGTGTGTGGTGGGACGTGACACACTCCGCCTGGTCTTTTCTCCACCGCAATTCCAGTCTCCCTCACGCCTGTCTGTCCCCTTGACGTGACTCGCTCGTATTTGTTCTGCTAATTCTTCTCGCGCTCCTTATTTTACACACACCCTTGTACCTCATGTCTCGCACCCAACCTTTGATGCGTCTGTCTACTTTTGAGCATAACTGTTTATGCGACGTTGCGATTCGGCTCTTCCTGGTATTTTAGAATCTGCACCGTTCAAGAGGCTATGATGTCGGCGGACTGCCGTGCCACAATGCTCGTTTCGTGTCGTCTGCGGCCGCGATGGTGATGCATCTACAGTTTTTAGGTCAGACTCCACCTGCACCTGGAGGCACTCCTGCAGGCCGTGAGATGACTTGCTCCTCCAATCAGTGGGCCTGTATGACATCATGTGGCCTAGTGTGTGTGAAGAAAGTGACAGTAGGCAGGGGGACTAACCGAGTGTTTCTGGTGACTTTGGGGTCTTGAGGAGAGAATTAGTTGTGTTTTAGCGGTTAGAGTTGTTGCCTTTGGACCTGAAGGTTGTAGGTTTGAATTCCACCTCCTGCTGCTGTACCACTGAGAAAGGTTCTTACCCTGAATTGCTATAGTAAAAGTCACGCAGCTGTATTGATGGATAAATCAGTGTAAGTGTTGCAAGTTGCTTTGGAGAGAAGCACTGGCTAAATGAATAAAGGTAATTCAGCCTTACAAAGAATTACAAATCACAACTGGAGGAGTGGAGAAGAAAAATAAAACTGGGAATGTTTATTAAAATGTAAATGTATTATTTACGGCTGTTTTTTTCCATTTTAATTTAAAATTCTAGCAACATTTAAAAATTTTTTTTTTTTAATTTGATGAATCTGCTTCACATATGTGCAATATAAATATAATAAATATATTGCATTATGCAGATCGTACAGGCTTTACCCTCCTGTCCCCCCCGTGGTGTGTGTTCTGGGTATTAACTGTCTAATGGAAGGAGGGGCGTTTATCTGGATCTAGGGATGCAGCCAGTAATAGGAAGTGGTTCATATGCGGAGCTGTGGAAATGCATCTAATGGCTCTAATATAAAATATCAATATCCGTGCGAGAGGTATTCTGTCCTCGGAGAAGGATTTCCACGTTGGTGGTAATGTCCCTCTTCCGTCCCTCCCGTTTCCCACAGTTCCTTTTCCAGCATTTCAGGTTCAGCATGCAGTGTTTTTATTGTCGCAGTCTAATTGAAATAAAAATTGCGCGTATTTAATTTGGCGTGTTTGGGAAGTCGGCAACCAGCAATCAACACCGAGTTACGAAAACGGTTATTTTTAGATAAAGATGCTGTGCAGAAGAGCAGGAGGTGGGATGACAGTTGAAACACAATGCAGGTGCTGCAGCCATTTAAACTTTAATGACATAGGATCTGTTCTCTGACCTTCTTATGTTGCCACCGAATCCTCTTTAAAAGGACATGGAACAGGAAATTGTGGGGGGGACGGGGGACGGTATTTCTTTCAGATTTCTTCAGTGCCGTCCCATCCGTTAGCAGAGCATAACTTGCGAAACAAAATGAATTAAGAGCTTTGTTTGTAAAGGTGGAGAAGGAGCCCCGTATTAATGTCAACGGACACTTTGGAAGTCGAAGCCGTCTGATAAACACTTTGCCAGATCAGGAGAAAGAGACAAAGTCAGACTGGCACAAACCCCGAGTTCCAATTGGGGAGAAGCTGCTCAGCTGGTGTCACAGTGTAGGTGCACAGGTGGAGGGTAATACCTGTTGGCAGGGATAATATACTGCACTCTTTCATGCAGACATTCTGCTGAATTGTTTTAACCAGCTCCTCTGTGGGGAAAGGTCTGCCAGGAGTCTCTTGGTGTTGCCCTGCTCTCTAGCTCTACAATAACATGACCTTTGCAGAAGTTTTGTAGTTATAACGTGGTAAATTTGTAACAGCCCAACCCTAATATGAAGACTTCAGAAATTGGCCACATGTCATTTTCCAGCCATATCCAGGGTGTCAGACGGAGCAGGAATATATTAAGGAGTTTTAAAAAATCCCCCCCCCCCCCTCTCTCTCTCTCTCTCTCTCATATTTTGGAATCGCTGGAAATGGATTTTAGGGCTTGTCAGAGAGCTTTGATTTAGTATGACAAATCGATAGGTGCTGTCCAAGTTCATGCTAATGTCGGGCAAAAAGGGCAAAAATACCACATTAATTTTTTTGCTCTTTAGCTCAGAAATTTTTACTTTTATGGAGTCTCTCGTGTCAGCTTCCCAAAGTAATAATTTTATGTATGAAATTCAACTGAAGAGGCTTCAGTGGAAGAGAAAGACAATGTTTTTTTGGGGGGGGGGCATTCAGATTAAGAACATTGTTCTAGGATACTAAGCAGTGAAGTGAGTGGGATGTGAGTCTGCTGGCCCCAGGTGTCAAATCCATATCTTAACTGCTATGTTGCCTTTTAGCTGATGGCAAACAACACATAACCTTTGCTAAGAAGCCTAGTATCTGAGGCCACCGTGGTTGGAGAAGGTCTGTGATGTGATTGTGAACTGATGCTCAGAACAACGAATACAAATGTGGCTTTAGGGACTCGGTCTCTTAATGGACTTCCGAGCAGCAATAACGGAGCCAAAATGCATTTGAAGGTTGTTAGCAAACCTCATCCTCATGACTGTTGGGATTATTTTATCTTTTCCAACCTTTTCAGGAATTCATTTGGCCGCATTCTGGTCTGAACTGTGAAACAACATCTGCCCATGCAGCCGTGTAGACCAGGAGTATCTCTGCTTGGCAGCAACGGGCCGTTTGTCACGGTGACTGGTGACATGACCCAGTTCCCAGTGGGAGCACTTTGACTTGGGAATCAATGCACTTACAATATCTCCAACATGCTTATCCATTAGCAACGACAATGCGGCTCCCTGTCCATGGCTCCCATCTCGCTGCGTGACGTCGTCCATCCGTCTCCCATCCAGTATTTGGTTGTTGTGCTACAGTGACTTCGTGAAGGCCCCCTGCAGGTATAAATGCCAGTAAATAGTTGTTAAAGAACAGTTCCGGTTGAGGTGTAGCTGCTAGTGGTGGTGCCGTCCACGAGAGCACTGCTGCTCGCACCTCCTGAGCATCGATCTTCATCAGTCTGCCCGGCTCTCCTGTAGGCAGAGGCCAATCAGCAGCGTCGCATCAATATCCACATTTTGGCATGTCAGCGGTGAGGCTTTCATGCTTAATTCCGCGCCTGCGCCACATCTGCGATCTGTCAGCCGGAGCACATCTCTTATGTAACCCAGCAAAACTGTTCTGAAATAAAACATCTTCCCATTCTAAGGGATCTTTCTCTGCTACTCGCTCACCAGACAGACCACTACCGGGCCCTACAATTAAGCAGAATTAAAAAGGGACTCAGGCAATGTGTGCTTGTGTGTGTGGGGGGGGTGGGGGTACTGAAGTTAAGCCTCCATTTTAAGCCATTTAGGTCGAAAGTGTTTCTATCCCGAAAGCAGTAAATAAATTATCGTTTGGCCCTTAAAATTCTCACATTTGATCGTTGTGGATGAGGCCGTGTTGTGTAACCTGCTACTAAAACCGCTTTGTGCTGTTTGCCGGAATGTGATAATTACAGCTTTTCTGTGTTAACCAACATTTAGCGAATACTAAACAGCTACAATATAACTGTAATGGTTTATGGACCGTCAGCCACCCGCAGCCACAGTTTGTCGGGGATCCCAGCTAGNCATTTAGCGAATACTAAACAGCTACAATATAACTGTAATGGTTTATGGACCGTCAGCCACCCGCAGCCACAGTTTGTCGGGGATCCCAGCTAGTGTGTGCGCGTTAGTAATGTGTTTTATCGTAGTAGTCCCCCCCCAGCTGACCCCCCCCCCCCCCACTACACCACAGACTCCTAGCTTTGCACATCCTTATTTCAAACATACCTCATTTTTCCTGTTCTCTGATCTTGTTTAAGTGACATTTTGACAAGGATCCCATGGGATCGAGGGGGCAGGTTTACTCACGTTTGCTCTGATGAACAGTTATGGCTTTGATGCGGTAATATTCTTCTGCACCTGCAGCTCTATATCACATTACATTTTTTAAAAAAGTGCTTCTCTGATAACAGAAAGCCAGCGTGTGACGGCGTGTATACAGAAGCAGGGCGCCTTGATGCTGTGAACGACACACTGTGTGCAAATGATGCATAAAACATTTATCCATCATGCATTTCAAGACCATTGAGTGACCTTGTGGTTGGTAACAGAAGCAGAAATAGCCAGAACGTCACCCTGCAGAGACCGTTAGACATAATACAAGTCACAGGAAGCCGCTTCCTTTCTCGACTAACGCTAAAGAAAGAGGAGGTGGATCAAGGGGGGGTGATGCTGTTTCGATGATGCTCAGTTTTGTCTCCAGCGCATGACGGTGAGCTCATAATGTGTGAGAGAAAGGTGTTTTCTGAGCTCCACCTTCATCGCGGTGCTTCAGAACAGCAGGGCCGCATGTCCGCGGGGGGTCCAGCGCCATGCGTCCGCGGGGGGTCCAGCACCCCGCTCAGCTCTGACACCCCAACCGTCTTGTCGAGGAGTTGAGCGCTGATATCGAACAAAGCGGCTGTGTGTGTTTGCTATAGGCGGCGGTTTGTCTTCTGTGCAAGAAAAGCTGAGTTTGGGAGAAATGTATAAATATTACTGATTATTAGGTGCTAATCGGTGCAACTGGGGCAGGGGGTTGGGCTGGACTGAAGACCTGGGTTGGATGGTTTTCCTGGCCTTGGTCTGACTCTGCTGCAAACAGTCAGCTGTTAAGTTCTGTCAGCCACTGCCAAACATTTCTGGTCCATGTTCTGCTTTTTTGTCTGTTTTTCTACTGTAACTGTTAGTTATAGCATTACACAAGGCCTTTATGTAAGTTCTGATTCACTGTAAAATATGAATTTTCTCCATTAATAAAATAAGACAGCCATCTTAAAATAGGCGCTCACTCCAGGTACTGCATGTTGCTCATTTGCAGTATGAGAACAGCTACCACATGTAATACAATTAAAAATAAAAATTGAATTTAAAATGTAAACAACAACAACAACAACAACAATAATAAATCAGAACTGCTGCCATTCAGAGGAAGTAGAGGAATCGCTGGGTGAATAAAACTGATCTTCACATAGGTCGTGCGACGGCAAATCCTGCGGTACCAGTTTCTCAAGCATCTGTGTTTCAAGCTCTTCATCAGTCGTGAAACATGCTGCTGTTCACACTCAGCCGCATGTCTGTTTGGACACAAATATCTGCTAAATGAATGAATGCAAATGCGATCTTAAATGCAGCGAACAGAAGGACTGGTTCTGCTCTTTCACCTTCGGTCAGAAAATGTCCACATTTATGCCGAACTGCAGACAGCGGTTGGTACGAGTGACAGCTGATCCAGAACTTGCAAATATCTTTGCCTGTATTTCATTTTTTACTTGTTGTTTCCACCGGAAGTTTGAAATCGAGGGGAAATGCAGCGAAGGAAAGCTAATTTATTAAGAGCTTTTGAAAGCGGTTTAATAAGAGCTTACGTTTATCGACAGATTACACCCACACCATTGATTCAGATATGAGGAATGTGCAGAAGGAGAGAGATTTCATTCTGATGTCCCCAAACCACTGAGCTCTCGCTGGACGTGTCACATGAAACAAATGTCAGGATCTGATCCATGGGCCTCCGGTGCCTTTTGCTGACTTCATTGGAAATGTGACGTTTCTACAGCCAGTTTTCATACTTTTTTGCCAATAATCACTGAGGGGGTATTGAGCTTCTTTAAATAAAATTAAAAAAAAAAAACTGCAACCCGTGAAAATTTCAAACGCACTTTTGTAAAGTGACTCTGCAAAAATGAATGTGAAATTAAGGGAGATGCTATGTCAGCGATAACAAAAAGATGCTGTACAAGAGGGTAGGACTTTGCAAGAATAAAATGTGGAAATATGAGATTGTGGGCTGCAGAAGAAGCACGTTAAACAACATCATAACAGCATGAAAGCCTGATATTTAAACTGAGTCTTCTAAACGGGTAAATACTGACTCACATTAACTGACCCACACAGACTAAGATGACCGAGTTTAAAAGCAGCAGCATCAATCCCGCCTACTGTCCTCTGTAATCATTTTGCATTTAATTATTCCACTTTTTTCTTTTTATCCTCTCATTCAAAGAAATGGCTTCCTTTAACACTGTTTAGTGAAAACTCCAATTCAAAGTCTATTTGCAACAGCAGATAAGATCAGTCTTTTTTTGTTTCTCCTCTCCGATCGAGCCGTTTCTGGGGTTTCATGGCCGCCGTCGTGAAAAAGTTAAAGAAGTCATTAGGAACATGCAGTTGGTGTGGGCAGGTGATGGAAGGACAAGATGAGATGAGATGTAGCTTCCTGGTGAGATGCTGGCTGGGCCAAAGCCAGCAAAGTTACACTCGTTGAGATTTGCATACAGGTGAGCGGGGAAGAAGCGCTTGGCAAAAGTGACAGCTTCACCGCCACGTATAAACAAAAGCTGCTCTTCACCTGAACGTTCCTCCTTTCAGCATCTGTTTCCTCGGTTTTACTTAATTCTCCTCTGCATGGCGAAAATGTGCAGTGACTACAGTCAACCGTCAGACCAGCTGTTCAGCCTTTGTTTTGCCTGGAGGAATCTTGTCGTGTTCATTGTAACAGAATAATGAGAATCAGTTTCCCTTTGTTGCGGTCACCATGCGAATATAAGAATCACTCACTCTGCCTTCTGCTTTTCTTGTTATATTTACCTATGGTGCATGTCACATACTGGTCAGATTTGCCCCCTATAATCATCATTTTAGGCAGGGTTATTGCTTCTTCAAAACATCATTTGGCCATGTTGCTGTGACCTGTGTGCCAGGAATTTTTTGCATCTTTATATCGGTCGCTGGCAAGCAGTTTGGAATGTTTTTTGAGCCAGGAATAGAGGGTCACCGGGATTTTTTTTTCTCCCACCTTGAAATATGTCACAGCCCTCAGGTGCTCAAACTGCCTGGTGTCTGAGCGAATGGCAAGAGGAACAGCACCGTTACATAATCATTAAGGGCCAAACTGCAAAGACTAATTGCGCATTCACTTCAGGAAAATGAGAGAAACTGCTCCAGTTTATTACATCATCATTAGGCACCGGCGGTGTGCAGGCTCTTTTAAAGGTGGCCTGTGGGGTCCGAGTCAGTGGCCTTCATTTACAGGGCTGCACAATAAAAACACGCCAGTGCAGTTATGATTCTTATCCCTCCCTCCATCCATCCATCCATCCATCCATCCACCCACCCTCCCATCCATACCCGCTTTATCCTGCTCAGGGTCATGGGGGTCTGCAGCCTCTCCTGGAGTCAAAATGTCCACAGGATCAGACTGCAACCCTTCATTTTTTTCATGTCCTCCATGGGCCGGACTGCAATGTGCAAGTCGTGCAAAGTTAAAACCAGGAATGTATTTTGTAGAATAAATCCCATTTATTTTTATCACCTTTTTATTACCATCATAAATTTTTTTTAGGAAATTGTCCCATAAACCAAACCCTTGTGCATATTTCCAAATCTGTGTTAGTTTTACTGACTTGCCGGTATACAAAGTGTTTTCCACAAAAACCTCAAATGCAGAGAGAGTGAAAAGCTGTTTTTTTTCTGTGCAAATTCATAATTTTTACAGTCGTCATCTGACGCCGTAGGAATTTAATACGCTCTAGATATGGCAATTGCTTTTTAATTGAGTCCTCCAGCTCTAATTCCAACCTCTCATCCCACGACGTCTCCTGGTCTCTTGATGTTATTTAATAAATCCAGAACGCCACCCTTTCCACACAGTCCTGGTTTCTTTATCCCTGCCACGGTAATTTGCTCGGTGGATTCTGTGCGCGAAGCCACCAAGTTCATTTTGAGCATCATGTGCAGAAACAGCCGACATGCAGCAAGATTTGTTGTTTTTTTTTTTTTAAATTCCTGTTAATTACGAGAAAAACCCGTTTTTCAGCACCAACCAGTTTTGAAAGTTCCTCCATCCAAAGTTTAAAATGGAAACGCACGTGGAAAGGCTGGGGATGGGGTGTATCGGGTCAGTGCTGAAATCGCACGAGGCGTCGAGCGAAATGGACCAGGCGGGACATTAACGTGGTCACTTGTCGGCCTGTTCTAGGAACATAAAACGTTGTGCTGAGATGTGTCTTGTGTTTGGGGCTTTTGTGTTTTGGAAAGAAAGAAAAAAAAAACGAAATGGCTTCAGTTTCTCTGTTTTTCACGTTTAATTGTTCCCAAATGAACACCTCTGAGACTTGAACGCAGCGGCAGCTGTATTTCTGGTCGGTATCAAGACTGATACGGCACTGTGTCATCTTTGTCCAGCACGTAAGCCCAAAAAAGTGCTTGTCATTCTGTACCGGCCGGACGAATCCCCATTCGGCTTTTTCGACTGTTTCCGCCAATGCTGGGATGTGAGCGTAGGACATACCACATGTGAGAGACTCTGAGGGGTGGGGACACGTTAGTGGAAAGAGGGAAAGTGAGAAAGAAATTTGCCACTCCTGTTTGGTGACATAAAAGTGGGGCGATCTGTTCCTTGGATATTTTCCAAAGAAACTTCCCAGGGACCAAGACACTGAAAATATCTTGCTATATGCATGCTATGCCCTACATAGGGAGGGGAGGAGAGCGATAGACGGGAGGGATGGCGAGAGAGCCATGTGTGTTACTGCGCCTTTGTGTGTGTGTGTGTGTGTGTGTGTGTGTGTGTGTTCGGTGTCAGGTCAACCACCTTTGGAAGCCCTGTAGAAGCACATGCTGGTGGAGAACCTGTCTGGAGAACCTCCTCTTTCTCCATTGCCGGTGAAGTTTCCAAGGGTGCAGTCAGCAGGTGTACAACGTGGAGCTTCCTGACCATTGCTGTAAACATGTAAATCACAGTTAAACCGATGCAAAGCAGGAAAAAACAACCAAATGGCAAACAGAGGGGTGTGACTATCTAGGACTCGGTGGAACTAGCAGCACGACCCAAAATAAGACTTGCCCTTCACTCAAGGAGAGTGAGAGATTAGGAGAGAGGACAGGATGTGGAGATCTCCATTTCTTTTATCTGTCTAGCTTTCTTTGCTGGTTTCCTACCAAAGCCTTCCTGTAGCTCCTTTATCAAAGCCTATCTGGCACCATTGTCCTCTTACTCTGTCACTTTGGCAGGTCCTATTCATCTCTCAAATTATGTCCCTCCTCGTCTTTCACTGGCAACCAAAAATGTTTGTCTCTTTCTTCTCCCTTTCCCAGCTCACCCCACCAACAGCATTCCACTTCTCCAGTGTGGAGATCCAGGCCTCTCCTTCTTCTGTGTCTACCTTAAATGCACTTTAGTTGGTAACAGTCTACTTGTCACTCTCTGGAGACATGTCTCTTATGGCTGTCGCTCAGTCCTGGTCTCTCTCAGCCTTCTTCCCCATGTTCTTCTGGTGCAAAGTTCTCCAACTCTGTTCAATTCTCCCTTCTCATACAGTTTCCATGTGGAAACCTGTAGCCAGCTTCTCTCCTCTCCTCTCCTCTCCTTTCATCTCCTTTCCTCTCCTCTCCCAGTGCCTGTTCCTCCCCAATTAGCTGACACTTTGACAGTCTATCGACCCCTTTGCTCTCCACGCAGCTCCCTGCCCCTTTCTTCTTTCTCCTCTCTCAGCAAAATGTAAAAGAGCAGAGTCCAGTAAGCCGGCTGGTGTAAACACCCCGTTTCCCGGGCGCAAACTATGATACGGCTGTATTAAATATCCTGTCCGGAGCGGGTGCCGGAATGCACGTGACGTCCAAGAAGCAGAGTCTGTGCTCGGAATCGCATCGTGTTGCGGTGTTGTGTTGGCGTGACAGATGGATGCTCCGCTTCACCTTGCTGACCTGCAGGCTGAGCCTCAGACCACCTAGAGCCCCCCCGTCCACTTGCTCTATGTAGCAGTCTGACAGCCTGCTGCTCTTACGGTCACTTCCTGCCATTCTAACGCCTCAGGGTCACGGATGTCATCGCCGTCACACTCTTGTCATATCGTGTAGCTTTAGCAGTGTAGAGGTTCAGATGGTCGGTTTTTGGGCCTTCCGTTGGCTGTTATTAATCACAGTGCCTTGACTAGGTGTTATAAAGTGTAACCTAGAATTATTGCTTATAATGACCTCCCAGTGGATGGATGAGAAACTACCTACTGCAGGGGAAGTAGGTGATTAACTTAAAAAAAAATGCAATAACAACACCCCTGCTGGTGCGTTTTGCATGATCACTAAACTGTCATGTTTCTGTCCATCTCATTTTCCTTTATCCTCCTTATGGAGAAGGAGCCACTACAAGTGAAAGCCAGAAGCACCGTGTCAATCACTTAGGAAATTTGATAGCGGCCTGCTTCCCTCATCCTTTGCAGGTTGGTAACAGACACTGTTCGATTTCTAAATTATTCCTTTTGATTTCGCAGTGCGTCTCCAGGTATGAGGCCATCACTGCCAGTGCCGGCCCACTGTCGCCATGACAATGCCACTCAGCCCCCTCTCCAGTGATGACGAACAGCAAAGGATGCTGGGGAAAAGCCAACACTTCTATCCAGGGGCAGAAGGCGAGGAAGGGGAGCAAGAGGACGATGAGGAAGAGGGAGAAGAGAACCACATGGAGGGGCTAGGAGATAAAGAGAACGGAGAGCTGGAAGTGGAGGAGGAGGAGGAGGAGGAAGAGGAAGAGGTGGAAAAGGAGATCCTGAAGGGCGTCCAGCCTCGGGGCAGCAGGGAGGAGGGCCCCAGGCAGATAGCCAACATGGTCGTGCAGCAGGTCGGAGAAAGACAGCTACGGTCCGGCAATCCGGGACACGCCGGCATCCCCCACTTGTCCAACCCCGGAGCTGCTCACCACCAGCTGCTCAGTCAGCAGCAGCCGCTCCATCCTCCAGCCAGCCGGCAGCAGATGAGGAGGCTCAAGGAGCGCAGCCACAGCACAGTGAACCCAACAGAAGACACACACATCTCCATGATGGTCTTCCGCATCGGTATCCCCGACATTAAACAGACGGTTAGTCCGACCGAGCAGCGCAACCAAAGTCCTGCCGCACTTGCACTTGGCGCACTGGTGCACGCGCCACAGGGGGACCTGCGGCGACTGCTGTAATTGCAATGCACAATGCAGCATAATGCACGCACCGCTAAAAATAGCCAGGCAGTCACACTGTACAAATTATGAAGCTGTGGTGTAGGAGCACATTCAGGGAACCAACAACCACTTAAATGAGAGCAATCTATTAGATCAGAGGCGGCCAGTCTTGGCCCAGGGGAGCTTCCATTCTGCTGCAGTCCCTAAGTGAAGGTCCAGAGCAATCGGCCCTTGTCCACGTTACTAAAGAAATCGTTTGGATTGAGGGTTTACATGCATGGTGTGGAGCCCCTCTACTCCATTCACGGGACCTTGAGCTTACGAATTCTGGACGTAACAGACAGTCACAAAAATGTTTGTTAGTCCGTCTGTCTGTCCAGCCACTATTAGTAGCTGCTTCATCTGGGTCAGGGTTGCTGCGGATACCAGAAAAGTTCCAGAAAGACAGTAGAAAAATCCTAACTACTGGAAAAGCTAATTGATATAAGGGAAATATAAATATTAAAATAATTTTTTTTAAAGAAGAAGATAACTTAATTAATGCGTAAAATAGTGAATGCAGAGCAGCGCCCCCCGTGGTTCCCGTAGCGGCATTCTGATCCAGTCGCATCACCACCTAATTCGCCGCTTTCTGAGCATAATTCACTGTATGTTTCAGCTACACGACTCACTTTATTTCATTTTATGACCTGCATTACGTGCTCCTTACAGCTTACATTAGAGTGTTACTATAGTACACAGTGCTGTACTATTCAGGACCGCAGTAAAATATTACACTTAAATTACACTTTTAGTTTCCTGGACTTTCGCCAAATCTGGACA
>UFQX01005298.1:365605-390527 GCA_900497675.1 Arapaima gigas | reverse complement strand
ATCTGGACCCCCCCCCCCCCCCCACAGAGTCCGGGAAATCGAGGACGGACTGTCATATAAATTGACTCTATATAAGCTGCGTGACTGCAGTTCCAGACAGAGTCGGCGGCCTCTATATTATTAGACACATTTTAAAAGCAACCCGTGGATTAAGACCTCGTCGTCGTTCGTACGCAATAAATCAAGATTGCTGATAATTCATTTAACTACAGTAATGCTCAAGGAAGTGGGTTGTACTTATAAAAAGGTCGAGTGGGACTGGCAAATGTCACGCACTGTGGAGGGTCCCTCTTCAGCCCAAAAGGAGCTTGTGAATCAGATGAGCTCAGTGAAAAACTTGCAGAAAGGTTCACGTCTGTGTCATGACGTTTTTGGTTCATCCATAGTGACAAGTGCACTGGAAGCCCGGAGCCAGTGGAATTTCAAACGCGATCAGCAACGTTGCGGCTTGAGAGCGACATCAAAGGCAGCACGAAGGGCCGCTAATGTGGCTCCGAACCTCGCGATTAATACTTTGCATAAAACGCTTCTTAATTTCAATCTATCTGCAAAACAGCCAGAAAGTCAGGATATCGAGCCGCTCCTATTTTGACCTGAGTACCTGCGGAAGGGAGCAACTGGTAAAGTCCTCACAGGATCCTGATGACTGAATTGGTAAAAACCAGAAGGCCGTTTTTTTTCCAAGGCTCGGGCAGTAAAAGCAATTGGGAGCTTGTCAATAAAACTAGTTGCCTCGGTGCCACTGAGGGATGGGATTGTGGAAATCGTTTTTTAAGCTTCTTAAACTGCGGCCTTTGCCCCTCAGTCTCCCCGCAAACAAAAAATGGCTACATGGCGAAAACTAGCGGAATTATTCTGGCTCGCCGTAATGCCCAACAGCCGTGGTGGAATTAAACACCGGTTAAGAAGCAGCAGCGATGGGGTAGCGGTTAAAGCGCAGACTGTGCCTTTAGCCTTAAAGATGAGGGATCTGTAATAGAGGAGGAAGCGACAGCATGCATTTCTACAATAAATACCATGGTTGGTACGGCCAGTGTTTCTGTCTACACCTGATCGCAGTGTTAATGCGTCTAAATGTGCAGAACTGCGCTCAAGGGTAATAGAGCTGGGCCCTGCGGGTTATGTGCCCGTTGCTCCAAACTCACGTTTGAAAGTCACAACTAAGGGCCCCACCGAGAATATCGCAGTACGGAGAGACCGGGAAGCGGCGTGGTGTTCGCCGACCCCCAGGGGAGGCTGAAAGGGGAGCAAACGGTGCCGACGGCTGACTGGAAGCCAGGCTCTGCTGCTCTGATGTGCTGGATGCTCATGTCCACGGAAGCAGGTTTTGAATTATTTATTTATGCCCCCCCCCCTCCTCACATGTATATGTGATATGTGACAGTAGCAAAGCATTTTTAGACACTTATACACGATTAACAGGATATTAAATTAGCTTTGACAGGGTTAATATGGACCAGCAGGGGTCTTGTGGTATCAAACAAACTGACGCGATTGATTAAACGTCGCATTTTAACTTTGTAGAAGGTAGCCGCTTACGGACATAATCGCCCTGGTCTTCACCGAAGCTCTTTCTGGACTAGCCAGTAAATCCGGTCCCTTTTCCCACGACTATCACACAGGGCTGTTACATGCTGCGATGTTGATCCGTGTCAGAGACCGTGCCACCGTTCCAGCGTGCGATTTAGGCCGCGATCTGGCCAAGTGGTTTTACTCCATTACTCTTGTGCCGCCCTGTGTTGCTCTGTGGCCCTCTTTCTTCTTACTCACAGTACAGTTGCTGCTGTTGGCCAGGAGTACTTCTGTATTGTGCTGCCTTTCCCCTGTGGTCTGATCCTGTATTGATCTGCGCTGGACTGTGTGTGTGTGTGTGTGTGTGTGTGTGTGTGTGTGTGTTCTCGTTTCTCACTCTTAATAATTTAGGGCCCCCCTCTTTACTCTAATAGGCAGCCATCCAATAGGTTAAATTCAAAATGTTTAAAGGAGTGAGATTTTAAGAAGACGAGCAAAAATGCGGGAGTGGCCCGTGCGTGCGTGCGTGTGGTGTGTTTATGACTGTCTGTCGCCCCCCGCCCCCCCCAGTGCCCAGACGTGAGGTTTGTTCAGTACACGCCAGCCAATTCGCCCTGGATAAACTTTAACTGCCTGTTAATTGGGTTTTAATGAGACGAGGGGCAGATCGGTTCTGGACGGAGGGCACAGGAATCCCGCGCGCAGAAACTCAGATGCCCCGGCTGGCCGTTGCCCCCCCCCCCCACAGAGGCAGATGAAGCATGGCAACCCGGGGCTGTTCTCTCTGAGCTGCGGGCGGGTAACAGTTCTCCGACAGCAGCACCTGACTTCTAACACCCATGCGAAGGAGAGGCTTTGCGCTTGGGTGGGAGCACAGGCAGCCCACGCCGAAAATCTAAATCAAACACGACCAGTTAGCAGTGCTGCGCCCAGCAGAGGCCCTCGGCACATACGGCACGTCGTCACCTATTGGTCCAGGTGTTTTTTACCTGGACGCTCACTGTGACAAAGCAAAACGGGGCCTCGATGAAGCTCCTTCGCAAACTGGCTCTGACAGCAAGGCGCAGGGCAGCTAGGATGCATATGGAAACAAGATGGGGGGGGGGGGGTGCCGGGCCGTCCGTAAGCGAGAGTTGGGAGAAGCACACAACTCCCCATAGGTCTCATTAAACGCCTCTCAACCTCGTGCACTTGCCCTGTGGAAAATAACCGCAGGAAGGGGGGGGGGCACGTTGGGCTCATACATAGATAAAGAGTGACAGAAGTGTGGAGGAGACACGCCCTGCCTCTCCCGCACATCACAGGCCCCGCTTAGACAGCGCTTGTCATCAGTAACCGGTCACCCAGCCGCCGGCCTTTGAATCCGGACAAGGAGCCGATAGACCGGCGACGGGCAGACGAAGGGATTGGAGCCTGAGCTCCGGCTCACGGAAAGTGCCAGCACTTCCTCCCTCCCCGCACCTACCTGAGCCGCTTATGAAAATACACCACTTGTAGCGCTGGCCTGGTTCTGCTGGGCGTTGCCTCGCATTTTCCCAGCTCATCGTTTTTGTCAGCCTTCGCCGGAAGGGGTCGACCACTGTCAGCCTCAGTTTAGGAGGCGGTTAACGCACCAACGAGTCGGCCCGTGCGCAATCTGTCAGGCTGTGCGTTTCTGTGCCACATGCAGCGTCCAAAGTGGCTTATGCTACATTTAATCTAAAAGCGCTAATAAAATGTCAAATAGCTACAAATGAGGCGTAATAAATAATTAGTCAAAAGGAGCGCGACGGCCATAACCATGGCATTATTTTATTTTGCGTTATTACCTCCACCTCTCTGCTTCGCTCGCACCCCTGCGTGGCGCTTTTCGTTCGGCGTGTAAACCGCGCCGAGCAGTTACTTTTTCGCCCGCTCGACTTCCTCGGAGATGCCGAGCGCACTTGTCGGCGCCACCGATTTCCCGTTCCTTCTCCGCGTGCCAACTTTCTTCGTCGGCCTCGTTTTCGTTCGACCCCCCTTCACGTTTCCGACGGTTTCACACACGATCGCCGCGTTTCATTCAGCCACGGCATCCCATAAAGCCCTGCCTCCCGGCGAGTCGTTGCCGCGGCAACCAGCAGCCCGGCTCCACTGAAGAACTCGTTGCCATGCCAATGGTGCTGACTGTGTGCAAACGGAGACCGCGTGAGAGAGAGAGAAATCATTACATGTATCCCACCATCACCACAAAGACCCTGATGGAGGGAGTGACCGCTGTCGATGCACTACATTCTGCTGCCGAGAATGAATTCTGTTGGCTGTAAACCTCATTAACCGAGGGGGCGCCGGGGACGGGAACACACCCGTACAGTACATTTTCACACAGTGAGCAGAAGGATACGTTTGCTCCCTGTTTTGGTCTCTCGCTGCAGCTTTGAACCTCCCCTCGGCCTCCCGGCTGCCTCCGTTTCTCCAAACCGCTTGCCGAACGGCATGTTTTAAAGGAGCTCTCCTTCTCTCTACTTACAGTGTGTGTGTGTGTGTGTGTGTGTGTGTGTGTGTGTGTGTGTGTATATATATATATATATATATATATATATATATATATATATATATGTATATCAAATAACAAATTAACCCAGGAAGGACAGATCCTGACCCAGGCGGAACGAAAATAAAACAGCGCAGGCCTTTGAAACAGCACTACTGTGTTCATCTAACACATTAATACTGGGAAGAATATTTTATAAAGTATATACTGCAGGACTGTTTCTCTCTGGTGAGCAAAGCAATATTGATGCCATAAAAAAGAAGTGGAACATTAATCGTATTTTTTTAAACAAAACAAGGAGCTGCCGCAGTCCTGCTGGTGTCCTGTGTGCTGACTGATGGTGTCGGGTGCGGCGTTTCGCCCTCGGAGGATGTGGTGGGTGAGAGATGTGAGCGATGCGGTGGGTGTCGCTTATTTATTTATTTGCTTACAGTGTTTTGCGGTTCGCACCGGAGACTGGCTGCATAATGCCGATTCTCCGGGTTCCCCGCTGCTGGTGGGAGAGAAACCACTCGCACACCCAATTGGGCCCAGTTGAACTGAAAACACTTGGTTCCAAAGGGAATTTATACAAATCACACGGCTTCCACTCCATCTGGACCCTAAGTTAGCCTTTTCTTCTCAGATTATTCCTTCCTTGTTTGCCATTTTCTGACCTTTTGCGGAGATTTCACTCAAGTGAACGTGAATCAGAATCACTCTGCGAGTTAGCGAACAAAAACGTAATTATTATTATTAATATTTTTTAAATGGATGCCTTTGGGATTAATAATGCAAAACGCAGCTTAATTTTGCTAAAAACAAACCGTTTGATTAATTAATGCCGGTTTTCCAAGGCGAACGACTGGTATTCAGTTTCGAATTTTAGTGGTTTTTTGAGCAGTAAGGAACCTGAAACACTTTTCATTTGAAAATGACTTTGCGTGGAAGTGATAATTCGCTCAGTGACGTATCCGCTGGGCCGAGGACTCCTGCTGCTTCTTTTGCAGTTTGTCTTGCGTCACTTTTAAACTTTTTTAAGTGGCACAGTTCCACAGTAGTGGAAAAGCAGGGTATATGGAAGTGTCACAGAACAAAATCAACCTGAATTAAGTTAACAGGAACAGTTAATAGTCGTTCTAGAACTTTCGACTCACTTGGTCAAGTTAGGCATTGTCAACTAGTTCAACCAGTTCGTCAGACCTGTGACGCAACATCTCCCTCTAGTGTTTGTGAACCTGCACTGCAGCTGCCTGATCGAACTCCCAGCAAACACATTAAAGCATAAACGATGCAGTTGCAAAACTGCCCAAACTGCAGAAACATTGCATTCCATCGCTTGTTTATTTACTGCGACTTGTGCTGACCTTTCGCTGTCTTTCTCTCTGTCTCCCCCTGCTGGTCTCTCCTGCTCAGAAGTGTCTCAGGTTCAATCCCGACGCGACAGTCTGGTGCTCCAAGCAACAGGTGCTGTGCTCCCTGACAGAGACGCTGCGGGACGTGCTCAACTACGGCCTGTTCCAGCCGGCCACGGACGGACACGACGCCAAGTTCCTGGAGGAGGAGAGGATGCTGCGGGACTACCCTCAATCCTTTGAGAAAGGGGTGCCATATTTGGAGGTTGGTTCGAAAAAGGGGTCTTCTCAACCGGGGGATATGATGGAGCAGCAGGTAGTTTGGGTTCAGACATGGGGTTAGGATCCGGTACTCTGGTTTCCTCCCGCAGTCCAAAGGTGGGTTTCAGTTCAATTGGTGACTGTAAGTATGTGACTGTGCTGCGGTGGACTAGTGTTCCATTTGGGGGGAATCTGCACCACCGTGACCCCGCACTGGACAGGCACTTATTCAAAAAGGATGCATAAATCTTTCCAGCGATATACAGTTCATCCTTGATTTAGTGGACTCAAACGTATGATTTTTTTTTAAAACGTACGATGGACTATTACCAAAATAATCCAGAAAAAAAACAGAAAATCATAAATATTGGACAAAATATTAATTTAGGGTGTAAAAGTATTACCATAGTAGTATAGTACAAAAAAGCAGTAAAGAATATTAGACATAAATTACGTTTTCCATTTTCCCAACTTTTGCCATATCTGGACAACCACCCTCCCCATGTGGTTGAGAAAATGGAGGATGGAATGCTGTCCTGTACCCCTCATTCCTACTTGGTCCACTAAGAATGTATTTTAAGATGTTCCAGCTACTTAGATAACTGTTTTATAATGAGTCAAATGGCCCTGAAGTTTGGATCAAATTCAAGATGTTCTGCCTTTCAGTTCCGGTATAAGACCAGAGTCTATAAGCAGACGAACCTTGATGAAAAGCAACTGGCCAAACTGCACACTAAGGTACCTCGATTATACGTCTATACCTGCTGTGTGTGTGTGTGTGTGTGTGTGTGTGTGTGTGTGTGTGTGTGTGTGTGTGTATGTGTTTAAAAAGATTCTGACCAGTCCTCACAGTTTGCTGTTATCTTTTACACAATATACTTTACCAAGTCCTTCCCCATATAAGTTGAATATCCATGAGCGACTGGTGATTCCATCTCATCACAGGCCAGTTTAAAGAAATTTATGGACTACATTCAAGGTGGCGTGGTGGAGAAGATTGCCAAATTTTTGGAGAAGGGCCTCGATCCGAACTTCCACGACTCCGATACTGGGGGTGAGACACGAAGCTCGTGGGCCCACAGCGTCATCCCCGTTCTAAATAATCGCGCATGTCAGCATTTTGCTGAATTGCACCCATCACCATGTGCTCATCACTGAGAAATATGCAAAATCGCGATGACACAGAGAAGACATGTTGGATATGGCACCACAACGCATCGACTAACTGGTTATGGTTGTTAGAAACACGGCTGCTAAACCATCTGCAGCTGATTCCGGGACCCATTCATTTCCACTGCCTCCTGCAATAATTCACCAATCTCAGAGGCATTTGCATAAATACTGCTGAGAAACATACTGTCAAATGACACATTGTAAAATGATCAACTTTTTCAAAATGATCAAAAAGTTCATTAGTCCAACGTGACATCGATGGAACCAGGGGCTCATCATCAGTGCTATAGGCAGCTACTCGTGGCCCGAGCTCTGGACTAAGGGCACTTTCATTTAGTGTCAATTGTACAGCAATAGGATAAATACATTGTTCTTATGTTATATTGCTGAAACAGAGGGAAATGCCAGCAATGCAGGCAGCTCCCTGGGGTGGGAGGCAACAGCAGCGCTTTTCGGGCAAGCTCAGAGCAGCACACTTTTCCTCCTGCTCGGGAGCCCTGGCTGGATCGGGAAGCTGCGCACGGCCATGTGAATTCTGAGGCCCCCCGCAGTGCTACCGATGACATGCAGAGCCCTGGCTAGACTGAGTGAGATGTTGAAAACTTGCTATCTGTCAGCACGTCAGGTTCGAGAGGTAATGCCAGCTCTCTTTATGAAAAGATAAATACTAAAGACTTTTCAAACAGCTTCGGAACTTTGTTACTAAATAGATTGTAAGTCAAGGACCAACTTCATGTTCCCATAACCCTAGTCAGGAGATCTGATGAACGAGAACAAGCTGAGCTGCAACTGTGGTTGAAATGCGGTAAAAAGGTCAGAGTGAGGATCGCAGGCGTTGGAGCCCAAACGGTCCACGGTGTCACGTTAGTCTGATTTACAGGAGGGATAACTGCGGAACGGTAGGCGTGGCCTTGGCTGCCGAATCCCGCGAAGCGCTACCACCCACCACTGTCCCGTCAAGCCTGCTGGCGCCGACCCTATATTTTTACCTTATTCTTCACTCATCTGTTGGTGTGCAACTCAAAAAGAGGACTGTGACGCAGAGTGAGTCAGGGGCTCATCGTCAGTTCTGCGTGCGGCTCCTCGCGGACCGGCTAAGTTGGACGGAGGTCTGGACTGAGGGAGAGTTACTTTGACAATCGCGTGTATCTACATTATTTATCCATCTATTTATTTATTCGCCTGCTCATCTACTCATCTCTTCAGTTGGTAGTTGGTCTGTGCTGCCCGGTGTCGTCACGCGGTTCAGCGTACCGTGCACCGCGGTCAGAGACGCTACATTTCATGCTCTCATGACCATCTGTGAAAGGCAGAATGACAACATGAAGCTTGGCCCCCTGTCCAAACGTGCACCGACTCTGTGTGTCTCCGTGGGGCAGAGTCACCCCTGACGCTGGCGGTGCAGTCGGAACAAGGCGGAGTGGAGAGCATCCGGGTCCTGGTGCTGGGGGGAGCTCACATTGACTTCCGAGCCAAGGATGGACTCACTCCCATGCACAAGGCCATCAGAGCCCACAACCACTCGGCGCTGCTGGTAACCCCCCGAGCTCTTATTCGGCGACGCGTCACTGTCGATGCAGACGTTTCAACCTAAAGCCTTCTCCGCTTTTTTTTGTTTTTTCAGACAGGTTTACGTAAGCAGTAAAGGTTAAGCGCGCCGGTCAACGCTCAGCGTTGCAGCTCCCACGTTTTTTGGCCACTGTGATTCCTTAGTCATTATTTTAATGTTACACACAAAACGCCGCCACATTTCGCAAATAATACCTGCAGCACTAATTGAACATAATATCCTTAAATTCAAATCGAACCGCTTTACTGGCACGACAGATGACAGCCTGTTCAAAATGTGCCATATTAGTCATAGTTATTTATAAAACACAGATTTCTGTTCTGCTGCATTAATGCTACTGCTGCAATAGTACATATATAATAGAGAGAAATGCAGATGTTCTAGGTATCAGTTCCTCAGTTTCACACTGCCTTCTCCTCTCCTATGTTCTGCTTTACTTCACCATCTGCCCTCCCTCATCTGCTTTCTCTCCCATCATCCCCTTTGCTCTCGCCCTTCAAGGCTCTCCTGGCACTTGGGGCATCGCCCGACTATAAGGACCGTTGGGGGTTGACGCCATTGTACCACAGCGTGCTGATAGGGGGTGATACCTCGTGCTGCGAGACCTTGCTGTATCACCGGGCCAAGCTGGGGGTGAAGGATGAAAACGGCTGGAACGAGATGCATCAGGTACCCCCCTCCCCCCCGACGTCATCGATCCAGATTGTTCCGGACTTGTTACGTAGCAGTAACAGTGGCTATCTGGGTGTGTGATGCGGGTCGTATGTTACCTGTTTTGTGTCTCGAGGTCCTTTCTTCTCTTTCTGTGCTTCATGCCTGTTCTGCCGCTATTCTTAAAGCACCGCATTATACAAACTGCCCGCAGACGTGTGTGTGTTTACATGCGGCTGGCGCCTCACAATCGCGCACTTGAGAAAAGTTCCAAGTTGTGACGAGCAACCAGGTTGCTGCAGGTTCAGATCCACGGACTGTCATCACACCTTTGCGGTTAACTTACTTGCAGGAGCTGTTCTCCAAAGAATGACTTAATGCATCAGTTGAGTGTTCCAGCTGCACAAAATTGTCAGAATATTTTGGATAGAAAGAAGGTTAAAATTAACTAAGCCGACAAGTTTAAAGTCTACATCTGCCCTTCAGGAAAATAGGCCAATGGCATAAATTGTGGCAAAGTGGGCCAAAATAAGGCTGCGCACAAACCTGACTCTCAAAGTTAAAACAAGATTCAGCTCAGTGACAAATGTGCAGGTTGTCAGATCGGCGTTTGTTGCCCTGGTCGCGGTTAAGGCGAAAAACAAGTACAGTTACAGTAACATCACCACGCACCCCCTACACGTACAGAGCAGCTGTACGACGGGCCACCGGCTCCTTCCAAACAAACGTTGGCGTTTTAAAGTTTTTCTTTACTCCCATTTGATGGCACGCGAATCCCACCTCCCAGGGCAGTACCCTTAAGCACGGTACATACTCTGCCCTGACACAGTAAAAATTACCCAACTGTAGGCTCAACGCAAGGGTTACATACATTGCCCTACTGGGAGCCCAGACCATACGAGAACGTAGAAAAACACCAACCGCCGACTGCGATGGCAACAAAACCTCGAACTTTAGGGGACAGAAGTGGATCGTGTCAATTTTGCCTGACGGTAAGCAAGACTGCCGGTGTGTCTGACAGTCGGCGTCTTGTGTTTGTCGTCCGCTGGACGCGCATCTGTCCTCGTTTCCCGCCGCTCGCCTTGACACGTGTGCACTGTACTTCACGTCTCTTTGTCCATCGCTGCTCACGCTGCCCCCTCTCTGCCTCCTTCCTCTCTCCATCACTCCCACCATGTCTCTCTCCTCTCTCTACACCCCCCCTCCCATTGGTTTGCACCTCCATGCTCATCTCTTCCCACCTTCTCTCTTTCCCTCCATCCCTCTCTCTCTCTCTCTCTCTCTCCATAGATCAGGGATGAAGAGGAAATCGGAATGCAGGAGATACACAAGGTACCCATCCTCTCATCCCATCATCCGACCATCTTTCCACCCTCATCATCACCTTGCCATCACTCAGTTGAACTAGGTCTTTCCAGGTAAATTATGCTTGCTTTGCAATTGCTTTATGTTTTTTTGACATGTGCGTGGAGACGGTTTCAGTCATTGCTGCCATTGTGTGCTGTGTGGAAACTATTCTCTGTCTCTCTGTTGATATTTTACTTTCAGCTCTTGTGTACTCGTTTTTTCCTTTTTTTTGTTTTTTTTTTAAATTACAGGTTTCTTTTCTTCAATTCCACTGTTTCACAGAATGATTCTGGTGTTTTGCTGGACTTTGGTTATTTTGATGAAGACTGTTTTTATCTTACTTTCCCTTAATGTTATCTTTGGTCTTCCTTTCTCCAGTATCCATTCCTGCACCAAATTCCTAAAACCGTGTGACTTTTCTTTTCTTCCCCGTGCCTCAACATCAATTATTCCATCTATTACATTGTCCGTCTTCTAACTTGACTCCTGCTTGGCCCTTGTTTCCCACAGGCCTGCCAGAATGGTCATGCTCAACATCTGGAGCACCTTCTTTTTTATGGTGCAGACTCCAGTTCCCAGAATGCCTCAGGGAACACTGCACTGCACATTAGCGCTTTATATAACAAGGTAACTTCAGGTTATCGCAGTAGTAAGTATGGTGCCGATGTGAAAACGTACGATCGCGCATAATAATGTTGAAACAGTTTTTCTTAAACTTATTTCGGCTCATTGTTGATCAGCTGCGTTAAAGTTGAACATTAGGTCTGGTTTTAGCTGCTTTAAAATGAGCCCAAGTATAAAACTAAACTAAAGCACAAAAAAAGAATGTGAAGAGAAAAGCTTGTCTACAGCAATCCATTTCAGAAAATTGACTTGCCTGTGTTATTATCATCTTCTTAACTGCCACAAAATTATTCAGTGATGAGCTTTTATAGTGCCGGGCAGCCTGGGTGCAGGTGGTGGCGCCAATGATCTTCTCTGGAGATCTATAGGTTTACTTCAATAACTGCTGAATGACCCGGCAGTGCACCCTTAACTCACTTCGAATGATACCATGAAGTAATTTTTGCCCTCTTTATGGACCCATCAGGAAAGCTGTGTCCGCATTCTGCTCTACAGAGGAGCCAATAAAGAGGCAAAGAACAACAACGGACAAACCCCTTTCCAGGTAACTCGACCAATACTCCCTGGTCAACGTCTCCAAGTTTGCACTTTTCCTGCGCAAGTGATGTGGAAAAAAGGATTTGCCCATTTACAGCGTCCTTAATTTTTGATTAAGTTGTGCGTTTCGCACATATGTTCCGCATGGAAAAAAACGACATAAAAAGAACAGTGGGGTCAGCAGCCCTTTTTTCACATTCTGCCAGAACTGACTCTGAGATCTGATCACATTTAACATGTACACATCCCAAAGAATAGCGACACTGGGGAAGGGGGAGGGGGTGAATACTTTTTCACTTAAACCAAACGGATTAACAGCTTGAAACAGACTCATTAGCGAAGCTGCAACAATAATTCTGCATTTCGACATCTATATTTTTTTCTCCGCTGACACCCTGTGGCTCCGAGTGAACGCTGGGCCGGTCCCGGGTTGGGTGCAAGACGGGTTCGGCTGGGGTTTGAGTCGGACTCGACTCATCGCTGGGCTTGTCTTGTTGCAAAGAATTGCAAAGCCTGAGGATTACATTTATAGTGGATAAATCTGTATCTCTGGCCAAGACGGAAAACACAGCTAAGTAACAATTTATTATGCAAAGCAGCCAATTAAATAAAAGCGAAAATGATTTATTTAGCTGGCTGTAAAAATACTTGCTTAAGACGAAATCCCGGAAATAATGCGAAACCTCGTGTGCTGCGTGCTGTGCAAATGTCTGGATTGAATATACTGTGCTGAAAGGACTCTCGATCACGTCGTATTGTATGGTTTCCAGGTAGCTGTAATGTCTGGCCATTTTGAACTGGGAGAGATTATAAAAAACCACAATGACTCAGATGTAGGTGAGTTTTTTTTGTGCACTTTTCCTATGTCCATCTCAGTCATGCGTCTGTGCCCATCCTTGTGTGTGAAATAACACCTTCCTGCAAACCTGTCTTTACTCTCGTCTGTCTACTTGTCTATTTGTGTGGAATTTGCTGACACTTTGTGCTCCACTGCTCAGCTTTTGCTTCTTACTCTCACTGCGCTTGGAACATTTTGTGATGGTCAGTTATGTATAATTCTGGGGGTGCTGTTTACACCCCCAGTTTGGGGTCCTGGTCCACATCTTGCTATCAGATTGTTCCTGTACTCTCGGCTCTCTCCCTCCTTCCATCTCTCAGTGCCCTTTCTCGAGTCGCCCAAATACGCCACCCAGAGGTTAGAGAGTGCCAGAACGCTTGCCGTCCCTCGGCCACACCCCCTCCTCCGTGCCAACAGTGACAACAGCATGAACCTGCCAGACTGGATGGCCGTTCCCAACGCCACCTCCAACAACATAGTGTCAGTGCAGGCAAGTAGCAAAGTATGGAACCGTGCTGCACAGGACAAGTAACCCTAACCCCAACACTAACCGTAACCCCCGACTCTAAGGTCCATGCAAATGCATCTCCTGTTTTTCCCACAGGGGTACAAGAACCCAGGTTCCTCGCGCAGCTCCAGCAGCCCCCGCGGGGCTCGCACCCGCTCCCCCTCCAGAGGGCGAGGAGACAAAGAGGAGAGAAGCCGCCAACCTCGTGGCAGACAGGGGTGAGCCGGGTTGGCTGAGGGGCCCGGCCGGAAACAGAAAGCCTCTAACGTCCACGGCTTTTTTACCCTTTATACGATTCGTCGTTCTGTTTCACGTCTCCTTTTCGTACGAAAACTTATACGTGTCGTAGTGGCTGCTACACCGGAGCATAAACATAAAGGTAAAATGCTAAATTGCAACCGTTTGATCGTAACGTGATGTTTAGCGAACAATGGCACAGTTTTGCCGTTCTGGGCAGGGTTCACTACTGATCGCTTTAGCTCAGTGCGTATTTATTAACGGTCACGCCTACCACCACACCGGACTTTAGAGGCAAAGGTAACACACTGTTACTCTTTATTTTACAATACGCTGGCATATCGAGTGTGTCCGGTTCAGGGAGTGACCGGGTGTGAGGTGGTGTGGGGCAGGCTTACGGAATTTAAAGCGTAAACCAAAGAGCACAAACAAACAAAGGCCAGCAAGCTGTGCAGTGTGATGACTCCTGTTTTCCGTCAGTCCATTAAACGCTACCGGAGCACCAGGCCCTGGTCTCTTAATCTGGTGTAGCTGATAATCCTAGAGGTGAGCACAGCTATAAACATCTTATTTTTTACATTCATTTCGGAGCTCTGCTGATTGATATTTTTAATGTGTAATTTCAGCCAATTTATATTACGGTAACTCCATGTTTCTACCTTCCAACTGCTGAACTTGTTAAATACCAGTTATAAGACCTCATAGCACTAGTTAGCAGGCAGGTGGGTTTATCAGCAGCGTTTCGGTCATTATCCCTGATTTAACTGACCAATGACTGTATAGTTTTTTGACGGACTGCTTTAGGGAATTGAATACTCACTCACTTTTGCTAACCGCTAATCCTTAGGCAGGGTTGAGGTGGACTGGAGCTTATCCCCAGAGCACTGGCTACAGGGGTAGTTAGTGTACAACCTGGAACGGGATTCTGTTCTGTTCTCATTCACTGACCTGTTCCCTCCGTGTGCCTTCCTTTATTTTCAGGCCAATGTCGGCCAATAGCACGGGGTCGGGAGGCGGTCAGAGACGGCGCCTCTACAGTGCGGTCCCGGGTCGGGTGTTTGTGGCCACGCGCTCACATTCTGCTCAGGGAAACCGAGAGATCAGCATCAACAAAGGCGACAAAGTCAAAGGTGAGACCTAGAGAGTCGCGAATGGCTGCGGCATAACCGCAGAATGCCCCTTTGACAGGGGGGCCAAAGTAAAAAGTGCAAAAGCAGAAAGGTCTGAAGCAGAATGTGGCTGTACGCTTGCGTGTGTCCGGGTGTGTGTCATAAACTCGCTTTGCCTCTCTCCTCTCCCTCAGTTCTGAGCGTGGGCGAAGGGGGATTCTGGGAAGGCACGGTGAAGGGACGCACTGGCTGGTTCCCGGCGGACTGTGTGCAGGAGGTGGCCGTGCAGAGCCAGGAGAGTCGCTTAGGTTTGGACGCGCGCCCCAAATCAGCCCGATTTGCCTCACCACACACCCCACGTGGGCAGCAGATACCACCCGAATGGCTCTGCCAGGCCTGTCTTACTGTGTCAGAGACAAGATGAGGTCAGTAAAGCAGCACGTGACAGTGATGTAAACGCCAGCACATTTGTGCTTCACAGAGAGCCGGAGTGACAAATCCAAGAAGCTGTTCCGTCACTATACCGTTGGATCCTACGACAGCGTTGAGGCCCCCAGGTAAGAACTGGACTGCTGTGCAGCTGCTCTGAACTTTACTGAGCTGCCCGTGGCTGTCGTTCTGATGTGGCGGCAGCAATTTACTCGACTCCACGTCTCTGCGTGATACAGCTGAGACTTTACTCCGCGCTCCTGGGACTGGGCTCATTTTGGCCTTTGCGTAAGGTCCAGAAAGTCATTGTGCGAATGGAGACGTGCGCAAGTGTCTGTGGTCTCTGCCCATCCTCCGGCGCACAGGTAGACCTGCTTACTTGACCACGTGTCGCCGTAGCCTGGCGTCAGATTATATAGGTTTAACACGTCCGCCGTACAACCCTGGAACGCGCTGGGCCTGACGGATGAGCCACCGTTAAATTCCGGCTGTCGGAAAGCCCGTTTGGGCAACGGCACCCGTGACGCAGAGTTCAGAGGCTCTGAGGGCATCTCCTGTTTCGAAGATTAGACTGGCGCTGTGGGACGTGAAGGGCTGATGAAGGGATCCCTGACAACGCCGGGCGGCATTTCTGTGGATTTCCCATTGGACTGGACACAAGTAGGTTGCATGCAGTCATTGCTGCTTTAGAGTTTTAAAATGTCAGATGACTAGCTTTTTTGGACACGCTTCGAGATTAGCGATGTACTCGCGTACTTGGGTGGGGGTGGGGGGTGCGGATCTGACGTTTTCCCGCTGCTCTCCGGCGAGTGCTCTGTTCGTAAGGAAATATTTGTGTGGATTACGATGATCCGCATCAGAAAATTAAAACAACACATTACAGATCTGACTCACTTAGCGGCCCATCAGCACCGGTCCCTGGAGCAAGTCTCTGTATTCTGTTAGGTCCTCCGCAATTTGGTTCGATTCCCTCGGCTTCGGAAGGTGTTTCATTATTCATTTTGTCTACCGCTGGAGATACGCCTCACACGCCACTGCCAGTGCGGACCTCGAAGAGAATCTTTTACCATTTTCTTCCAAAATTTCATTCCACTTTGATTTCTTGCTTTTTTTTACATTTATTTATTTATTTAGCTGTCATTTTTCCCTAAGTGACTTCTAATTATTTACAAAGCTGGACGTCTTTTTAACTGTCCATTCAGGGCAAGTACCTGGTTCCATGGGGGCTACAGCAGGAGGGGGGAATTTGAACACAAATTGTAAAGACATCAGCTCTAACTGCTGCGCTACCTGTTGCGTTTACTTTGTTGCGATTGTGTTCCGAATAGGCCTGCGGTTCTGCACCCGGGCCCTGTTGCGTGTAGTGCGTGCGGACGACGTCGACGTGCAGCATGCCCCCCTCACGCTCGGGAGTTTTGCACACCAGTGAATTTTGCCCCGTGCGGATCAAGTGTTTACACTCTTTCCCGCTGGGCTTTGTTTTGCCCGCTCTACCTGTTACGAGGTCTGGCTACCCTTTTTTTGTTCTTTAATCAGTCATTTTAATTAACCTGCTACAGTCTTCCTTTATGTTCTCAATCCCTATTTTTATTATCCTCCTCCTTCGCCCTTTTTTCTCTTCGCTCTTCCCCTCGATCCTTAACGTCGTCGCCCTTTTTCACAACTGACTCGGCCGTTTTCTTTTCTCTTTATCAAATTGCCGACCCCCGCGGTACTGTGCTCGAATCCGTGAAGGTCAGAAATGGAAGCAATATTAGACTCCGCACAACAGGGCCTCAGCACACAGATGCACACGCAGGACTGACTGGTCGAGAGAAAAAAAATAGCCTGCACACTCTTTAGAGAGGTGACTTACCCAAATGGCTCTCATAGACTTCTGCGGTTTTTAGGAAAAAAGTCGGCCAAATGGAGAGAGAGCCACGTCCTCCCTGCCCTGTTCTCCTGCTCACCTCCCCCAGTTCACCCACCTTGCCCCCCCCATCTACGTCTCTAAAGCATGACTCCTTCTCCTGCTCAGACCACCCAGCCAAGGTGCTCTGCCATTGCTGGGGTGACACAGTGTAGGAAGAAGGGGACAAAATGCCAGTGGAAGTATAAGAAGAACTTGTATTTAGCATTCGTTTTTTTTATAAAACAAGAGCAAGCACGCCAGTCCTGACAGTCACAACGAAAGCTACATAATACAGGCATCTCTCCGCTTCTCTGCAAACCACAGATAAATCTATAATAATAAAAAAACTAATATTCCCATCAATCAATCCACTAAGAATAACCGCTTATCCGGTGCAGGTTCACACTGGTCTGAAATCACAGGCTGTAAGGCAGGATTCATCCTGGATGGAAGTCCATGCACTGCTGTCAAGCACTTTTATCTTTTTGTTTGGTATCACTTTTAAACGGCATTAAAATGATCACATGCTATTTTTATATTTAGTCATTTTAAACGTTTTAATTGTCAAGTTGTTTACACTTGAAAATCAAAAGTATTATTTGCTACAACTATATCCAACATTTTTACACAATCCTATCCATAAACCGGTGATTAATCGGTCAAAAACTGACATTAAATAGGATGTTGTTTATTTTTATTTTTGGCAATTAAAAAAGAGCTTTAATGTTAATGCTATTTAATAGAAAATAATAAGATGGAAGTGTTATACTTACGGGTGCTACATAAGACCTTGAATTTTGGTACTACGTGGTACTACAGATAAATGGGGGGGCGTTTTATTTAAATTATTAATAAAATAATTAGATGACGAACTGCACTGCATTTTCATCTTTTAACAGCCAGAGGTGTCGCCGCATTAGAACAGCGAGTGCGTGGCACAGAACGGCGTCACTTCGCTTTCTTCTGCAGTTCATCTCTCACCATCTCGCTTCCGGTCCGTTGTGACTGTCAGGATGTGTGATCGACACTGAAAATATCCTTGCAGATATTAAGTGCCGAGTGTTATTTAAGTGTCTGCTGGCAAGCATCTTCATCAGAAACAATTGTACGTACAACAATATGCACCTGCATGTATGATTCGGTGCTAGAATATGATGACTCTCTGACTTTTACATCCAAACAAACACCATGTAGATTTTTTTTTTCCCCCAGGCTGGCAGTATAAATTTTTGTTTCTTATTTAAAGTAATTTCCAGGTGTCTGTGAATCCCATTTCTTACCCAGGCATTTTTTTAAAAATTTATTTATATTCGATTTGCATTTCGACGCTGTATTTTGTTTGGACTGTCGTCACAAAATGGCGCACCGTTAATTCCAGGCTGGGTATTGTAGCAGTGAATAATAATTACGAAATAGCAAAAATTATGCAGCGGTGATACGTAATCTCTCTCAAGACCCTCCGATGCACCTCGGTGCAGGGTGTGCATATTCCTCAGAAAGAAGCAAAGCGCCGGTCCTTGGGCAGCTAGTCATCGCTCCACCCACCTCCATCCCACTCCCCTCAAACATAAACACACACAGACACACTGTCATCTCCCTGACATATTGCTCACATTCTTAAGCTGTGAAATGAGACAAACGTCCTGGCCGAGTTGGACTTTTTGCGGTTCACGCAGCCATACATGCGTTGCACATACGATACGCGTGCGTTTTTATTTTCGCAGCTTTTCGGCAGCTCCCTGCTCATCTAAAACTTGGGCAGATAACCGGCGGGCAGGTAGACGAAACAGACAGCAGCAGGGAGGAGAGGCCAGACAGAGGAGACAGACAGAGAGGGTGTGAGGAAGGCAGAAGTGAACGCTGGCGGAGATGATGCGAGTGTCTGCTTCTCACACTCTCCCCAGTTGCTCATCCTGGACTCGCTCTTTGATTTTGCCGTCACTCCTCCCAGACCGTCCGTGTCAGTCCACCACATCCTCGCCTTGTCCCCCATCTTCCCCGCTTCTTTCGAGTTGTGTTCGGTGGCGAGTTTACGACCCGCGTACCGCAAAGCAAGGCGATTCAAAAAACACCCCGGCACTTTCATGCACTTATTTCTCACCAAGTATAATAAAAACACGCGGTCGAAACTTTCAAGAAACAAAATTTGGAAAAAATTAAGTACACGGTTTGGCACATATTACATGTTCACATGATGCTTAGATGAGCATTAGATTTATGTCAATGTTCAGTTTTTTAATCAGCCTGTATATTTATCAGTGTGTCACCAAATACACCTTAATGTTTATGCTGCTACCTGTAAACGATTTTACCGTGCTAAAGTATTTATTTACTGGATTTTGCTTTGAACTTTAGCTTACAGCTTTCGCATTGGTTTGTAGGTCGAGTGTGTATGTCGAAGGCACGAGCGGCCGCCATGTCAAATTGCGCACACGTTCAGATGTACTTGTCCAACAAAGTCTTCTTATTTAAGGGGGTCAGAAAAAGCGGGCGGATGCGAGGGTGCGGCTCCGTGCGGGGGGGGGGGGCAGCATGAGGTGAGGGAAAACGTGCTTTTAGAAAGGAAAGGGAAGGTCACTCAAAGCAGGCGCCATGAAAGGAGAGAGGAACACGAGAGGCAGTCACAAGATGGGAGCAGAGAGGAGAGATTATAACTGAGAGTGTGTGATGTTAAAGGTACAGAAAGTGCAAACAGAATGGAAGCGCGAAGGGCCGTTTAGGGAAGTGAAATAAGAGGAGCAGAACGGACACCGGGACGTCACAGAATATTAGTGACAGAGCGAAAGCCACGAATGGATGAGCCTGAAAAACGTTTTTGGTCAGCACGGAAGGAACACCGTTGTTACCGTTTAGTCGCTTAGCAAGTTCTCTCACTTGGGTCATTTGCATGTGCAGTTATTCCCTTGGCAGAGGCTTCATGTCAAAGCGACGTGCAAATCAGACTGAACAAAACGTTTGGTTGAAACCTTTGGGCCTCAGTCAGTGTTTCTGTGTCTAGCTGCAGTTGCTTTTTTCTTTTATTTACACAACGTTTTGTTTTCGTTTCTGTTCACGTTTCTTCTCATTTACAAGAAATAAGGGAAAAGGAGTGTTCTGGTGGTGCTGAAAAGAAAAAGCAAAAGAATATTTACAAATGAAAGTGTAGAATGAAATCACAATTCTGTACTTATTTGGTATGAGTGTTTAACAGTATATGAAATGCCACACAGTCGTACACTAAGGGCAATTTAGAGTGAATAACTTACCTGAAACACACGAGGACTGTGGGCAGAAATCCGTGCTGACATGGGGAGAAGCTGCAAACTCACCCCAGACCGGGCTGGATCAGAACCTAAAGCCACACAGCCTGGGTGGTGTGAGGTGGCACCGATACCCACTGAGCCGCTGTACCTCCTGAAGAAGGAAGAGAGAATTAATAAAAGGTTTATTGTTTACCAGTGCAGTCTAACCAGCATGCTGCCCCTCTCCTCTTGGCTGCGCCAGTTTAAGTGTCACGCTGCCTACATACCGTATAGTAAAAAGGAAGGAGATGTGGCTTGTTGTGGGGTGGAGGTAACAGGGGCAGCAGGTGGCCCAAGTGAGAAGGTTTTGTTAACTGAAAAGGAAAGCAACTCAACCAAGGATGTGATCCCTTCAGCGGGACAAACCAGAAGTAAAACAATAACCACCAAAAACCAAAGAGACCTCCAAAATCTGGGCTACTTCTAGAGAGCCATCCTATCCCTCCAGAGCAAGTCCGTCTCCAGTCTTCATACCAGCTGCTTTATTGGCTCTGTCGATGGGTTTGCTGGTGCCCCCCGAGATGCGAGTCTCTCACTTGTAAGTTTTCGTGTGCTCCAGTGAAAACTAACCCCTGTTGCTGAGTTACTCCCAAATACGAGGCAGACTTTAGAGCCTAGCATGGGGGAATTTTCACATCTATTCCTTCAAGTAACACACCCAACATGTCCGACGTAGTTCTCCGGAGCGCACTCACTTCCCATAATGCCCCGCTCTGTTAAAGCAACACTCTCACTCTCCCAACTGCTGCGATTTCGCCTTGTGAGTCGATAGGGGGTTGTCTGTATTATATTGTTATAGTTGTGGTGAGGGAGGGGTGGGTGGTGGGACCTGCCCATCTGAGTCTGCTGCACCCCCTGTGTAGACGTCATCCCCCCAGCTCGCAAAGGTTTTGGATAAAAGTGTCGCCTATTAGAACTAAATAATAGTATTTTAGTAAAAGAAACTATATGAAGCGGCACTCTGAGACGCTTGTTGCAACTATAAAATGTTAATATTGCCCAAGGGAATGAATGTGACATGATTTACGGTTGAATCCCACGGCGAAGACACTGAAGGTCGTATTAAGGCCAGCCTGAGTGAATTAAACAGAAACGCCGTGGCACGCGGTCGGCTCGCGTAGCTCTCAGGCCAGGTGGAGTTTTCGCTTTTAAACGGGCACACATTCCGCTCCACAAGAGTAAAATACCGTGAAAAAACACCAAATGCAGCGTAGATGAACGCAGAGGCAGGAAGAACAGTGTTTGGAGAAACTGAAATGAGGGTGACGATTTATTCCTCGATTTCCTTGAAAAGCTGAACTATATTTGTCATTTACCAACTCCTTTGATGCGCAGAAGAGTGTCTTGAGTGTCTGGGGTGTCAGGTTTACACACTGCAACATGACGCCAGGAAAGAGGAGAAGGAAACAAGCCTGATAGTTGTCACGTTTAACACAAATATACAACAAAATAGATGTTTGCTCACACCACAGCCCAACGCAGAAACACTACGACAGCACACAGCCGTCACCCTCACAAAAAGGTATCAGACCGAATCTGTATTTATTGTATATAAACTCCATTCTCTGTATCTACATACAGCAAACGATGCCGCCTCTCCCAGCAAGATGAGTGATGTTGAAAATGGTGGGATTCAGTATCGCCAAGACTAGGATAACTTTATATATTCAGATGTTCTTTTTACATGCCTATGACAAAAGCTTGTGGTAGTTAGATGTCAAACATACTCCAGTGAGATTTATCTTTCTTACGCTGACCTCTTGCTATTGTTGTACTGAACAATTTTGTAAACGTCGCCAACTTCCGAGCCATAACCTTGTGGTCTGAATATCACTTTGCTTTGAGCTGAGGCCAAATGACAGGGAAAACTGGAGAAAACTTCATTAAGGCATGAAATAATGTTTTAAACTGCTGATACTGTGCGTGTGATAGATCCATCCATTCATCTCCATTGTCAGCGAGACGAGGGGGTGCGGCGCCCCCCGTGGTCCCCCTGTAGCCGCGTTCTGATCCAGTCGCATCACCACCTTGTTCATCGCTTTCTGCATCAAATTCACTGTACGTTCCAGCTACACGACTCGCTTTATTTCATTTTGTTACCCGCAGTACACCTTACGTTAGGGTGTTACTATAGTAAACAGCGCAGTACTGTACAGCGCTAGTAAATAATATTATGCTCAAATTACATTTTTGACCCCCGCATAGAATCCGGAAAATCAAGGACAGACTGTATTTGGTTTGTGAAGAAGTTTTTCACTCGGTGGACTGTTCAAACATTTCATGAGAGTGTAAGTTCCATGACGCATGGCGTGCGTCACGCGACGTCACGCCTTCGCCCGGCACGTGGAGGCACCGTGTGACGTGGAGCCCGACGCACCACGTTCAGCGCTGTGGTCCAGGCCGGCAGCGGGGAGAGAGCGGCGCGCGGCCTGTGTTGCGAGGCTTTTCAGGCTAACAAACTCCTGCCACTCACCTCACAAACAAGGAATGAGTGTAACGTGTCGGCCGAATCGGATCTCCCCTCCTGTAGCACTGCTGCATCTACGCTGACACGGAGTTTGAGCCTCCATGTTCGTTCCCTTTTCCGTCGTCACGGTGATCACGTAACGGCGTGCGTGTGCGTTACATGCGCCCGCGTCTGTTGGCTGCAGTTAGCCGGGCGATGTGTACGTATGACAGCAGAAGGGATCGGACTGGGGAATTTGGTGGCTCACTCGCGTCCGTCCGTCCGTCCGCGTGTGTGGGAAATGGTCACCGTCATGAAAACTGCAAACCTAGTCACTCCTCTTCGCCTCTCCCAACATTACCTAATTTTCCTGTTCCCTCTTATGTTAAAGCACCACTCGCTGCCCCTCCCCCTTCTCTCATTCACTCTCTCTCTCTCTCTCTCTCTCTCTCTCCTCGCCAGCCCCGTCTCGCGTTCTCGCTTGCTCGCTCGCTCTCTCTCCCGCTGTCGCAGTCAAAGAACGCCATCTCCCTCCCTCTCTCTCTCTTCCTCGCTCGCTCTGTCTTAAGCATGAAGGGCCTGGGAGCGCTGGACCCTCTCTCTCTCTCGCTCTGCCTCTCTCTCCTCCTCTCCTCCCCTCTCGCGGCTCTCCCTGGCTGTTCTCTCGCTGGAAGACGAGGAGGAGCAGGAGGAGGAGGGGGGGGAAATGGCGATGGGGGGATGCGGAGAGGGGGATCTATCTCTCTCTCTCTCCCTCTCTTCTTCCTGGCCATCCCTAGGCCCCAAAAACAGGAGCGTTTGGTTCATTTACAGGTAGCGGCTGGTTCTTTTTGTTCCCCGGCTGTGGAGGGAGGGAGAGGGCGACGGAGAGAGGCAGATGCGTGCGCGAGGACATGGACGGATAGGGGGATAGATGGAAAGATAGACAGGCGGGCAGGGTATTATGTCATCCGTGTGTTCTATACGTGTTTGTGTGTGCGCGCGCGCGTATCCGTGTGTGTGCGCGCGTTCGGTTCGGAGCCGTTTCCGAAACCTCTGCGTTCACCTCGGTTGTTTGTCTCAGCAGCTCCCTTCACATGTATTCATGAATCCATGTGCGCCTCCCTCTGAATGCCAATCTCTCCCAGGATGTCAGCGTGTGGTGTGTGTGCCTCCGTCTGACCGATTCACCAAGGGAGTCGCAAACTGATCATATTCTGGCTGGCAGAATGCTACGCTTGTGTGCGTGCGCGCGCGCATGTGTGTGTGTGTGTGTGTGTGGTGTGTGTGTTTGTATGGGGTGGCCTGTATGGTCCATGAACTGCTGTTCAAACAGAATGAGGAGGGGAGTGGACCTTCTTAACGTTCTTAAACAGGTATAGATGCTGTTGATTTGCTTCGCTGGCTTTCAAAGGGGGTGGGTATGTGATTGCTTGTGTGTGTGTGTGTGTGTGTGTTTACAGGATGTGTGGTAACAAGAGACAGAGCAGCTTCCTCTGTATATAACTGTGTACAGGTAGCAGAAGCACAGGGGAGGCGAGATCCTCGATCCGCAGCATAAGAGTCGGCTGCTAGGACAGCAACGCAATGTGAGAGATGTGCAGACGGACGGGGGGTGAAAAACAGGAAGCCAGGTAATGTGGATGCAGGGATACATGTTCGGCCGTCGCAGCTAGGGAGATGGCTGCCCGGCGCGAGGAACCGGGAAGGATTCGGAAAGAAACGGCTTTCCGAAGGGATGGCCCGACGCAGCTCTGGTTCCACGTTTCGGGAACGGACGGACAAACTGTGGAATAGACACCACGGCACTCGGGCACGGCTCCTTCGCGACTGCCGCGCGTGTGCCCGTTCCGTATACTGCGAGGTATTTACGGTTGCGCCGCTGGGAAGAAATGTTTGGACTTCTTAGGAGAGAGCAAGAAATTGTGGGAAAGAGACAGAAAGAGAGCGAGACAGATGGCAAAGCGAGGTTGTGTGGCAGCATCCGGCGAGATGATCGGCGTGTGTACAGTAAGTTACAGTAGACAACACTGTAATTGACTGGGCGGCCCACCGACTGACACGCGCTGTCTGACTGCTGCACCGGCTCGCTGACTGATACCCTGATTCATTGATCGACACGCCGACTGGCTGGGAGACAACGTGACTAAGTGTCGGATTTTAGACGGTAGGCAGGACGCGGACCGAGGAGAGGCGGCACGATAACTTCGGGCCCCGAGAGATCCAGCTGCGTTGGGCAACATGGAGCCCGGTCACTCGAGCGACACGATCACCGAGCGAGACAGATATCGGGGACCGTCTTAAGGTCGCCGCTTTCGGATTTCTCGTCCGTGGCGGTGTGGTACACCGTATTTTCTTACGGCTCTCCATGCCCTCGCGCACGTTCCGCAAACGTCAACCGGAGGACGCTTACATCGTCTGAAGCAGGTCGACGTCGGTCCTTGGCTCTTTGCGAATCTGGTCTTCCGACTTCGTACGGGTGCTCGGCGGTTACGGCCGACAGCCACCGCTTCCGCATCTCAAGCACAACATCGCGTGATGTTGCCCCCGAGAGTGAGGAGCGCAGAGTGCGTGAGCAGCGACCGGGGAGCAGGACCCCCAGACAGGTGCCCTGCGCTCTCCCCTTCGGTCTAACGGGTGCTCCGCTCTTTAACCCATCACCCCCCCCCCCCCCCCCCCCCCC
>UFQX01005298.1:315655-365587 GCA_900497675.1 Arapaima gigas | reverse complement strand
CCCCCCCCCCCCCCCCCCCCCCGGGAGGAGTGGGACAGACTGCTCAGGGGCTGTGCAATAAAGATGGTTAAGGCAGCTGAGTATTTCAACAACTTTCAACAGTGTTCAATAAGACATGTGCAAAGTTGCCCTTTGACACCCCCTCACCCCCCGTCACACTCCTCTGTCTCTCCTTCTGTGTTGTAGCGCGGCGGCGTTCGTCGCCGGGATGCTGAACTCTTCCCGCCTCTTGGCGCAGTGTGACTGTACGATAGCATGTGTGCGACACTGACTCCTTCACCACCGCTCTCTTTCTGCCAGTGACTACATTATCAAGGAGAAGACAGTGCTCCTGCAGAAGAAAGACAACGAGGGCTTTGGCTTTGTGCTGAGGGGTGCCAAAGGTCAGCCGTCCCTCTCGAACCCTGCCACCCTTCTCCGCCGTCATGCGCTCGCCTCGCTTCCCCCGCTGCCACTACTTATCGCCTTTAGCCTCACCTTCTTTGTCATCTCCTTCGCAGGCACATCGGTATTGCTACGGTGCATGTGAATTCACGATTATCATGCAGATATATATTCATAAATACGCCTCATCGTTCTGCTGGCAGGCCCCCGTCCCTCCTAATAATCTCCGCGTCTCCCTTCTCCCGTTGCATCCTCTCTCTCTCTAGCTCAGACTCCAATAGAGGAGTTTACTCCAACCCCGGCCTTCCCTGCGCTGCAGTACCTGGAGTCGGTGGATGAGGGGGGCGTGGCCTGGAGAGCCGGCCTGCGCATGGGAGACTTTCTCATTGAGGTGCGCGCAAGAGAGCTTTTTCACAGTGTGTTTCGCTATCAGCGTGCGGCATGCACCACTTAATGCTCCACCGGCTCCAGCGGCTCGCACGCCACGTAATGCGTTTAACCTCGGCGTCCCTCGCTCCCGCAGTGGTACTCCGCAGCCTCCTGGGAGCCAGTACTTCGACACTGCTGTATCTTAACAGGCTTTCGCCGCCGCCGCCGCCGCCACGGCACGCGGCGGTCTCTGGTCAGTCTGGAGCTTTCGCGGGCCGCGTTACATCTCTCTTCAACCTTGCTGTTTCCATCAAAGGTGAATGGTCAGAATGTGGTGAAGGTGGGCCACAGACAGGTGGTCAACATGATCAGGCAAGGAGGCAACAGCCTAATGGTCAAAGTTGTCATGGTAACGCGCAACCCAGAAATGGAGGAGGCCTCCAGGAAGAAAGGTAAGTAAGTGCTTCCGAGAAGCTGTGACTATGAGATCACGATGACCTCATCAAAATGTTTATCATCGTTATTAGCAGCGCCGACGCAAGTCGTTTTAATGTTGTCGCCATCATAATAAAAAGCCACATTATACCGCTATAATGCTAAAACACCGTAATGCCGTATTCTTTTCCAATCATTTCAAATCGTACACATGGCCGTGCAGTGTTGTGTACCTACAATAATTATCTATGTTATAATTATGCATGTGAAGCATCTGATTTCCCACCCCCCTATCTCCCACTTAGTTCTCAATTCCTTCCTCTTGGCAGTTCCCCAGCAGAGCAAGAGACTGACTCCACCTGCAATCGCACTGCGCTCCAAATCCATGACCTCAGAGCTGGAGGAGATGGGTAAGACACGCTGAGGGGGAGGGAGGAGACGAAAAAAGGACAAAGGAGGATGAGAACATGTAGGGAGAGACAGTCAGGAGTACGTTAGCGTAAACGGAAGAGTGCCGGCAAGGCAGAAGGGGAAGGGAGAAGGATCGCTAGAAGACGCAGGGGAGAGGTACGAGGTGCAAAAGACGGGCCGCAGATGAAGCGAGCGCTCTTTGTTTATGTACGGGCAAAGGCGGAGACGTCTTCGTGTAGACCTCGACGCGGTGAGATTGAGAGTTGGAGGGCAAAGCGCTGCGATGTAAACCAGCGAGAAACTCCAAGTGAAAAGTTCTCAACGGATTTCACTGTTCTTTCAGCGATACCACACCCACACTGCAGGTAACCCCAAAATCACAATACCCCCAGCCCTGCCCCCCCACCTCATCATCCCTCACTGCCCACCAACCCGCAATCCTCAAATCTCATGCCAAGAGACCTCCGTAATATACCATACCTAACAGGCAGTGTGTTTCCCTGGTAACACAGTGGGGGGCAGAAATTTTTTGGGAGTGGGACATTGGCTGTGGGTGGCTCAGTGGCACCGGAACATTCTCGGGAGGGCAATTAACTGTGATAATCAAACAAATGTCCTTTCGGATAAAGATGAAGGGAAAGGGAACGATAACTCACGTTCGACCGTAGGCAAGAACAAGCGTCTCCGGCCACGGAGTCGAACGCCCCTCGTTTGCTCCACTCCAGCTGCCCCAGCTCCGCGTCTGCGAGGAATTCTCGGCCCCCACGAAGCGCAGCATCAAGACATACCTGGTACAACAGTAACGCAGTTTTAGCGCTGCCGCGCGGGCCTGACGTTTCGCAAAGACGCAGCGAAACAGCGTACAGGGAGGGTCGACAGACGCGGCGAGTTTCATCCCCGCGTTCAAACGTTCCGGTTTTCCATTCACCCGGGCGCTACGTCGCCCGAGGTTCCCGAAAAGGGCCGGATTCCTTTAAGACGCCTTTGCCAGACCTCGAGAGAGCTGGTACACTGTGGCAACCCTGGGGCACGGCGGGGAATGAAGACTAATCTGCGGTGGAATCAGCTGTGCAGACTCCACAACTGCAATCTATGAACTAATCAGCCCCCCTTTTAAAGCCCCTCGCTCGGATCGCTGGATACGCTACCTGCAGGGAAGGAGTATCGGTAGGAGCCTGGTTTATGAAGTCTGGTTGTAAATGTGTTCTGACAGATTAACAGCTTTGACCAACCTTCTCTTTTGTTTCGAGACAAAGGATGTATGTGCGCCGCATTTTTTGGGTAAACGTGTAATAATTTTCAGGAGACAAGAGACAACAGTGTAGGGGATGTCATTATGCATAATAAATAAAGATGGCCGTCAATATGCCACACAGAAGCTACGTGATTCACGGGATGCAGCGCGTTATCTGTACCTGGTGCAAAATCTCACCTGTATCCTGCAGACCCCAAGGGTCCCGGTTTGCCACACTCCTGTATTGTTGACCCCCCCACCGTGACTGCGCATCACACACCCAGACTGCCCCTTTGCACTGTTATTACTTGCCGCACAGAAGTGACTCAGTGTGTTGTAAGTGTGGAAAGGACCAGCTCACCGATCAAAGGAGCAATAGGCGACTGCTGCTATCAGAACTATTCTCCAAACTCCCGCTGTAAGCAATCGCGCACTGCGCGTCTCTGGAACATTCGACGTTCACAGACTGTAGACGTGTTCTTTCAGAGCCGGTAACCCAGTGCAAACCACACACGCCCCCGATTCCCCAAAGGGAGCGCTGTGATCCTAACCCCTGACTCAAAACCCATCCTCTGTTTCTCTTTTCTTCTTTGTGCTGCACGGACAGTGGAGAAAGGTGAGAGCAACCTGAGAAACTAATTTTATATTAGTAAAAATTTCAAACTAATTACATGTATCATTTTATATATAGAAGAAACTAATTTGTATCTATATAATAGATCACATGTCTGTATATCTAATACGTTTACACAGACACGTGGTCCTTTCTCTTATTTGCCGAATCACAAATGGTTCCCCGAAATGTCATTCTCTGTCATATTTTACTTGAACAGACTCTGTTCCAAGGCGTCGTGGCTGTTAGCTTAGAAAACACAAGCGCAATAGTGAAATAGGGTGTTTGCGCATGTATTCAAACCACAAAGTAAGACCTGGCAGAGGCAGTTACTGCTGTAATGACAGTTTTGCGTTTTAGGCTAAGTGTGAAGCAGTTACACGGTTCGGACATTATTTTAGACGAGCAGATTCTCCGCGTGCCGCTCAGGTCGGTCGGATGATCCTCGCCAACTGCGAGATGCGGTATTTTTGACGAGTCTGTAGGGCGTTTTGCCGTTTTGTTCTCGATCTGTTCTAACGTTGGGCTTGTGCCTGGGATCAGTCCTGCTGAAAGGTCTCCCAAATTTCTTTTTTAGAACACCGAGACAGGCTCTCTTGCAGCATTTCCCTGCGTTTGACTCCACCCAATTGTAGGTTCTTTTACAGCAAGACGCTTTGTCGCCGGTGGTGAAAAGCAACCCGACAGCATGATGCTGCCACCACCATACTTTGCCGTATGGATGATGTCTTTGACAGAGAGCTAGTTTTTGGGAGGGCGGCAAAACGGTCAATCTTAAGGAGCACGTAGACTTTGACAGAAGGTACGAGAGTGACCCCGCTGCAGTGCAGAAAAAGGTTAAGTGGTGAAATGGGCCTAAGCTTTTCGACCAAAAAAAGTGCCACAAAACACGCCCGCGATAAAGCGAAACGTCCTGTACCATTTGTGATTCGATAGAAATGGTCGAGGGTCACAAACTTTGTCGTTTCGAGGCTGTTTGTCTTCGTGAATATCTTGTTCACTGGTCTGGGTCTGGTCTTGGTAATCCAGCAATTAAAATATTTTCCATTTGGATGTTTTAGCTGCTTCTCCTTGGAAGAAGAAAGCAGGTAATGTCTCCTCCCACTTTTATTTTTGCGCGTCAGTTTGTAACGCGGCGCCAGGACTGTGAAACCAGCTGTCCCTGTCCAACATATTTACAGTAATACATATTCACTCTGTCTTTCAGAATATGAGGCAACAGACAAAAAGAGGACGGTTTATCAGATGGCACTGAGTAAGAGTAGAATACATTTAGTCTGCTTGTGCATTTTGTTTTTTCCTTGTAGGCCTGGGTTGCTCTTCTGGTTCTCGTAATGTGGAGTGGTGAAATTCTGCATGTTTTTCTCCGTGTCTCAGATAAGCTGGATGAGATTTTGGCTGCTGCTCAGCAGACAATCAGTACCACCGAAGGGCAGGGGCCACGGAGCCACGGTGGAAAGAGGGACAGGACGAGGGGCATCTACACCAACGAAGTACAGCACCAAATCTGCGTGGTTCCGTATGGCCACCTCTGGGCTTTGTTTAGGTTTAACCACCCGCGTCTCCAAATACAGCGTAAAACTTTAATGAGTCAGCGCCACGTCATGGAGACTGCTCACTTCTGAGACGAGGCCTCTTCACCGCTTCTCCTCCCAGCATTATTTCAAACGTTTCCCTGCCGTTGATTTAAGCTGCATAATCTCAAACGTTAAAACTCGAGTCCAGAGCGCAACAAAGGCGCGTTTTGGAAAACGCAAGCGACACGGGAGCGACGGAAAAACAAACCGCCGCACGCTTCCGTCAAGCCGTTCTCCGTTTTTCAATAAGCGCCGCCGTAAACGTGACGCAAGACGCATTTTAGCATGCATGCGAGTAAGCTTCTGTGTCTTGGTGTCCGCCCGAGTACTGCCACCTAATTTCTTCTGCTTTACTTTCCAATTGCTTTTTGCAGCCCAATTACGACCAGTCGGGGGCAGGCGTGATGTCATCGGGATCGGGGTTTGGCTATGAGCGCGCGCAGTTAATGTCAGGCCATGCTCCACAGCACGGTATGATGCTGCGTCAAAAATCCATCGGTGAGGCTACCTGTTTATCTGTCTGTCCGTCATCGGTCTCTGCTTCACTGTACTGTGCTACGTTTCTGTAGTATATATAACGTGTGGCTCTAGCTGGTCTGCATTTCAGTTCTCTTTGTACTGTTTTTTCCTCTGTGTCTGCGCTGCGTGGCTTGTGCAGTAAGAGCTAATCGGACTGTTCTCTACTTGCCTGTCTGTCTGTCTGTATGTCGTGATGTTCAAATTTACAGATAACACAACAAGCATGTAGAAGCCGCAGGACAGACAAACTCGTACAGAACGTACATCCAGGCACATAGGAATGTACAGTCGGTTGAAGTAAAACTGAGAAGAAAACGTAAGAGCAAAAGATATGGACAGACAGATATCGGTTCAGTTCTCACAGTAAACGCCTCGCTTTCGACACGAACCCACTGAATTTGACTTGCCAGCTTTCGGCGGCATGTAGAATCATCGTAGTATCGTAGATGTTTCTATCTTTCTCCAAATGTTTTTCAAAGGTGAACTGCATCCAGACATTGTTAACCCTTAAACACTTTTCCCCTCTCTTTCTCCTCTTGTATTTCCCGTTTTATATGTGTATTCTTACTCCCCATACTTGGCTCTACTCCAGGAGTTACAGAGGAGGAAAAGCAGTACCTTCACCCTCCATCTATGAAGTTCTCACGCAGCCTATCAGTTCCTGGCTCTGATGACATCCCCCCACCCCCCACCACTGCCCCGCCTGACCCCCCTTTCTCTGCAGGGCCCTCCATGGGCTGGAGGGGGAAACAGCTCCAGAAACAGCCTTCGATTTCGGTGCCCCAGGCCTCTACGTCATCGCAGTACCAGATGTACTCACAACCAGGACACTATTCTCAGACCGGCCGGGAGAGAGCAGGGGCTGGTGGGAGTGGGAGCACAGACCATCCACCCCCCTTTGGCCATTCATCCTCACATCCCTCCCACCCCCAGCTAAGCAGGGCTGCCTCTCGCAAGGCAGGTGGCTTCTTAGGCGATTCTGGAGGAATCGGAGCTGGAGGAGGGAGGGCAGCAGGCCTGAGGAGAGGCTACAGCAACGCTCTCCCCCCATCCAGCGTGGCTCCGATGACCCAGCAGCAACAGCAGCAGTCCATACAGAGTCAGGTCTCCCAGATGTCTCGGGCAGACAGGACCGGAACAGGAGTCGGGGTGCCCAAAGGACCCGCAAGAAGGGGGAAGGGCCATCTAGTCAAACAGTCCAAGGTTGAGAACCAGACACCCACCCACGCTCTGAACAAGGTCCCAGTGGAGAAGAGCTCTATCCCGATCCCCACCATCATAGTGAAGGCTCCGTCTACCAGCAGCAGCGGCCGCAGCAGCCAGGGCAGCAGCGTGGATGCGGAGCCGCCCCCAGACACCGATGCCAAATCCAGTCCGGGAGGTCCAGCATCTCCTCAGGATCCCCCGACAACCGTGACCACATCGACTGCGGCCTCATCGCCTCCAGTGAGCCCGCTCCCCTCAGCAACCTTCCGACCTTCTCTCCGCTCCCAGGACAGCTTGGATTTTACAAGTCAGTTTGGTGCCGCCATAGTGGGAGCAGCCCGCAGAGACAGGGAGCGATTCCACGAGGCCAGGAGAAAGAGCGCATCCTTCTTCATCTCGGCTGAAGACGAAGTCGGGTTAGGCTTAACGGGTGGAAGGGCCCAGACTGCACAACAGCACAGCGCTCAGATCGATAATCCGTCTCCTCGCCTGCGCCCTTCCAAATCCATCGACGAAGGCATGTTTTCTGGAGATACGTTCATCCACCACACACGCAGCATGCCGCCTGCATTTGGATTACCGGAATACTCCACCCCGGCCCCACCCGGGGACTACCAGCCCAAATCTGTGCCAGCAGACTTGTATAGGACTGGGAAACAGCAGCCCACTACCTTCATCCACCCGCTGACCGGAAAAGTGCTGGACCCCTCGTCACCGCTGGGCCTGGCCTTGGCTGCTAGAGAGCGAGCACTGAAAGATGACGGAAGGATGCGCAGGGAGAGAGGAGAGCACCACTTTGGGCGGCAGCTCTCCAGCGTCGGGGCTTTTCATTCGGCTGCCTCCGCCACGTCGGCCTCCCTTCTGCCTCACATATCTACTCCGTCCGCAGTCTCATCCTCTCAGTCCTCCAGTTCCTCCTACCTCGTCACCTCCTCCTCCCTAGCTGCCACCACCTCCACTCCAGGCCGCCCACCTTCCCCAAGGGTATTCCGCAGCGGAGGGCCGTGGGATGAGGAGGGAGCAGATAAGGAAAAAGAAGTGGGACCAAGAGAAGGGTTGAGAGTGCGATTTTCAGAAGACAAGCCAATCCACATGCATCACTACCAATCGCAGCACTACCAGCTCAACTACAGGGAGAGAGAGAGAGAAAGCGAAAGGGAGAGGGAGGGCTATGTGAAGAAACCAGAGCAGCAGGCTGCCCAGGTGTCATCTCACCCATCTACCCATCTACCTCCCCAGCGGCCCACTTTCTTGCGCATGGAAAGTGACGCCGGTGCCTCAGTTCTCTCGGTTACCCCTCCTTCCCCTCCCACCGTAGGTTCGGGCCCAGCGCCGACTAAGGACAACGGAGGGGGAGAAAGCGGGGGCCTGGGCCTTATGGTACTTCCACCTCCTGCCCCTTCCGTAGACATGGACGATGAGTTTGTCTTTGCTGACCCTTTGCCTCCACCTCTGCAGTTTGCTAACAGCTTTGACAGAGGCCTGGGAGGGCTGTCTGGGTACAGCCATCAAGGAGGGATAATGGCCAGCAACCTGAACTCCTCAATCAAGCCTCCACCTCCTCCGCCACCTCCAACCTCACACAAAGAACCTTTGATGGGAGGTTTCCCTCCTCATACACCTCTCACGTCCCCACAGACTGGGGACTCCACCACATCAAGCCTGACGTCGTATGACAGCGAAGTTGCTAATCTCACCCAGTCTGCCCTGTCACCATCCCCTGCCTCTCACCCCATACCCCCACCATCCCCTTCAACCCTCCAGCCTTCTTTGACCGAATCATCCGCACCGCCCTCGGTCTCCCCGCCTCCGCCCAGCACTTCCGCCTCCCACGGACCCCTGCCCGTCAGCCACTCCCACCACCGCTACAACAGCGCTCAAACTCCGGGGCGTTCTTCTCCAACGGTTCCTCCGCTCTCCACCCCCAACTCCATAGCTACCGTGGTGGTCCGCAGTCCCACACCCTCTGCTAACTCTGCACAAGACAGAGGAACTGCCACTCTGACAACAACTGTGACTTATGCGACTACCACCACGACGACTGCTGCCACGACCACTACGGCCACCACTATGCACTCAGAGCACGCAGCCACTACCGCCGCGGGTGCCGGCGGTGGGGGAAAGACAGGTGACCACACGCCGACCTCCGCGAAGAGCGGGGAGTCCCAAGAGACGGTGGTGGACTCTGGGATTGAAGAGCTCGACAGTCGGAGTAGCAGCGATCACCACCTGGATAACATCTTAGGAATAGGAGGAATACGAGGAGAGAGGGGAGAAAAGGGGGAAAAGGGAGGCATACAGGGAGAGAGGGGTGGTGATCTCCTGGATTCCTACATGACTTATTTGGATGGGCAAACATTTGAAATGCACAATGCGAAAACTGCCACCTCCACGTACCCCAAAGTGCAGCGATACAAGGAGGGAGGACGAGCGGTGTCAGACCTTCACCGGCAAACCAACACCGTCCCAGCCTCCTTTCACTCCCAAAGACGAAGAGACGAGGCGGAGGAGGAATGTCTGGAAGGTGACGAGGAGAACGAAGAGGAGAACAGCCGCGACGGTTACGGCGCGAGAGACGCACAGAACTTGGGCCGGCCCGCTTCTCTCTACATCGAGAGGCCCCGCACCCCAGACATGAAGCCTCTCTGGGGTGAGGGTGGCATTATGGGAGTCGGTGAAGGGGAGGTGGAAGAAGGGAACCACGGAGGTGGGGTGTTCCTCGGGGGCCGGAAGCTGCACCCACCCCTCTCCAGTATGAAGGCCAGCATCATCAATGAGCTGAGCTCCAAGCTGCAGCACATGGGAAACAAAAGCATGGAGGGCTGGGGAGGACAGAGGTCTCTAACCAGACACAGGTAGGGCGGCCGGCAGCCTGTGGCACCGTGTTTTCCCGAATGTGTGAATTACACCTGTGGCTGTTCTTTGTGGATCTACACACCGACACGTCTGCATAGCGCGCCGCGCTGACCACGTCGACTCGTCCTGCGCGTCTCTATTTACGCCGTCTGTGAGCCATGTGGCTAAGCGGTGTGTGTCATTGTCTAGGTGTGAGTCACCGCTAGAGTGTGGCTGAATCAACTGTCTCCGTGTCTCCGTGATACGAGGACTTCTTCTCTTCTCTCCTGCACACCTGTTATCTTTGTTCCTTTTATCTTTCGCACCGATCCATAAAAACATAGAATATGTACGGTGTCCGATTGCAAGGCGGCAGCGGTCTACGCACTCGCACGCAGTGGGGATCTGCAGAGGTCTGTGTGTTTACGCGTTTAAAACTCTCCTTGTCTTTTTGCGTCCCGGCCGAGATCGACGTCTCACTTATGTTCCCACCCGCTCTTTCGCTCGCCTTTCATCTTTCTGTTCCGGTCTCTGGCCACCTCAGCACGTACTAATCGTGTCGTCGTTCTTTCAGGTTCTCCGAAGACTCCTCTTCTGCCCTGAGTCCTCCGTCTGCTCGCTCCCCCTCCCCCTTGCCCACCTCTCCCACCCTGACACCCCAGCCGGCCCTGTCTCCCACCCCTTCTCCTTCCCCATCCTCTCAGCCTTCACTGTATCCCAACTGGGCCCGTTCCCCTTCTCCCCAGCCGCCCATAGCGCGGTCCCAGTCGCCTCAGTCCCACTCTCCCCTGTCGCCCTCATACTCCCCATACCCAACCTCACCTAAGCACAGGCACACGTACCGCAACAAGGGCTTGGAATTCCAGTTCGGTCCGAGTCGGGACTCTCGAAGATCCGAGTCCCACTCCCATTCTCACCACATGCAGCGCCGTCGGGCACCTAGCCCCCTCATTTCTCTGTCTGACCGGCCAAAGCTTGGCCCACCACGGCCTTCTTCCCTCCCGATCCTACCTACCGCCCCTCTGTACGGGAGCCCTTATGAGCTCCGCGGTTCTGTTACCCCGCCTTCCCCAGCAAACCCCCTGGGAGACCCTTACTTTTCTTCCTCGCCACCCCTTTTTGCTCCCTCCGGGGCCCCTCCTCCAAACTCCTCCCTGGTAGTCTCCCGCTCCCTCTCGCCTACCCAGTTTCTCTCGGGTACGTCCTCTCCGCCACTGCACCCACTCCCGCCACCAGCCTGTCTCAGCTATCCCCACCTACCCCCACCACCATCATCCAAACCCTTTGCCTCCAAGCCACTCCCGTACTGGACAAAGTACGACGTGGCGGACTGGCTCGGCTACCTAAACTTGGGCGAGCACAGGGAGAAATTCTTGGACAATGAAATCGATGGCACGCATCTTCCATCGCTCACCAAGGAGGACTATCTGGACCTGGGAGTAACCCGCGTCGGTCATCGCATGAATATCGAGCGTGCGCTCAAAAGGCTGATGGACAGGTGAGACAAAGTCGTACGACAGAGACGCTTGACAGCTCAGGGAAGGAGACGGACGGAAGATTGTGAGGGTAGGGACAAAACGGACTGTAAACGAGAAGGGTAATGGTTCACGAAGAGAGTACTGTGATTTGTTTCTTTGTCCCCACCTTTCGTGGTATCTTTTTTTTTTTTGTCCCCACGTCATCCGCCTCAAATGTCCTCTTCCATCACATCTCTGCCATCTTATTTGGCTTCTTCCCCCATCTCATCTTCCGCCCTTTTAGTTTATATTATTTAATGTATCCCCTTCTTTCTTTCTCATAGGCTCTCTTCACCATTCCCTATCTCTGCTCTTTCCCCCCAAGAGGGACAGACTGATCGAAGGAGGAGTGAGGAGACATGAAGCTGAGAAGACAGACAGAGTGAGGATGAGGAAAAGAAACAGAGTTAAAATGAGAGGGAACACGCGTGTCGCTGTAAATACTTAATCCGAGGACTGTCAGAAACCAAACTTAATGTCACTGACAGTCAAGGATGAACACAGTTGAATGAAAAAGAGAAGATAGAAGAGATGGAAAAAGAGAAGCGCTTGGCTGGACATGTGTACTGCAAACTGACCTGTGTGCACAATGACACACACATACACACACACACACACACACACTCACACACACAGCTGAAACAGTGTATTCATACATCAACTGCACAGCAAACACACACATATGTATCCACAGGTTTATACAGCCAAAACAAATATATACAAAACACAGACACACCGTACATCTTTCAGCAGCAACATTTGGAGGTATAAATGTAAATATGAAACAGAACACCTTAGAATTTTACAGACATTTTTGATCTCATTTATTTGTAAGTTTAAAAGGAGAACGCGACTTTTCTGCTTGAGCAAGTGAGAAAGACAGAGAAAGAGAGAACGGAGGTACCAGGAGCCGGAAGCAGTTACTTGTCTTGGCCCACAAGCCTGTTCTCTTCAGCCTCAGCTATTTTCTCGCTTAACTTTGGCCGCCTGGCCCTGACAGCGGGGAAGGAGGTGTGGCGACGTGCCCGATAACGTAGAGCTCTGCAGGAGACACCACCGCCGGCGCGGCAAACCGACCTTCTCTAAACTCACCACCAGACTGTATATATGCTCAAACACGAGACGTTTTGTTGGACTTTAAGACGTATGTATAAGCACACACTCGACAGCCCCCACAATGAGAGTTTAAAATATACATAGAAAAAATTTGCCCCCTTAAACATGTACAGAGAAAGTTCGACGAACGCGCAGCATCTCAACTATTTTTACTGTATCTGAGTCAATGCATAAAAAACTGATTTTTAAGTATCATTTGAAAAATCTTTAAACAAAAATTATTTGAGAAAAATTCCAAAAGACCGAAGACGCTGAAGACTATGATGTGGGAGCAACTGCTACAGTGATAATTATAAATCTGACTTTTAGTTGGAGAGAGAGAGAAAGAAAGGAGGTGGGTGAAGGGGAAAAACAGACTTAAGAGATTTATTCCCCCACCCACTCCACCCACCCACTTCTAAATACTCTTTAGAAAGATATAAAACACGTGAATAAATTAATATAAAGAAGGACGGATGAATGAACGCACACTCGCATCTGTGTTGAAAAGACGATTGTTCTTAAAACACTTTTATAGCTCAAATGGAACAAGAGTATTGCTATTAATATAATGAGAATTATTGTTATTGCTGGCGTTGTTATTGTTACCATCATTACTGTTATTGTCATAGTTGTCAGCCGGAGTTCCCTTGCCGTTCCTCGGAGAGATTCGGCTGCTCTTTGTGTTATTATTATCATGTTACAATTGTGATAATAATTATTAATCGGAGTCATGGTTCATCCTATGAAGTGAATGGGTGCTCCGTTGAAAAGGTCTGGTCGAGTCATTATGGGCGAGATTTAAAAAAAAAAAAAAAAAAACAGCATGAGGAACATTGCAAGCAGAATATCTGGTCATTTCCGTTCTGTCAAAAAGAGCTGCAGACGAGAGCACAGTTTGCGCGGCGTCTTTTCCAGTGCTTAGTTTCCGAGATGCACAACTATCCCCGGAAAAACATCTCCTCGACACACAGCTGAGCGTAGAAACACCATAACCGATGGGACGGTGGCGGCTGCCTGGATTGCACAGTGCCTATCCAACACAGTTTCAGACACACTCCCTCCCCCAGCTCTCCTAACGTTCTTCTACACTGTCAGAGAAATCCGACCAACAAGGGCTCTTCTGTGTATCTGTCACCTGTCTGTTGGCGTGTCTACCTCATCTTCTGACCTGGCCCTTTCCCTCGCTGCCCCTCTCTGCTCTCCCCTCCCGTTGACTCTACGCGCCTGCTTTTTTGCACTCTTGCACACAGAGGGAGGTCCTGCAACACCACTAAGCTGTAGATGCTCTGCCGAACCCCCCCGTTCACGTTATAAATTAAAGACCTCTTTTGCTTATAAAAAGGATGAACGCAGGCGGGTGCTACGCACTGCAGACGTGAACCTGACACACCGGGGAAACCAGTAATGCTGATATGACCGTGATGGTAACAGTAACGACAAAAATCATAACGGCGGTACTAAATGTTACAGTTGTGCAGAATCTCTGTCTTCCAAATAATTTTTAATAACATGTACACTTTTTTGCTGAAATGCTTTCTACACAACTTGCTCTACTCCCTCTGTTATCTCTCTTTCTGTCTTTCAAAGCAACATGCTGTGAACATGTGGACCAACCAGAAATTCTGCTGGATCTCACATCTCTCTCTCTCTCCAGTCCTGCACTCACAATCAGCTATGCGCTTAAACTTTATTTATTTTGTCCTTTCTACCATATAATGTTCTTTGTTTCCTGTAGGCCAGATTTGAATCCCCGCCTCTGAACAACAATTCTCACCAGTTACTTGATTTAGGTGTCGCCGGAACGGATCACCAAAGGGTTTATAGGTCAGAACTTTTCTAAATAATGGACATAAGAAGTGTCAGTGCCATGCAGTTTTGAGAGAGTACAACTGCGAAGAAGGGATTGGCCAGGGAGTATAGAAAGCATTATTGTTTCCTTTAAAAATATTTTAAAATTGTAAAGAAAATATAACATATGAAATATGAATTACAGGTTATTTACAGATATATAAATTAAATATATATGTATATGTGAAAAGCGTACACATATACGTTAACATACATTATATATGAATTACACATTTTAAGAGATGAAAAATAATAGTTACTAAACATTAGTATTATAATAAAGATGCTGAAATAAAATGTTCTGAATAAAGAGTTCTTTTCATTACTTCTTATTTCTGTTAACTTATTTTTCCCCACTTACACCCAGCTACACTGCACACGTACGTCTACCGCTGCCGAGTGGTGTAACAGTTCAAAAAAGTGGACTTTTGTGGTGCAAAATTGACATGGATCGAAAATGAAATGTTAGAACAATATGACTTTTAGGAAGGAGTGGCAGGTACTGTAAATTGTTTTACTTTCACCCTGTTAGTTTGCTTCAAGCGGACTTTAAGATCGTGCACTTCGGCCAGAACGCTGGAGTCTTACCATCCGTAAACCATCAGGCCACATTAGACTGAAGCCTCCCTGACTTCTCTTGATGTAGAAAAGATATTTAACAGGACTGAATGTAGTTTCTTACTTGCTCATTTGAAAGAGTTTAATAAGGGCAATAATTTTGTTTAGCAAACTTTCATATTGTAACAAACTGGCAAAAGTTTAAATTGTACATTTTTTCGTTCCTCGACAACATTTTCAGAGATCATCCTTTAGGACCAAACACGAAGGTGTCAACCTACTTGAACACAATGTGTCGAAATATCTCACTGCAACAGTTGAACATATAGCTTGAATTGTCTGTTTATGGTAACTGACACAGATGAACACATTAGGTAGGACAAAGGTAAATACTTTCTTGGCCCAGATGGTTAAAATGGTTCAGAGCCGGGCGAAAGCCAGGACCTTTCTCACGTCGCGTCCATCTCTTAAGATCAACAGGCCACATAACCCACGGCACGTTGAGCCCTGAAAGTTCAACATTCTTCCTTACTGCAAAGCCTGGGACCCCCCCTCCGTCGACATCCTTTTCAAGGTCGGGTTTCCCCAGAGGAGTGGTTAAGCCCCTGCTCCTGTATAACACATTACACTGAGTGTCTACAATTCTAACTCTCATTTATTCTAATATAAAAACTGTAATAAATCAGGAATGCAGCTATGTCACAATCCTACATAGCCGAAAATGTGTTTAGTTACGTGACTCCGCTAAATCAGTAAGTCTCAGTAAGCCATCTGCGTCCCATTACTCAGACCCCATCTGTGTGTGACAGCAGTATTCCCCACGTGTGTGTCAGCACTTCGCCGTCACATTAATTAAATAAGGTGAGACAAGAGCAAAAACCTTCCCAATAGTGTTGCGGCAAAGCCTGGGATCTTAACTGTGCTTTTTCCACACTACACCAAAGACCTCTACAATCCAGACAAACTGTAGTCCTGTCGCCCAGCTCTTCCTCCGGTGTTGTGTCTGTACGCTCTCCAGTACTGCCCATGGGGGTCAGTGGAATGTTTCTAAAATGTTCAGTTAAAGTGTGTGTGAGTAAGTACTATACAGGGTCTAGCGCTCACCGACTCTGGGATAATCTCCGGACCACAGCGACGCTGGTCAGGAATAAACGGTTAGCAGTAACGGATGGATGGATGGGCTACATGTGACACTTTTACAAACATGTAGTGTTCCGACTTAAGGAACTCTGTATAAGGATTGTTTGTCGTGCACATAAGTTGTTCTAGTTTCGTGTGTTATTTCCTTAACTGCAACAGTGATCTTAAAAGAAAACTTTTCCCTGTTTGTTTATCAGACTTAAAAGGGCATTTACTGACACCTCGGACAAAGTGCAGGTCAATTACTCAGTTTTACTGTTTTGTATTTTTCATCAAAAATGCTCCTTGTCAAACGTTAGGGACACAAATGGAATTAGATGTCATTCTAAAACTTTTTTTTTTGTAAATCCAACCACTACATCCCGATCAGTAAAAGCTTAATGATATACATGTCCTTCAACCCATTCATTAACTTTTGGAAAAAGCTAAGATAAAGCTTAAATAAAATGGAATGATTTGTTTTTGATTTTTTCCCCACTCATTCTATGGGGGGTACCTGCGCTCCAGAGTCCACGTTCAAACAACAGGGTATGAGATGAAGTACAAGACCCCAGTCCTTCAAAAGGACTTTTGCTAAATTACCCTTTATTAACTTGAAACACTAAAATTTTAAAATTACTTCTCCACAAATATTAACTAATTCATCACAAACGCATATGCAATGTTTGTCAGCTTCTGCTCATTTTCACTTTGGCCAATTTACTACACGAATCGACAAAAGCATAACAATAAAGCTGATCCCGCTTTGTAAGTCTCGGAAGTAATAAATGAAAAATGTTTTGTTAACTAAACATCACAAATGAGCTCTAAACACAGCGGAAGTGAGCCGAATTAATCTGGACTGTTTTTTATGCTTCCCTGCCAACTAACTGCTCCGTGTGAAAAAGACGTTGTATTTAGACTGAAGATGTTTGAAAAGGACAAGTGAACAAGAAATTTGAAAATAAACGGAGCAGCCTGGGCACAACAAGAGCAGAATCTGCCATGAATATTACACTACAGTTTGCCAAATTTTGTAGCTAACCAGCTACTTTAAAAACAACACAAAGTCTATCTTTTAGTGAAGCAGGAAGTAAAGCTGGTATCAGGTGAAATTCTGGACAAAAAGAGGGCGACTTCGCCGGAGTGTAAAAACGCTCCACACGCGGCCAAAGTTTGCAGCCTCAACACCGACAAGCGCACAGCAGCGCGGAGCTAGAGACCGGCAATGAGGAACGGTTAGCGTGCCCCTTGGAGCCGTGAGCAGCTAACATCCAAACAACGGAACATCTGCATCTTCCAGTCTCATCCACAACGCAGAAAAGTGTATGTTAAAAAGCACTGAACAACTGAATCTGCACGACTGGCCCACTGGATATAGCTTTTTTATTAGAACATTCACACCACTCCCACACACTGAGTCAGGATGTGAAAATGCCTAGAAACCTAAACCATTATTGGTGCGCAGCAATGGATTCTGACCAGGCATCTTGGATGCATCAAACTTTGAAATAATTGCAATTGTAAGCAGAACAATTTTGTCAAGTTATTTAATTCATATCTACACCCATTGACTAAAAAGGCTGCACCAGGGGAGGCCAGTGGCAAACGTTCCTTTATTACAATGTTAAAACAGATGGTTCAGCGCCAGTTCTGTGAACTCGTTCACCACATTTCTGCAATGCCGAATGTAACTTCTGCAACAAACGTTCTAATTTTACAGTAAAGCTGAATGCTACGTAAGCAAAAACTCACACTGACTACATCACCAGCTACAGTCCACATGTACGTTGTCCTCCTTGTTTAACAGAAGGTGTCAAAGCCAGTGTACGTCAACTCCACGTGAGGTAAAGCAAGCTGTTGTGTAGCTAACTGGCTAAGTATTCAACAAAACCAGATCTGCGCACTTTCTAACCAGAATGTCAGGGTCAACGTTACGGAAGATCATTTAAACAGCTAAGTTAGACACCGCTTAGCAACAACTAGTTGTGTACATTATATTCAATTCAGTGCTTGCAACAAATTTTCACGTCCTAAAACCACCATGATATCAAACCTCTAGCTGCCCCCGCAATCTACAACTACACAAGTATATTAAGGTCCACAAAGGTATGGATGTTGGCAGTGTTCAACCCTACATTTCAATTACCCTGCAGGGAAATGCAACTGGAAATACTGTTAGATTTTTTTTAAATGACATTTTTATGCCATCAATCATTCCAAAATTTAAAATGACATAAATGGGAAGTAAAGCAGCTGGGTGGACGTGCAGTGCCGAGTACCACTGAGCCCAGCAGATCCTGTAAAACCGCAGACATGCTCCTTTTGGCCTCCCTTCTTTGAGAAATGTAGGTCCCTCACCGCAGGCTGGCTTCGGGATTTGAGTTCGATCTTTCTGCTTAGCCAGCAACAATTGCTTAATGACTTGCAAACAGCTCCCTGGCACACTGCTTTCTGCATGTTAAATAACTGAGACCCCGTTACCTTAATCTGGTGATGCTCTTTAAGCATCACAAACAAAACCATCTATAACACTTGTCTTGGGCTGCAGTTTTGCCAACATTGCTCTGATCGTCTCACGTATCTGCTGTGTGCGAGACACAGGGGCAGAGGAAGGAAACCCTTGAGACCCCCTGTAGTACAAAAAAAAAAAGTCAGGGTGCATGCACAGCTCCTGCAAGTCATCCCTCAGGAACGGTACCTTCTGCATCTTCAGCCTTGCCAGACTACAATCCTCCCCATCTGAACATTGCTCGCAGCTCAACTGTGAGGGTTTCTATGACAACTTTGAGGTCAAAAGTTCACACAATCGACTTGCTGGATCCACATTTCCAGCCCCCAACCTATTCTCTCAGCTCAGCCTCATGCAGAATTCTCATTTAATGATTCACGATAAAAAATAAAAAATGCTCACAGGGGTACTTTTTGTTTCCAAGGAGATGTGCATGTTGGTGTAGGCACTGAGGCGTTCTTGGCAGCTTTGAAATTTCTTCAGGGTTTCCCCATTAACACTAACAGCCAGCTACGGCTGGAGAAAACATACATACACCCCTGCCATTGCAAAACGTACATAAATAACTTCAGAAAATCAATAGTTGCTTACCATAAACTGAAGATGGAACAGTTGTGTAGAATTAATGCTTATGCAACATTTAATTCAAGTTATTTTATTGAATGCCTGTCACCAGCATGACAGTGGTGGGACAAGCCGATTGGCAACTGAGGCAAGGAAGGCAACTTCCAACTATAGAACAGGAGGAAAAACTACTGGGGGTCCAAGTACCAGTAGCTACGCAGCCCTTCTCTCATTGTCCTACTCTCCTTTTCAGCTCCAAACTATTTATAGATATGGATGTGTACCGAGACCTTAAAGTATTGACTAACATCTAGCTGGACGGTACACAGCTTAGTGTTTCCCTACTGAGTTAACTAGAAACTGTACAGAAGACAATGTTTGCATGTGACTGTGATAATGTCTCATAATCGTCTTCCAAAACTCACATCACTGCAAGATGTCAAGGACACATTGAGAATGTGCACTTTCACCTGTGTCTACTTACATCTGCTATTCTGCTGACTATACTTGCTATCCTCTCCTGCTCACTGCTGGAATAAGGTAAGCACTGCCACTAAATCCAGGTAAGTGCTGTCAGAGGCAGGCAACTAAATGGAAAAGGGAAAAAAGTAGCACGTCAACTTTAGTTTGTACAGCCTTCCCCAATTAACAGGGTTTTAGCTTATGAAAACAGATACCTGTGGACTGCTGGAGAACAGCCCCTGCTGGTCTCATGGACTGATGGTTATGCATGCTGTCTCCTGATCAGGTGCATCACAAGCAGCTTGCTCAAAACTAAACTTCTTACTATGGCATACTGCAGTACTTCATACTTCTTCAAACTTGCCATTAGTGAGCTTTGACTAGAACGTCAAAGGAAAGGTTGTTTTGAGGCAAATTAGAGCCAAACAAGGACCAGTTTTTTAAAGCATCTTTAATACATTAGTCACATAATACAGTTACCAAGTGGATTTAGCAGCGCATCGTCTTCAGTGGTGCTTAATGCAGTCTTCATGTCAGTGAGCTGCCTACAAAAAAGTGGAAGATTACAAACTTTATTTTAAACTTAAATTTAGCAGTACAACTGCATACATGTTCAAATGCTTTTGTACAGCACATCAGCGCTCAACAAGGCAAGTGTGCAACAACCCAAACAGATGTTTGGATCATAACCAAAGGCATTATTCTACTGAGACTACAGTAGAAGGAAAGCTGTATGTCTAGACAGCTCAGTGCCAATCATTAAACCATTACGTGATTCCCACAGACCTACTTGGGAGGGAGAAAACTAGCTAAACACATTAAGGGGAACCAGTCTCCTCAGACACTCTGCCTTGTCAGGGTCAGAGATGCACATGTCACCATACATAATCAGAGCCCAGTGCAAAGCATCATGTGAGACCATCAATGTTCCCATTTGTTTGCTATAGATGAGGGGTGATCTTACTTGAAGTGGTGTACAGATGAAAGCCTGTTCAAAGTACCCCCCCTCATACAATACACATTTGCCTGCCACCAGTTTAGTAGTCCTAGATACTACAGCAAAAGGAGGACAACAAAAGTATACTAAAAACCAGGGGGGGGAGATGTTTATCCAGCTAGACAGAAGGAGGAAGTTAAACCTTACCTTGAACAAACTGAATTTCATTCCCTCTTCGCCCCTGTATGAGAGAGAGAGACAGTTATTCTTACCAGCAGCATACAGAAGCAAGATGCATTAAACTGAAGCTCAAATCTCCTCAGAAGCTCTGCCTTGTCAGGGCAGAGCAGCACCTGTCAGCAGATGTTCAGAGCCCAGTGCAAGTCATCACAGGAGAAAAAAGTGACGGAACTGATGGCCAACATTTTAACCCACAAAGCTAAGACGCACAGAATCTAAGAAGCGGTCCAAACTGCAACCGCTGTGTTTTAGCCGAATTAGACTCAAACACAATAGATTTATTCACTGCACAACACATTGAAGCAGGTGTTCAGGCAACATGACAGTCAGGGAGCATCTGAAGTCAGTGTACAAGTGTTTATACACATTTCTGTTACGCCGCCGCCACATTGGGACGAACCACTCTACATCTTTATACTTAAGTCTACATTCATGCCAGAGTCAGCAGCAAACTTAATAAAAGTTAACCGACTAAACAGTCCATCACACAGGCTACGGGGAAGGAGCCAGCTGAGGCCCGTATTCCTGCAGAAAACGCTACCTTAGGGGTCCATTTCCTCCTGACAAAGTTGCATAAACTTTGGTAAAATGGTGTCTCCGAAACGGTAACTGACAAAAGTCAGCGGTTTAACTTAAGGGTACAGCTTCCGACCTGCAACGGACGGAACCGCTTTGCGAAGGGCTGCCTGTTACACAGCGGGCAGAAACCGAGTACTTGGCCTTACGTACACGGCCTACTTTTAATACTGTACGGAAGACATTTTTAAACACTTTTTTAAACGCCTCACTAGGCGTCGCGAGGATTATGGCGCCTTGTAGTGCGGAAGCCGGATGTGACGCGGAAAGTACCTATCCGCGTCCGTGGGCAGAAACCGGAAGAAGTTGCACGCAGGCTGCACGTGCGGCCCGAGACCCCGTGCGATTACTAAAAAAAAAAGTTTCTCCTTAAGGCTGTCTTATTTACCCGAATTTTACACCAAACATCGCTCTTACTTACATATTTACTACAGAGGGTGTCGGTACAACACCGCGACAGAGTACCTCGCCTTATAACGACAACTGTCCGCAACTACCGCATATAAAAAAGATACGGTTAAATGAAAACGAAAATTTGCCATTTTGTAGAACAATCGACCGCTTGTCTCTCCGATGACCCACCTGATCTCCCTCCGTGAAGCGTGGGCAAGAAGCCTCATGGCGCTAAGCAGCGCCCTTTTAATGACTCGGCAAGGCTTCTTCTGCGCATGTCTGAGGACGGTATGGGAGGAGCCGGTCGTGTTCTATCCAGCTCCTCATTGGGCGCTTGGCATTCGTTCACGCGCCACGTGACGCTTCAGCGCAGACGTCGGTTTAAACCCACCCACCGGCATTCCCATTGGCGCGTCCGGAATTTTAAATTAAAACAAGACAAGTTTCTTTTAAGTTATTCTGTCATAAATTGGAAAAAAATGGATCATTTTAAAATAGCTTTTGTAGTGATTCTTCCACAGTCATTGAATTAGATTTTAAACCAATAGGTGTGGCATTAAATGGTACTGTATGTTTAAATGGTGAAATAAATCCAAAGGATTTGCTGGCCTGTCATGCATTTAAGCAGTATTTAAAAATCCGATTATTTGCGTAATTTGTTAGAATTTTTGTGTAATAATAGACTTTGTTTTTTTTATATGTTTCGGGATGAAAATCTCGGTACTAGATAAAACAAGCGTAGTACACTTATAAATACACTGTCAGTTATCGTACACATTTCATTATTATATAGAAAAAACATTTTAAAACAACTTTAAACTACAATTTATGTAAAGAACGAGCTATATAGCTATAGCAGTCGAAAAACATTGGCACTGCAGTAAAACAGATCACATTTAAATCACGGCTTAGCTAACTAGCTTAGCAACAGCCGAGGTGGCCAACATGACTTTTAGAAGTAAAATGGGATATTAAAGATAGATAATACTTATAATTATGTACAGGTAAACAATTATTTTAACTTTTACGGATTAAATTTCGTTATCGTTCAGGTAAAAAAAATAACCGTGTTGATCACTAGTCCACGCGCTATTCGTGCGGCGTTTGGACGGTGCGAGATGCGGCCACTAGGGGGCGACGTCTCTTCGTGTGGCCGGCGTCCTTCTTAAAGGGACAGCCCCACTTTTCTTGCAGGAAAAAAAATGCATACTGTTTTTACCTACCAGTCAAATTACAATCAGTTGGCAGCAAATGAAAGTTCACTGCTGCCACGGATGGAGATCATGTGGCCAGAGGGTCTCCTAGCTGCACACGCTCTTCACACCCCACCTCCTGCCCCCAAAAGCCCACTCTGCCAAGCTGTGACAAGGAGCAACTGTGAAACACACGTATGGCAACGCTGGAGGTGGCTGGATCCTTCTATAAACGAGCAACTCTAATCTCCACGCTACATTTATGTCATGTGTGGGTCACCTGAACACAGGATACCCCCTCATACAGATAAACACTCCAGAAGATAGATAGATAGATAGATAGATAGATAGACAGACAGACAGACAGGAAAGACCACGAATGTTCCACTCTGGGTGTGACCAGTACTGGAGTAAATACTGTATCTGACAAAGTCTCTTACACAAAAACAGATGTTAGGGTTCTGTTTGCCCCGCCAAACCGCTCCGGATGACCGAGGCAGCTGCTGCAGCCACCTGACACCCCCTCAGGGTGGGGTAATGACTGACATCCAAGACACTAACTTTATTTAGCATTTCAAATAACTGAAAATCTTTTATCTGTCATCTGTGAAGTTCTCCGCGGCTAATTTTAGATGGCAAAACTCGGTACGTGAAAGAAGCACGCGATAAAGACAAAGTGCCGGTTGCTAATATAGCGTGATGATCCTGCCTGGCTAGTCAGGCCACGACGGACAGAATTACCTTAGGGAATAATTACTATTGTCTTTTTATCCTAGTTCCTGTTGTGGAAGTAATGCGTGGCTTCTGGAAAATTCCCAGGATAGCAGCAATGATGTATGGTGGCTTATTGTTCCATTAACTATGCCTGTTCTTATATTCAACACTTCACGCCATCCTGAGTCACCCCTGTACAGCCTACAGCGCCGGTGCGACAATCTCCACCTCTGACCCCTCGAGTCTTGTTGCCAGATCCACAGCCACATCATTAATATAACATTTTAAACAAGCTTTACAGCTTCGCTGTACCTCTGATAGTTTGTCGACCTGTGGATTCACTGCCCGCATTTTTCTGCTTTCTTGAGTATTTGATGTATCACTTGTACTTTGCAGCATAAAGATACACCACAGGTGTCAGAAGCTCTTTTTCTGTCTGCTACCTACTGGCAGCAATAAGCTGACCAGATGCAGTCTTACGTAAAAGCTGCAATGCAACTGACCGAAGGAGAACAGCGGGGGCAACAGTCACGCACTGTACACACACACCCGCCCAGGAGGTTCAGACCATCTGCACTGGAGCAACAAGGGGAGGGAAGACGACCGGCTTCCTGCAGCTGTTTTTCTACTTCAGATAGACAGAGAGAGAGAGAGAGAGAGAGAGAAGTCCAGAGAGGGTGGGGGGGAGAGGGAGGGAAGTAGAGAGCAAAAAAGAGGGAAAGAAGGAACTGGGGGTGAGGGAGAGGGAGAAAAAAAAGGGGGGGCGAGGGGGCCAGCGAGAGAGAGAGATTGGGGGAGAGAACAAGAAGGAGAGAAGTATAGAGTGGGAAAGAGAGAAAGGGGGGAGGAGAAAGAACTGGGGGCAAGGGAGAGAGAGAGAAATAGGGGGAGGCCGGCAAGAGAAGCGGGAACTGGGGAAGAGGGAGAAATAGAGAGAAGGGGTGGGAGAAAGAGAGGGAGGAGAGAGAAATGGGGGGGGGAATGAGCCACATCATCTGACACTGACGATTGGAGCCAAAGGGAGAGGGAGGCTGTCAGAGAGAAAGAGGGTTTTGACGGGACAGAGAAAAAGAGGAGTAGGACTGCAAGACGAGAAAGAGGAGCTCCTGACTGAACTTCAAAAAGCAGAAGAAAACCAGCGAAGGAAGACACCAGCGAAAGAGTGGAAAGTAAGAAGCTTTACAACTTTACGCTTGACAACTCGAGTAAACGGTGTCGAGTGACACGCGCCAGCAGTGGTGGCCCTGCGCGTCTCCAGCTCACACCGTGCGCCTCGGATGTCTGGGAAGCGTTGCACTTTGTCTGTGGTAAACACCGAGGTAAAAGAGTAGGGAGCCAGGGATGGGGGGGGGGGGCACCGGGAGGAGGAGAGTCTGAACCCATCTTTGACTTTCGTGCAAGGTCCTGAATTACGCGCTTCATGCTGGGTTGTCAGAAAGACAACTGTGTGGACTGTTGTGAAGGATAATTTATATATTTTCTCAGTGTTATCTTAAATATTTCTGGCTGTTTTTGGCCTTTCTGTGAAACTTTGCAAAGCACCGTCTCTAAAGATCTTGTCACATACTGTAGTTATTACTGCACCTCATAGTACATTTATGCATTTTATTTGTCTTACTTATGATATACTTTTTTATATGTTGTCCAGCCAATTTTTAGCGATGAGGTGCAGGAGGAGTATGAGCTTCTTCAAAGTAGTGAAAGAGTTTTGACTCGTTTCTGATGACGGTTGTTGCTGAATTCTTGCTAAAAACTTTGACACGAGGGGAACGCGGCGCCCCCCACAGGCCGTCCTCACCGGGATGAGAGAGCAGCGGACTTTACAGGAAGCCATGTCAAAGATCACGTGAGAAATAAAGAATATTGTCGCTAACCTCGGGCAGGAAGAGCACACACACGGGGGGCCAGGCTGACATCCACCCAGATGACGGCGGCCGCGTCCAGTTTGACCCTGTCGGACAGCGCCGGACCGGGCTGGACAGTCCTGCGCGTAAACACTGTGCTGTGCTGCTGTGCAGACAGCAAGATGACACAGAACAGTGAGGTAGCTGGTGGTGCGGGTGAATAAACAGATGAGAAAATGAAGACGGATTAGTAGATAAATAAATATGCGGATATTTACAGTAAGTGATGCAGCAGTGCAAACAGACAGCAGTGGTGGTGATACAGAGGGAGGTAGTCAGTGGGGGTGACAGAGGGAGGTGGTCAGTGGTGGTGACAGAGGGAGGTGGTCAGTGGTGGTACAGTAGGAGGTGGTCAATGGTGGCGATACAGAGGGAGGTGGTCAGTGGTGGCGATACAGTAGGAGGTGGTCAGTGGTAGTGATACAGAGGGAGGTGGTCAGTGGTGGCGATACAGAGGGAGGTGGTCAATGGTGGTGATACAGAGGGAGGTGGTCAGTGGTGGCGATACAGTAGGAGGTGGTCAGTGGTAGTGATACAGTGGGAGGTGGTCAATGGTGGTGATACAGAGGGAGGTGGTCAGTGGTGGTGATACAGTGGGAGGTGGTCAATGGTGGTGATACAGAGGGAGGTGGTCAGTGGTGGTGATATAGTGGGAGGTGGTCAGTGGTGGTGATACAGTGGGAGGTGGTCAGTGGTGGTGATATAGTGGGAGGTGGTCAGTGGTGGTGATACAGTGGGAGGTGGTCAATGGTGGTGATACAGAGGGAGGTGGTCAGTGGTGGTGATATAGTGGGAGGTGGTCAGTGGTGGTGATACAGTGGGAGGTGGTCAGTGGTAGTGATACAGAGGGAGGTGGTCAGTGGTGGTGACCAGTCCTTGCAATTCTGTTTTCTTGTACTTGAAGAAAAGTGCAGTAAAGACAAGCTGGGGTGTCATGTTAGTTATGGAAATGAGAGCCTGGCAGCGGGCGGCAGGCAGGGAGGGCGGGATCGAGGGAAACATGACCTTTCCCCCTTGTTTATTTTGGGATCGCTAGGGTTTCACAGCTAGGAATGCTGGGTGAGGGCATTCTATTCTGGCTGTCAGATTCCAGCTCCAGAATGCCGAGCCTCTGATTGAGGGACTATATACAGTAGAACTGAAGCCCTCAGGACTGACTGTCAAGTAGGTCTCTGTCGATCTTTGCATCTGCAGTACAGTGGACTGAGGTTGGGAACAAGTAGCTTATTCTGACCCACATGGACCCTTAACCCTGCTGTGTGAGTCCAGCTCCTGGTTGCTGAAGTCGTGCTGTTCTGGACGCGAAAGCGACTCCCACCCAGTTCCTGACAGACGTGCCGAACAAAGTGAATGAAGTGAGCAAGTATAGCTGCTTTCAGAAGATCTCCACCAGTACCTCCCTGAGGAAAAAAAACACATTTTTTATTACTCATTTAAAGCTTAACTCAGTTTTTTAACACCTCCAAGTCACACGTCGAAGTCCTTAACTTCTGTCCTGTTTGCTCAATAGCCTCACAAAACCAGACATTAAAGTGCAGGAAGCCTCATAAAAGTCGAGGGACGGGCAAAAATGCAGCATGTGATTCTGAAACAGATGGACTGACTTCATGCCAACATTAAATTTAGGATGGTGTTTGTCTCCTAATAATTGTTTTAAAAATCATTTTCCACCGAGCGCCACTGGAAACAATAGAAGATCACAATCCCAAAATAAAACATTTATTAAATCGCTTTCATATGGATTTTTAAATGCTCCCGTGACAGAAAACTCCCAACTGTGTGACCGCTGTCATCCGAAGGTCACCGCTGGCATCACTTATTTCATATAAACGCGGCGATTGACTCATTTTTTTAGTATTTATCTACTTAGCAGATACCTTCTTACCAGTGTAATACCTTTGTTTATCGAGTGCTGAACTTCTATTTATACTTTTAAATATCTGCCCGTCCAAATTATTTTATTCCGCACATATTTAAGACCTGCTTCACTCCGGCATCTGCAGTCGTGAGGGCCAAACGCTGCGGAAAAATAATCTGTCAGCCTTAAAATGCGTGTATTAGGACGTTTAATGGCTGGACTGCATCCACTTTTAGCTGTACAGCTGTTTTCGGGGCACTTTTGGAAATTCTCGAAAGCAGTTCTGATGAAAAATTCAAAACTGTTTCCACCCGAGGTATCAACATATGTCAGGGTGAGTGTTTCTGAGATCCCCGGAAATAAAACGCCCGGTTTCCCGGCCGCTGAAGAAGGAGTCAGGGTGGTGATGATACATGGTACCGTCCACCTTTTTTTTTTTTTTGCATGAAAAATTGATTAAACCTTTTTTTCCCTTTTAATTTCTGTGTCTGGGGGACTTATATTTTACACTAAAAGTGGGTTGAACTGTTTCTGTGCCTGGGATGTTACTCTGTTTTCCTCATCACACCATTTGTTACCCTGCAGCCGTCCTGTGCTGGACATTAATCTCACTCTCTTTACCTGGAAACTGTGAAATTTTGCCTGAAACAGGCAGAGCTGGTTGAAATTGAGACGGTGTCACTCCGTGTCGTCCTCAGAGTCTCCGACATGTCGACCCTCCAGAAAGACACAGCCCCCGAAGACTCCAACAACCAAAGCTTCTGGATGGTGAGAACCCGCCGCAGTGGAAGCTCAGCAGAGGCCGACTGCTGGCACCCTGGCGTTGCGTACATCTCTGGGCATGTGGATCCCTCACCAAAAAGGACTAACAAAACGAGGATTCACATCCATTTTCTCCTCAGCGGCCGCGAGGCTGCATCTGCAGGCTTTAGTTAGTGGGGTTCCAGAGTCACAGGTCCTGGATTCTACAGAGAAACCTCTGACGTGGCTTCTGCACGCTGATGCTGCCTCGGGTTTATTTTGAACGTGCTCCACACGTCCTCGCTGAGCGAGCACTTTTCTGGTTCCCATTTGAGTTGCAGAAACATCTCTCCTCCAGTTGTCTCTTCTTTCTGTTTTCCTTGCAGCGCGAAGCCCTTCTGGCACGTGTCTTATTGGATGCACCTCTTGTGGGCGAACCGTGTTTCGCTAAATCGCATCTCCGGCTTCGCCCATTGGCTGGCGACCGGTCAACCAGGCCTGGTGTTGGGCTTTTGCTCTCTCCGTTGCTCTTGGCCCGCAGGCCGTTCCGTGGCTGTTTCTGCTTAACTCTTGGAGAAGAGCAGAGAGCGTCTGCTTTGTTGGCACACGGCGGACGTGTTTTTTCCTACTGCACGTTTGCATCTGTTCCCTTGGCCCACGCGTTCCTCCAAAGCGACACTAACCAGATTGTTAACCACTATTGTGGGTTTTTTTTTTTTTTTTACATTTTTTTTCCCCCACGGGGACCTGCAGTGATACACTAACCTCCCTGTAACCCATCGGCCGTCGCAGCGCACCAGCGCAACACACACGCTTGTGCACACCCTCCGTGTGCGATTTAGAGGCATCAGTTCACCTGAAACACAGGATTTTTTTTTTTAAAAAAAAGTAAAACATCGCAGACTACCGTGAAAAACTGACTTTAACAGCAGGGGCAGAGTGTCTCTTTACTGCCCATCTCTGCCCAGAGGTTCATTTTCCTCCCATTTCTTTGGCTTGGGGATTATTTTGTTTTTCTCCCCTCACTTGCCAGTTGGCTTTCGTACATATCGACCGCTTGCGAGCCACTGTCTTTGTCTCTCAGTTTCCTTTCATCGCTTCGGCGTGTGTGTCGCCGTTCGCCGACAGAGGCTCTTTGTGAAAACCGAGTCAGAGGGGAGTCGAGATAAGCGGTCACTACCTGACCGCAGTTTGCCGGATGCTTACTGGGAGGACCGGCGGGTTGTGGCTCTCAAACTGGGAGCGAGAGATGGCAGAAAGCAGGAGGCGCCCGCGATGCCAGGAAAATACCAGATCGATTTGCCAGAGTCCACATCAACAAACAAACTCCCACTCTGGAAATACTGTTACAGCTTTTCTTCAACTTTCTTTCAGCACAATAGTGAAGATTCTTCTTCCTTATCCCTCCCCACACCCTGTTTCTTTAATATCCTCTGCAGTGACCTCACCCAGTGGTGTCATCCGTCTTAAGATGGCGGATGGCGGACGGCAGGAGCTCTTGCCGCATGGGAGTCCACAGAAACGCAAAAGCTGCACACAGGCTGAAGCGCCGCATGAGGCTTCAAAACACCGTCTGTGTGTGGAAGTAATGCTTGATGTTAAGGTCCTATCATCCAGACAGTGTTTACGTGGTGCCTCACATTCCTTCGTCGATCTACCAACTTGTGATCTATGGTCCATCCCCTCGACCCCTGAAGTCACCCTCCTGCCCTCTGTCAGCCAGGGAACTACCAGCGGACTGTGCGACGTACTGAGGAGGCCTTCCAAGCCTGCAATGATATCGTGGCATGCTTCCAGGAGAGGGCCCGAGTGGAGAAGCAGTATGCCCAGCAGCTCAGTGAGTGGAGCACCAAATGGAAGCCAGTGGTGGATTCCAGTAAGTACCCTAGGCTCCTACTGTGGGCGAGGAATCATTGGAGCATGTGGAAGGAGAGGTTGAGTCGCGCATCTCCTCTTTTCCCACAAGGCCCCCTGTACGGTTCTCTGCTACGGGCGTGGAAGTGCTTCCTCACCTCTGCTGACCGCCTGTCCGACCTGCACAGCGGGATCTGCCGATCCCTCGTTTCCGAAGATGGCGATCGGATCAGGACCTGGCAGAAGGAGACCTTTCACAAGAAGATGTTCGGGGGCTTTCGGGAGTCACACGACTTCGAAACAGCTTTTGCTCGGGCCCAGAAACCCTGGGCCAAGAGGCTGAAGAAGGTAAGAAAAAAACCGTCCGAACTGAGGACCCCACGTGCTGGTCGGTACAATACGGGAAAATGTCATTTACGCTTATGCAGCACTTTTCCCTCCAGACAAAGTCTTTGTGCAAAGCTTTTCCACGAAGCTTGTAGCTGAAACAACCGACTGGCCGTTGCAAATTACACACAAACATGAATGAGTCCAACTGGTTCTGTATTATAAAATTTGTATCGATTGTGACCGTTGCGCTTACAAACAGTTCAGGTTGTAAGCAGATGGAGTCGGAACAGAGTTGAAGTGCAAGATGGGATAAGATAGGAGAGGACTGGAGACCACGTTGAACACATGGGACTCAAAACACTTGCAGGACACGTAGCAATAAATAAATAAAAGGAAAAAACAAAATGAACGAATAACTAATACGCAGCAATAATAAATAGCAGAAGATAATCTAACCGTTGACAGGTCCTCCTGTGGCGCTATGGAGGTGGGTAGCTGTTAAGAAGGACCCCCAGATGTGCTTCTTTGTGCACCCAAGTTGAATAGCCTGGTGGCTGACTTCCTTTAGGGGGTTTCAGCCAACGTCCACGTCCACGTTGTACAAGAAAGTAAGATGGGTGTCTGAGATAATAAGGTTTCAAGCAAAGTTGCATAAGTGTATAAGTGACTAAAGGCTTTGGCAAACGGGGTGCGAGAAATGCGAGCAGCCGGTACACAGAGCTGAAGGCAAAGGTGGTCTGTAAGCCTCTCGACCCCCAACAAGCTGAATTTACACAGTAAGATGCATTTTAGCGCCTGCTGTCGTAAGAAAACTGCATGTACTGTTTAGGACAGGGAATATATACATTTATCTTGTGGGATTTTTGATGACAGTGTGAAAGTTCACAGCTGCTGTGGTGAACGGGCTTCCTTGAAAGCTCGCCTGGAGATGGGAGAAGGACGCCTTCCCAAAACTACCCTTGGAGTCCTAGATAATGTGCTGTGTTATGGCTGCCGCTTGGCTCGACACACCTTCCTGTCTGCTGAGAGACAGAGAAGATGCTCACGTGCTCTTCCCACAATCCTCCCCAGCTGGAGAAAGCGCGCGGTGCGTACCACAAGGCCAGCCGCAAGGAGCACGCCGCCCAGGACCGGGAGACGCACGCCAGAGGGAACCCCGACATCGCCACTGAGAAGCAGAAGAAGATCCAGGAGGAGAGGGAACAGGCCAGGCAGGAGAAGGAGCGAGTGAGCGTCACACAGGGCGCCACGCCTTGTAGACACATACCCAACACCTGGATTACCTTAATCTGCACCTGGAGATTAACTTTACATTTACATTCATTCATTTTGGTGATGCTTTTGCCCAAAGTGACTCAGAAAGTTTGCAGTGATTTATTGATTTCTAAAGCTGGGCACCTTCTGATTATATTATTGTTATATTTTGTTATAAGTGTCACTTTCACAGGTTATAATGTAAGTGCCGGCGTTGATAAACGGCTTCTGTCCAGTCACAGGCGCCGCCATTTCGAGTGATCGTAAAAAAACGCATTTGCGTTTTTCGCCGCAATCCCTGCCTCAGGTTTCCGTGCTGAGGAGCGAAGGATCTGTGAGGTTTGACCAAACGCCAAGACCGATTTTATGACCTGTGCCGTGGCCTCTCGGCAGGTGCGCGCCCGCTACGAGAAGGTTCTGGAAGAGGTGACACGTTACGCTCCGCGGTACATGGAGGAAATGGAGTCCATTTTTGACCAGTGCCAGGAGGAGGAGAGGAAGAGGATCAGCTTCCTCAAACAGGCCTTCCTGTCCATACACAGACACCTGGACGTCACCAACAACGAGAGGTAAACGTGGCCGCGGCAGAGTGTGTATTTTCACACACGCGTAGCATCAACCAGCCGGTTTATGGGCGAAATCGTTCTGTCAGTGAGGTTCTTAGTGGTAGCGTTTTTTTGTCCCAGCCCTTTCGGTTCAGTTCACACACACCCTGCGAAACCTGACCAAACTGCAACCGGCCGGATCTCCGAACCCACAGACAGCTCACCAGCGTTTCTCGCGTTACAGCCGCCTTTTACTTTCACTTTCCGCCGTTACAAAGCTCCATTCATTCATTCTTTTATTTAGCTGGAACTTTTCTCTGAAGCTGCTCCCGATCTTCAGCAGTTTACTGTGATTTACGCATTTATGCAACAAGGTCACTTATACCGAAGCAGCTTAGGGTCAGGACCCCCAGGAGAAAGCAATAGGGGACGAGGGGGGATTTGAACCTAGATCCGTTGGGTGGAAGGCGGCAGGTTGGTTTTCTGCGCTACCTGCTGCTCCAAGCTCCTCCAGATGCTCAACTGCTTCCCCTTCAGTGGACTTCCTCTTGTAGACTCCCCCCCCGCTCTCCAAACTTTCATTTGCAAATTTCCCAACCTGTCGTTCAGCGTGAAGGCAGTATTCAGCGAACTCCACCACACCCTGATGGCCATCAGCGAGCAGGACGACCTGCGCTGGTGGAAGAACAACCATGGCCCCGGCATGCCCACCGACTGGCCGCACTTCCAGGTATTCCGCGACATCCACGGGGATTCTCGGTCCCCCTGGGATGTCTTCCCTCCCGACTCCTGCAAGACTGTTCTGCAAGGATGCTTTCTTCACGAGACGGATGTGGTGTACAAGGCAAAAAAAAACTCTCAAGGTCATTTTTTTTCCCCAGGAATGGGCTCCGCCTGAAAAGAAGCAGAAGAAAGGGAAGAAGGAGGTTGTGCAGAACTGCCCGGAAAGAAGGTGAGACGTCTGCGTCTTTCCAAGGTCGTGCTTCCGGTGTGGGTTCAAATCTTGGGGACGTGCGGGATCTTGTAACGCGTGAGAGACGCTGACGGTAAACACGAGTGGGACCAGACAGCTCTCACCCTGCTGTGGTTGTGAATGACTCTCTCCTGGTGACCTTCCCGCCAGCGTCATGATCGGGGGTATCAGAGTGAGGGCTCTGTATGACTACGTGGGCCAAGAAACGGACGAGCTCTCCTTCAAAGCAGGTAATGCTGTTCTAGAACGTTCGACCCTCCTCTCTGCATTTTCCCACAAGTACGGCTGTCTTCCGTATTAGTGCGCCGAGTGCTTTCTTACGGCCTGAACCGACTCCCAGAAGTTATTGATTACCGATGTCATGCCACCCTGGTCTGGCTGAGAAAGCGGCTCATTCCTTGTCAGGCTGCCAGCGATTTCATGTGCTCTTATATTTAATTTAATAGGAGCCTGTAAATCCTGGCAAATGGAAAGACGAGCCAGTCCAGCAAGACGCAGCGAAGTTCGTATTATGACCTTAATGTCCTTGAGTTTATAAAGCCGGGCCTCTCCATTACGGGACGCTGTGCTGTGATTTCCAGCTGGAGCGCGGCCCAGAATTTCCCAAATATGCACACATGTCATCCGTTCTGAAGCGAGAACCCTGCCGCCGAAATTCAGCAGGCGTCAGAAAGCGCCTCGCCGGGGGTTTGCTTGTCTTAACCCCCTCCCCCTTACTCCTAATCTGCATTCCAGGGGAGGAATTCCTCAAAACCGAAGAGGAGGATGACCAGGGATGGTGCCGAGGGATGAAGGAAGGCGGGAGAGAAGGGCTGTACCCGGCCAACTACGTCGAGGTTGTACAGTAGCGCCGCCTCGCCTCAAGCGGAACGGGATGCTACACCAAAGAGAATATTCCTTCCGGAACAGCCTTGATGCGGCGACAGTATAGGAGAGCCGTTCACTGTTTGGAACATCGGTTCACGACCCTGGGTCTGGGGCCACAACGGCTGAGCTTAGCTAACACCGCTCAGCTGCTTATTTCATTACACCGCAGGCAAATGTTCTTTACTTTCCACAACCTGCAGATATCTGTGCTGAAGACGCTTTTCTTTCGTATCCGGCGCCGGCTCGATCGGCCAAACTTAAATTTCTATATTTTAACCTACACGTCGAGCCAGGCTCACGTTCACTGTTAAGTGGTAAAGTTTGAAATGATCCTTTGCTGTTATTCACGTCTGTCTTGCTTTTCTGTGCTGTTTAAAAGCGGGTGGTTGAGAAGAGGCCAGTTCTGATGGGTCTTGTGGAGGGTAACAGGTCCAAGGGGGAACCGGCGAACCGCAGACCATCCGTGGAGATTGTTTTATGTAATCCGGCCTTGTATTCTTGAATGAGTTTAATAGTTTGATATATGTACCCACCATAAGGTATTAAAAAGCTGCGTTTGGCTGCATGTCGCCTTTAGCTGAAAGATCCTGTAGGTATTTTGCTTTTTGTTAGCGTCACTGCCAGGGCTGGGAGATGTTTGTTCTCACTGGAGTTTCCTCATTTTATCTTTTGCTTAGCTCTGTTGCACTCATACATATTTGCAGAAAAAAAAGCTTAATAGAATATTTTTGAAATGCAGAATATTTTTAAATATATTTTGTCACCGATTTTTTGCGGCCGATATTTTTACGTATCAGACTGTTCTAAACGGCGACTCTTTTCTGCTCACGTCGGTCAGCATTTCCAGACAAAAGGCAACACGCCTAAGGGGCTCAATCGGAAGCTCTGGTCGACTTTCAGCAGAGCGCCGCCGTCCGTGTTAAAATCACTGTAAACCCACATGAATTTGTAATGTGCACTTGTTAATAAATAAACTAGTCTGACTCGGCCTGCGCTTGTCCTTCACTGGGAAAGGGGACCACAAGGGTGTTGGGCTGGTGGAGCCGCATGTTGGTCGACAGCGCAGAAAACACACAAGACACAGGTGACGCACCTTTCTGGGTAGTTTGTCACTAAGCCCCGCCCACTCACCTCACTTACTGCTGGGCAAAACAACAGCTTCCATAAAGACTGTTCCTTCACACTGGAACCAAGAGCCAGTAAGTGTGTGTGTGTGTGTGTGTGTGTGTGTGTGTGCATCATAACACTGTGTATGTTATAGTCTCTGGTCTGGTTTACAGTAGGCTGGCGTGTGATTTGGTGCTTTTTCTTCTCTTTGTCTGGTTAGTTTGCCGGTCAACTGTCACCAGCTGCATCGGTGTTTTGGCCGTGCGGGTTTCTTGTGTATCGGTTTTCACCCAGCACCGATTTGCTCAGTTTCCGTGTCCTGGTGTGTACAGTACTGTGCAAAAGTCTTAGGCACCTGTGGGAAAAATGCTATAAAGCGAGGATGGTTCCAAAAATAATGCCATGAATACTTATTAATCAATAAACCTTCTAAAAAGTGCAGTAGACAAAAAACCTCAACCAGATCAATATTCGGTGGGACCACCCTTTGCCTTTAAAACACCATCAATTCTCTTATGCAAACTTGCATACAGTTTAAGGTGGAGGTTGGTAGGTTCTTCCAAACGTTTTGAGGAACTGGCCACAGTTCTTCTGCAGACTTTGACTGTCTCTGCATGTCCTCCCAGACTGACTTGATCATGTTGAGATGAGGGCTCTGTGGGGACCAGACCATCTGCTGCAGGATTCCTTATTTTTGCTCAACATAGTGGTTATGACTGAGATTGGGTGTTTGAGGTCATTCTCAGGCTGCACAATGAATTTGGGACCAACCAGAAACCTCCCTGATGGTAGATAAGAATCTACCTGTTCTTCTCAACACACAAGACTTTTGCACAGTACTGTATGTATCGTCCCCTTTTTGTGCGCCTTTTTTCCGCCACCCGGTACTGTCACCTTGTAAAACTGGCATGTGTGAAAAGAATCTGAAAGGAAGAACTGGTAAAACAAGTTAGTCTAGGTAAAACACAAACATCTCACTCATATTATTGTCGCATTCTTCGGTATCACGGGAGACAACTTTCGGCAAACGTCGCGCAATGTTACAGGCAACACTTCCGAGAAACGCAGAGACAGTATAATAAGACCGCTGACGCGTCGTTCATTTATTGACGTGATCGTATGAATAGCTCCAGTTGTGGTTATGCTGTTATTTTTGGGAGGTTTTTTTCGGGAACTGGACAACAATCTTCTAGCGGTTAGAGAGCAGCGCTTTCATCGACAGGCCAGGGAGACAGCGACTCCATCCGGGGCGTTGCGTCCTTCCCGAGCGAAGAGGAGCGGCGAGGAGCTGACACGCACGTGACGTGGCCCGGGGTTTCCCGCGATGCGAATGCTGCAGCGCACAAAAGGGCCGTTTGTACATTTCTAAGAAAACGCAGAGACATCGTTTCGTTGGCAGTCTGATATCTTTCTTTGAAATTGTCTTGTAGACGTCTAACTTCCTGAAACTTTTCTGGCCAATGGAATTTGCCTGTGGGTTTGTTTATGCTGCTCCGTCGACACAGAAACAAAATCGTAACAGCGTTAAGATATCAGGTGAGTTCCTGCTGAATGGGCAAAAATACCACCTTAAACTTATTACGATGTATTTTAACAAAAGAGTCTTTTCTTATCAATATACATTATACATTCATATACAGTACTGTGCAAAAGTGTTAGGCATGCAACTTCAGTGTCTGTTGAGAAGTACAGGTAGATTCTTATCCACCATCAGGGAGGTTTCTGGTTGGTCCCAAATTCATTGTGCAGCCTGAGAAGGACCTCAAACACCCAATCTCAGTCATACACAACTATGTTGAGCAAAAAGAAGGAATCCTGCAACAGATGGTCTGGTCCCCACAGAGCCCTCATCTCAACATGATCGAGTCAGTCTGGGAGGACATGCAGAGACAGTCAAAGTCTGCAGAAGAACTGTGGCCAGTTTCTCAAAACGTTTGGAAGAACCTACCAACCTCCACCTTAAACTGTATGCAAGTTTGCATAAGAGAATTGATGGTGTTTTAAAGGCAAAGGGTGGTCCCACCAAATATTGATCTGATTGAGGTTTTTTTGTCTCCTGCACTTTTTAGAAGGTTTATTGATTAATAAGTATTCATGGAATTATTTTTAGAACCGTCCTCGCTTTATAGCATTTTTCCCACAGGTGCCTAAGACTTTTGCACAGTACTATACAGTACAGTACCCAATGTACTATTTCTCTCACTCTGAAGTTATGCTGTTTAGTAGCAAAGTGAAATCTCATTTCTATAAATCAGTTTTGACTTTATTACAAATATAAAATGCAAAATATCTACAGCTGTGCTTGAAAGTTTGTCAACCTTCCAAGGTGATCATTATTTTAGACACGATATCAGCCCTTCATGAACCTACAGAATGAATATTGACTCCGTACAGATGAAAAAGGGGGGTTGAATTCATAGGTTACTAGACTGTAGTATTTAACAAATCGCAAGATATTCTTGTGTGCAAAAGTAAGTGAACCCCTTCAGCCAATAACCCGTGCCACCTCCTTTAGCAACAATAACTTGACAGTCACCTCCTATAACCTGTCTCCAGTCTCTGGCATCTTGTCTCCAACCCTGTTTGCAAAATTCTGGCAGCTCTGTGAGATTTAAAAGACGTCACACACAAACAGTCCTATTCAGGTCCTATGTCAGCATTTCAGTAGGGTTTAGGTCAAGGCGTTGCCTACCAGGCTTCCTCAGGCCTGCCTAGGCAGTCCCTGGCAACCTTCTGATGGTCATCTTCCTGATGACCGTTCCACAGATGGGATTTCTGTTTTGGATCCTTCCTATTACTGATCTATGCAACATTACTCCTGAGCTCCTCCCTAGCACATCATGTCAGATCTTCAGGTTCGTTGGTTAGCCCTCTACCATTGACCCACCTGACCCTACTTTCCACGATGTAAGTCACAGAATAAAGGGTTTGCTTACTTTTGCACCTCCATACTGTGCATATTACTTTGCTCCATGGACATTTCCTTCCACTCAAGCTGGTGAATAAAAATACTCTACTTCATTTACAAAGACACAAATTCTGATTAAATATGCATTTTATGGTTAAAAAACAAAATCATCTCATTTTATGCAATAGATTTACAGACTTTCAAGCAGGGCTATTTATGGTAATAATAAATAATGAAAATATATTAAATAAATATTAAGTGGACAAGTGAGTTGAAAATACTGAACGTCCACCGTATTTGAGCCAACCTGTGGGTCGTGTGCATATCGTGTTATGATTTGCAAATGCGTTCTCCCTCTTTTTCATAGCCCTTCTCCCACCCAGACATAAAATTTTTCCCTCTTCACCGCTGCCTCCCCCTCCGACCGCTTCTGAGGAAACTCAGAACTACCAAAGCTCTTTTCCTGAGAAAAGGCTGGTGGAAGATGTCACTAAAAATAATGATCCAAAGAGAGCCTGGAACAAGGAGCCCCTGTATGAGAACACAGAGTTTCACCAGAAGCAAAAAACTATAGTTCAGTCCTTTGAACTTAATCCAGGCGTACAGTGTCCTCCCCAGCCAATGCAGGGTGAGAAAAGGAAAGGTGAGTGGACTGATGTAAGGAGATAGAGGGGTCAATGGGTCTTCTTGGAGGGTGGGTCGCTGAGGTAGCCTGAATGGCACGACACTACCACTGACTGTGTCCACATGTGTTGTGTCTCACAGCTCTTCTCCCCCCACCGAGGAAGTTACAGCTCGGAAGTAGCTCGTTGTCTTCTGGTTTGGATTCGATCTCAGACTCCAATGCCTCACAGGAGAGCAGCCTAGTGTACGACTGTCCCGATCCAGAGAAAGATGACGTGACGGATCCGTTAGAGGCTACCTTCTCCTACAGCAGAGCAGAAGGTGCCAGAGTTGAACTGCGCCCAAAGATAACCAACTTCAGAAATTAGGTTTCAGATTTACTCTGTTGTTTTGTACATCTCCACATCTTTAAAATTCACAGCCACTGTTAACACTTTGCCAACAAAATCCCAGCAAGCTATTGTTCACAGACTGTTCACAGATACACATTTTACTTTTAAATGTATGAAAAGAAAAATTTGTTGTTTGTTGTTGCGGCGTGCTGTTTATAGAAATAATGTTAATCCACAGCAAGCAGCCATATTTTTGGGGCAAAACCCAGACGAACCCCATACTGAGATCTGCCGTTTCACTGCGATTTCAGCTGATTTGCCTCCACTTCCTCCAAGGCCATCCTTTATGAAAAGAATTCCACAATATCAGGTGTTTCCCAACATAACATTGTCTTCTGACTCTCCCCCCTCTTCCACCTGTGTCACTCTGGCTTCAGATGTCCCACTTGGTGGTAAGATTTTGCTCATTCTGCCATTGGTGTTCCGTTCAGCACTGAATGTCATTGAAATTGCTATTGTGTGTGTGTGTGTGTGTGTGTGTGTGTGTGTGCACATGTCACCGAATCATTTACTATCTCCAAATGACTGAGTACATAAATGGAAAAGCCATTTATTTTTCTGCTCCTCGCCAGGAGGATGTTTATGGATTCTTCTGAATAGTGATGATGATCTTTCACCAATTCAGACTCTGTGAATAAATACTGATCAATTATGCAGTTCCGGCTGACAAGCAACCCTTGCCGGGCGACCCGAACGTGATTCTCGTCAATCTGGGGAAAATAGTGACTGAGGATAATGGTGAGAAAAGCGTTATGATTGCTGTGTTCTCATTTTATGCTTCTTCCAACACTGCCATTTGTTACATCGACTTCCTTCTGCGTTTCATAACGCCTTCCATCAGCATGACTTTTGCAAGTGCAAGTGTGACATGTCTCGCTACCAATGAGGAGGTGACTCTCCCCTTTGTGTGTCCAATAGAAGCGAGTGTAATAGAGAAGGAGCTGGCGACCTGCACGCGCTGTTTGTCAGCGTCGGAATCCATTTATGACAATCTGGTAATTTGCATTCATTATAAGAGTCATTTCAATACAATGAGATTGAGTGGAGGCTAATAAAGAAACTGTCACACTAATCATAATGGATAAAAAAAAATTTACATGAGGCGTTACATTAAGCACGGCCGCTGACACGCCGTTTTTTACGGATTTTCCTAATGTTGCAAACTGAAGTAAAAACAAGGCTAAAAACGGACACTTACGTCTCCTTCGCCTTTTTCCGTTTACGTCTAGGTGGAAAGCTGCTATTTCTGCCAGCCGTGGAAATCTTCAACTTCCCCCTCGTCTTTTCAGCCCGTGCCCCCCCCAACGGGATGCCAGGACTACCTCTGTCCGTTGTCTCCCGAACCTGAAGCAAAGTCTCCTCGGAACTCGCTCGTCATGTTTTGCATTGATATCTCAGAGGCAATGAGTGGTGGCATCCAAGTGCGTCATGGCCTGTTCTGTAATATATAAGCACAGTTTTTGGTGTCCTGCAAGGCACCACGGGCAACACATGCATTCGCTGCTCGCGACCAACTCAACCTACGTCTACATGTACACCATAAGCAGTTTTACATCATTTACTTAGAATTAATGATAAGAACTTGCAGTTTGTTGGGCTTCTTTGACGTTCTAGATGAAAGTACTTGAGGGCCTAAAAATAAGTGTTTGGTTTTTTTATGCTGTACATAATTAAACCGCCGTCCCAGTTTTGGCAACGTATCCCTTTTTTTCTGTGAACAATGAATTCTGGCCGCAGTCCCATAAAGGAACATATCTGTCACGTCTCGGAGAGGCAACCTATTTTCAGGACGCAACACAGGGGTGTGTGGGCAGGTTTGTGACCTGCCTTTCCTTTGCCCATTTCAGGTTAGCAAACGTGGACAGACTGCAAACAAATCCCGCATCCAGGTGAGTTGTCCGTCCAGCCTTCACCAGCTATGGCTTCCAACGGGGAAGCAAAAGCACGTGTTTTATTCCGGTGCTTTCCTGCTTTCATGTCTATCCCCGCTCTCGGTGTCCTCAGTCACAAGAGCCACTCAAGCTGCGGACTGCAGCTCATTCAAGCGGATAAATTTGAACGTATTAAAAAGTAATTTAATCGAGTGGCAATTTCCAAAATGGTGGCATACTTGCGATTTTACCGCTCAGCTGGTCGTAAAAAGTGAGGAGACTTCCGAGCCGCAGGAGAACAGAGGTTTCAGAGTGCTTGATCTCCGCCCGTGTTTAAAGCTCCCGCGTTTTCAGCCATATTTCAAGGCCGCGATGAAGATGACCCGAGCGGGTGCCAGCGAAATGCTGCTTCTGATGTGCTGTTTGTGCTGCCCTTTGCAGCATGTGCAACAGGCAGTTTTGCAGTGTGTGCAAACCCTCGGCGAGAGAGACCCCAGCACCCGGGTGGGACTCATCACCTTCAATGACCAGGTGCCTCAATGCCAGGCCTTTGCCGGCTGATGCTGCACGCAGGGTGTGCAGGAGCTCCACCTGTAGCCGTTATTCATGCATTTTTTGTTACGTGTTTAAATTGACATGCATGCACTTGAAATGCCGCTGGGCATCTTCTTGTTACATCTCACGCCCTCACTGTATCTCAGCACCATCAGCGTAAGAGATCTTTCATTAAGAGCACAGCTTCACACAGCTGCATGTGTGTGTGTGACCGCCAGGTGGCCCTGCACGGCCGTGGGCCTCTCTGCTCCCAGTTCCTGCTTGGGAAAGAGCTGGACGACAGAGATCACGTGCAGAAGGTGGCAGCCGGCTTCCGTCCCCCTCCCCCTTTGTCGGAAAGCAGAGAGTGGCTGCGCAGAGAGATCCACAGGTACAAGCGACGCAGGGGGCTTAAGAATGCCTAACAGCCACCTGGGGGTTCAGCGGCACGGTGGCCTGGCAAGTAGCGTCGGACGGGGGTTCCAATTCGGCTCTATCGGTGCGGAGCCTGCAGGCTCCCCCCGTGTCTGTGTGGGTTTTTCTCCCACAGTCCGAAGACTGCGTTTCGGGTGTATCGATCACTTTGAATTGCCCTTTGTGTGCGGATGAGCAAGTGTGTCGACGGCTCTGGTGTATAAATAAATGTTGGTAGTCCAGCGCAGTGTATCTAGCACTGGACTGGGGTTCTGGATCAGCGCTAGTTCATAACCGTTGGAGAAAACCTGTGGTTAAATGAATGAGGTTCCCTTTCCAGCGATACTTTCTGTTGCTTCCCGTCCCGGCGAGAGGAGCTGGGAATTGTGCAATTCGACTGAATTCTGACACCACACACATCTGCTTTAGCGGATGTTCCCGGAAATAGGTCACCGATGGACGAAGGTGTGGGGTTGCAAGGGGAACTAAAATAATTATTTGTCTTTCTTTTCACTTTGTCTGCAGCCTTTCTTTGCTTGCACGGTTTTCCCCGTCGCCGCTGAGGCTCCAGAAATGCGGGAAGGTCGCCATGGGTCCTGCGGTGCTTGTCGCCATTACAATGGCCTCCCAGCAGCCGGGGTCTAAGGTCAGCTTTTGGCCAAATTCATCCAAAATGACTTAGACTTCAGATGCAAAAATCCACATTGGGTGTTTCATCCCAGAATACCTTTGAGCTGAGTGGGAAGGTTTAAACTCTCCGTATTTAATCTCTCCTTGTTCGTTTTACATTACGCTGCGCGCCCCAGGGAGTGAAATTTTCAAACCCAGGTTATGTGGAAATTGAGAGACGCCGCAGTGAAATCCCGTTTTGCCCTGGACTGAGCTTCTCACCCGGGGGCACGAACTGTAATGTGGAACAAACGGGGGTGATTTACCCCAGGGTCCCTCACATGCCATCGCTTTAGAGGTGCCAGAAAAGCGGGAAGAAAATTTTCTTTGCAGCCACAAAAGATAAAACCCAAAGTCTCTCTTTTACCACTATAAACCTAACAAGAATGCTTTCATGCCAGGCAGCAAATAAGAGGTCGAACACCTTCGGGTCACTAAACAAGTAGCACAATGACCCAGCACAACACTGACAAACTGAATAGATAAATAGAGCGATAATAAATAAATAGTGTGATAAATAGCTATATAGAGAAGGTAAGGTGAGAGGATCTGCGGTGGTGTTCTGGCAGGGTGGTCAGTGGTGGTGGTGGTGATCAGTCCCTAAGCTTTCTGGAACTCAGCACCTTTCCCACCTTTGTTTTGTCCCGGTTGTCTGTGGACTGAATAAAAATAAGAATCTCGAGTGGAAATCGAATCACCTCATAGTTGCTGTCTGGAAAGGGTGCTGGACACGTAGATAAGTTGAAAGCAATTTTGGTTCATAGCTTAACAGCGATCGCTTAAATTTCCATCACTTCCGTGGTGGAGCGCAATGAAGATGCACATGTTACCGTAGCGTCCGTTGGGGGTGTGCGTCTACCTCTGGTTACTAATAGTGATGGATCTCTCCATCAGGTGGTGATCTGCACCGGGAGCAAGGCGAACACGGCGTTGGGGAACCTGGAAGTGGAGGACACCGACTCTCACTCGCTCGTGGCGTCCTCCATCTTCTACCAGGAGCTGGCTGAGCACGCCGCTCATCACGGGTTATTACTGCTGTCTTCTGGCTGTCACCCCGAGACAGATCATCCCAGCATCCTTACGTTTTCCTCTGTAACTCCATTAAGTCGAGTTTGTGCAACAAGACAGCTGTAATGGTTTAAAGTTGGAAAAAATATTCAGGGAACCCTTGTCTCTCAGGGTCATGTTGTCGGTGGTGACGTTCGAGCAGACGGACTGCCGACTGGATGAACTCGGGAAACTGGCTGACAGGACCGGGGGGAAGGTGAGCGTTTCTCCTGATGGTGCCTCTGAGGTTTGTCCCGGGCGGGTTTACCACGTGACCGGACGGCAGAGATCAGCTAGTTGTTCGAAACCGTGACCCTCTGTCTCCTGCCTGCTGTCTCAGGTGGCCATCGTCCGTCCAAGTGAATTGTGTGGCGAATTCCTGTTGGCGGCAGAGAGGACAGCCGTCGCCACGCACTGCAGCGTCACTCTGCTGCTTCCAACCGCTCTGTGAGGGACACGACACTTTCATTAAACCCAACACACACCATGCATGCTCACAGACGTGCGCTTCAGAAGCAGGAACGTTGCTAGAGCACAAGGCCGCACGTGTCTGGTTGTTCGCTGCCATCGCTAACCTCCTCTCCTCCCATCTTTTCTGAGGTGCACGAGAGGGGAGAAGGAGGCTGGAAACAGGATAACTAGGGACGTGGGGAATGTGACTCCTGACACCGAGATCACTTTCCGGTTCCGAGCGAGGGAGGAGGACGCAGTGGGTCAGGATTAGGAGGAATTATGTCTTCCTCAAATCAGCTTCTCTCTCATACAAGCCCGGCTTGGTCTTTCAAAATCTCCTCTCTTGTTCTCTCTTTCTTCTCCCTTTTCTCGCTTGACCTCTCTTGCGCCTCTATCTGCTGGGGTGTTGGCTGTTCTACATGCAAAATAGCACGTGCAACAATTTGGATCTTGTCAAAGAGGACCTACTTCTGAATCACAGACTCGCATGTTCATGTTACCCGCAGAGTCTGTGCCCATGTGTGCTTATGAAATTATTTTGTTTTGCTTTATATGTTCAAGCTACAAAGACTTGCCACGTGTGTTTGATAAGATGTCTTCCAAGCTGTCTTTATGAGGTTACCACTGTAAATGTCCTTTAATAACCCATGTTTGTGTCACGGATGTCCCCTCTTACAGCTCTGCTCTCTGCCGGCGAAGTGCGGGTCCAGCTGCAAATACAGTATAGGCGAGCGGGGGGACGGGCCATGTTCAGAGTGCTGTCGGTCAGCAGAAGGGTGACAGATGACATGTGAGAACATGTAATGCCGTCGTTTTCAGTAGAATGGGCCCAAAACTTAAGGGGGACCTTAAATCTGTTCATAAATCTTGTTTACAAATCCAGCTGGTGCCTCACGGTCAGTAAAAGCTCAGTCATACTGACATCAGAGGTTGTGTAAAATACCTGAGGTAAGTCCGAAATTAATAGAAGATGAGCTGTGAAATTTTTGCTTACTGCAGGACTTCTGCTGTCTTTTATCAGCTACATGTTCAGCATTTGTCAGCATCTGGGCACTTTCTTATTCATTATAGCCATATCTGAGACTTTAACAGGTGCTACCCAGCAACCACACAGCTCCTTTTCTACTAAGTTCTAGTTCTGTAAAAGTCTCAGATACAGTTACACTACATTTAAAAACGCTCAAATTTATTACATTTCATTAACTTGAGGTTATATTAAAGATTTATATTTATATTTAAGATTTACCTGAAATGACTGAAAGTACAAAATACATTATTAGAAATTCCCATTAATCCTATTTATTTCCTATTTATCTTTAAAAATCTCTACTTTGATGATTCGTGAGAAGAGGACCCAGTGTATTTATGACTTACCTTTCATGACATTACGTTACTGTTTTACTGGTTCGTGCTTTCAGTTCAACTCGAGAACTGCCCAAGACGTCTTTTCAGCAGTCCGTCTGGATAAGACTGCACTTATTTATTTCTTGACAAAACATCCTCGTCTCCTCACTTTCCTCTCCCGTTTGGTGCACAAACTTATGTCCTTCACAGCTCACTCCTCATGTCCTCAGTCTGTATCACTGTGTTGTTTAGGTTTGGAATCTGAGTTCCTTCCTTCTTCTCCCTTTCTACCCCTCAGAGCCCTGGCCCTCTCCTCCATGTCTCTCCCCATCCTCCAGCTGAACTTGTCCCATTCCTGCTCTGCCCTGGCCTTGAGGGGGCGCTACAGAGATGCTCAGAGAGAAGGAGAGACGCAGACCAAGCTGATGGAAAGAGCCCTGTAAGTTGCAGAGGGGGATCCAAAAAGGACGCGACACACACGACACAATCTAATCCGGTTCCATAAATTTCTAAATGCTCTTAAATGTCACACAGTAGGGGTTCAAGTCCCACTTTCTGCTTTAGCACCCTCGACTCGCTCACCCTGGTAAAAACTGTCCAGCCTTATAATCGCATAAATAATTTTATGTGATCTAACGTTGCACAGCTGTACACTTTTGAGAAGAGTACTGACTGATTTAATAAATGAGGAGATGAATAAATGTAGCAGCTCCTGCCAGCAAGACGTGCTGGAGTGCAGTTTCACGGTGCAGCCGACAGAGGATACTGTTAGTTAATTTTCCTCTTCTGTGGCACCGAGCGCTTAAATGAACTACGAAGACAGCAGTGAAATGTCTCATTTAGCATGTGGTTGTTACGAGCCCCTTAAAGAAGGAGAATGTTGTTTCGAACAGCGTGTCGGACGGCGTGCTGATCGAGGTGCGTCCAACGCTTTTGTCCGTCGTTGCAGGGATTTCCGCAAAACTTCCGAGGGGGAGCAGAAGCGGAGCGAGTGGGAGGACATCGTGGGCCCCCCGTGCGACGTGCTTCACCGCTACATGAGGGTGAGGCCTTCGGTGTTCTTCTCCACACCCGACAAGGTGCTCGGTAGACCACAGAAAAGGTCCGCTGCGCCGTCCTACCCAGTCGCACCGCGCGGGGTCTTCAAAGACGTGTGTGACTTGCATCGCAGCACTTTGGTTCATCACAAAACCCATAAGAAGGCCTCTAAAATTCCGTTCGACGTCTACCTCGAAAACCCTATTAACATTACAAAGTAAATGCTGCTGTTCTACACGTGACTGATACGCACGGCCGTGTATCTCGGAGGGAATCGTAACGTGTTTGAAAAAGGCGAAGAGGCGACTGTGGCAGCCAGGAGGGGCTGTACTGTAAACAGCAGCAATGCAGCTGCTGCGCATTCGGCTGCTGTGATTTATTTTCGCTGTGGTTCTGTTGCTATTATTTATTCATCCCTCCTTCTTACTTCCAGACCAAGCCTTCCTCCATGTCAGACATACAGGTGAGGTATATGAATTATGTTCGACTGCCGTATGAGTCTGTGTGCATCTGCCGCGTGGGTCTGCCTGTGTAGGTGTGTGTGTGTGTGTCTTTTGCTCTTTGTGTCTGGCATCTGCCACAAGTGAATTATATTTCACTGTCCGGGGGTTCAGTTTGCTCCAGCTTTGCTCTCTTCTCCACCCTGTTCTCCGTGTTCTAGGAATCGGTCCGTCTTTATGTACCTGCGGAGAATATTTCTACCAAACTGCACGACTTGTGCAAGGAAGGCCAGAGAGATATGTTTGAAGCCCATGCGCCGTTTGCTCCAAATAATGCTGAGACGGGCATCTGATGGATAAGTTAAACAATGCAGCAAAGTAAAAAGGGGCGCTGAAACAGAGCCAGGGGGCAGAATTAATGTGCATTTTTTAAAGAGCCATTTAAAGAGAGACTCAATCAGGGAAATGGCTCCCCTCGAGTTTTCAATTAGCCTAATTACTGTGGGGGGCAGCAGGTGCCCGTCCCGCAGGGGGCAGACCCTGCAGTGCAGGGAGGGGTGTCTGCGGGCGCCGCAGAAGCGCACTGCAGCGGCCTGTGGACGTGTGCATTATGCATTAACTTCTTTCCCCCTCCCGCCCGACGCCCCATCAGTCTCTCACAGACACGGGCGCCATGCTGCTCTTCGCCATGAAGAACGGGAGCCGGATGTCTCTGCTACAGCGGGGCAGAGCCGAGCTTCCTTCCTGATGCCTCACCCTACCTGGTCTTTGATGAAGCGAGCGGTGCCCTCAAGGGGGAGAACCAGTTTCCTCACCGTGCGCCGACAACCTGACGCTGCGTATTCAGCCGCCCCGCCAGCGTCGGGAGGGGGGAAAAGCGAACGTCTGTAGCGGGCGATGGTCCTCCCGGCTGCGGCTTCAGCTCATCAGGGTATTCAACCCCCTCCTCCCAGCCCCTCCGCTCCCCCTCTGCTCCCCCTCCGCTGGGTAATGAGAACTAATTGGCTGTGGTGTAATTGTTGCCCGATAACCAGCAAAGAATCGGCACAACAAACAAACAGCCCTCGCCCTCCTGCCAGCGTTGTTTCTCTCTGTTTTGTCGGCCCGTGTTCAGGTGGTCCGCCGCATCCTGAAGATGTTCCGATTAGGCTCAGTTACTGCCGCGCACATTCCTCTCGGTTTGTACTCCTTCTCCAGTCCTGAGTGCTTTATTGGCATCGTGGCAGAACAGTGCTGCTACAGGTGCCAAGTGGATGCCGCACTTGAAAGTGAGCCATGCGACAATAGGGCAAAGTGAGGGGCAGCGGGCACGATGCCATTTAGTAACAGACAAGTGGCGGTGGCGGTGGTGGTGGTGGGGGGGGGGCTTTGAAATAGCGGTCGACACGAAGGGGCTGATGCGGAAGGAAAAGACCGACGGAAAAAGCGAGTCGACGTGTTTTCCAATAATTGAACACGTTAAATGTCGAAAACGCCATTAATGTTTACAACAGCTCCGAGTCACGGATCTATAGGGGAGTTAACAACAAAGCTGCTGGGTTAGTTAAAGACACTGCATGGACACCCACTGGGGTCCATTTCACAGTTCCTGCTATGTGGCCCTCGGGACACGACAAGCTTCCACTTCCACTCCACAGCTACTACACTCCATTTTGCTGCCCACGTCAAATGGCTCCAGTATGATTTTTTCACATACAATATTCAAAATGCAAGTACCGCCCCCCTTCAGAGCGTAATGCGTTCCTGGAGGTTGACTTTACTCACAAAAGCGAAGAATCAGCTTCATGTTTGGCCATAACTTGGTAAAGGCAGTTAATGCTGGAAACTCGCATCTCAAGGGGTACCTGTACCAGCAAAAAACTTCTCTACTGCCGTCTCTGCGGCACACGGCTGTTCCGATGTGCTCACGCTGTCTCACCAGCCCTGCGCTGAGACGACGGCAGAACGAGGATTACCGTTGTCATTAGAGAAAAGATTATTCCAGCAGAAGCCTTAATGTGCAGCAGAAAGGGTCATTTATCCCGCTCTTCCACAAACCGATCCTCAAAGGTCTTTCGCGCCCTTTCTCCTCTTTACTCCTTCACACCCCTTGCATACTTCAAGGTGCTTGCAAATAAATGAGCATCTGCAAATACATCAGAAGATGAATAAAAGCACTTTTTGGTAATTTCAGATGACATTTAACGGTGTTGTAAATGTTTTTCCTCCAGCGGCACAAAGGAAAGCGAACAATAAGAGTCAACGTGTGACTCACTGGGACTGTAATGTCACGGTGTGACAGAGGCAAACACAGCTTTTGAACAAACTGTTTTATTGCAGTTTTATTGTCCTTATTCTGTCCTTTCAGAAAGCCTTTCTTTTAACATCACAGCTATGTTTTAATCCCGTATAACCATAATGAGTCAGTGAGTCAGATATCATAAAACGGCAAATGATGGGAATGTGGCGTTACAATACTGGGATTTATGCTTTATAACGCATACATTATTCATACGTGAAATTCAGGCATTATTCGGTTGACTTTTTTCTCAATAATTTAATATCTGCGAGAAACATGCACCCACTGGAAGACTGAGAGTAAGAAAGAGATCGAAGGGGACCGATTTCAAAAAGCACGTCTTTGGTTTGCGCAAAGAAAGGAAACAGACGGACTGATTTAAATGTGCTGAAAGGGGACGGAATGAAACGGCTTCAGAGAGGGGAAGGTGTGCAGAGGAAGCAGCTTGTTTGGTGAGAGGTACAGAAGTGAAGGTGAATCAGAAGAAATAAGGAAAAGCAAACAGAATTATGGAGCAACGGCGCAGGACATGCAGATGACTTGCCTTGAAGAGACTATTACCATGGAAACATAATAATTCAAAAAGATGGAGGGAAGAAAGAGAGACATCAAGGTAAATAATACCGCATAAAAAGACGACAGGGATGCCGAGAGATGGTCTACGTTCTGCTTTACAGTCACCCGCTGGGTGGGATGTGACATGTTTTCCAGAGGTTCAGATTGTCAAACTTTACTCACGTTTGATGACTGCAGAGTCTTGCACACAAGCCAGATGTGGGAGGCTGTATACAAAGAAAAGAAAAGACACTGTTGTAAAAAAAAACAGGAACAAAAAGGAAAAACAACTTCAGTCAACTGACTACCATGTTAACATGCTGTTTTTATTAGTTATTGTTAGCAAATTTTGCCTGAATAATGCGTGGGAAACTGTCATTGCCAAAATTTTCAGGTTATTGAATTTTTTTTCAACCACTGCGACATAAACTGACACTTATCGGTGGACGAAATAACCTGTATACTGGCTTGTGCTGCTTCACCTGGACACACACAGGCACTGGTCTGGTCTGTTTACGATATAAATTATTACACATTCCCTTCCGGCCAATCACATTTATTAAAACTTTTTTTTTTACATTTCTCCCAGATTCCCCCCCCCCCCCCCCCCCCCCCCCC
>UFQX01005298.1:297895-315604 GCA_900497675.1 Arapaima gigas | reverse complement strand
TTTCCCCCCCCCCCCCCACCCAGTTTGGTCAATTGAAATTGTGTGTTTATAGGGCTGAGCGCCACACAAAGGCCTCCCATCCAGCAGGAGGCGCAGGGCAGGTAGAGTAGGCTCCTCCCACTGACAGCCACACCCACTCGAGCAGGAGGGACCGCACGGCCCTGGCCACCGGTACCTGGTCGCTCGCCGGCCCCTGACAGACTGCCCAAACAGCGTGGAACAAATCCTTTCCGGTTCCTGTCCTTGGGTGGAACGAAGCCAGATTCTCCACCACTGGGGGGGCTTTCTGATCACAACTGGGGACTGAAAAAGCCCAAATTCGAACGGTGGTCTAGGCCGCTGGAGTTCAGGAGGACGGGGTGGAGGACGTGACAGTGGCGGGGCTTCTCACGAGCAGAGCTACTGTCACGCAAAGCCCCACAACCACGAATGTCCTGGACGCCACGCTGTCCACGCTCCGTTTCAAAGCCCTCGCTCATTATTCCTAAATAATCTATACATTTTTCGCTAAAATCTCATTTGCTCTTTCGCACCCTCTTTCATGCCCCCCCCAAGGCTCCTATCTCCTCTCTCACAGTTGTCGGCCGCTTTTTTGCCGCGCTCTCGTTCTGCCTGCCTCCATCCCGCTCTGTCTGTCTCCGCTGTCTTATATTGTTCCCTCGATATCCCCCCCCCACTGCTCCACGGTGACACTTAGCAGAGGCAGCTGTTTACGCTCATTTATATGTCACTCAGGAGTTTTCTTATCCCAGCAGCCCCAGGGCCCCCTTCCCCCAGCTGTCACTTTTACTGGATTCTTCTCAATCTCCTGTGGAAACAGCTTAACATATAAATGTCATTAAGTAATAATAATAACAGCAACACCAACACAATAAAGCTACGCTCGCTGGCCAGTTTATTAGGTACACCTACTAAGCCCTGGGCGGAAGCCTCTTTTGCCCCCAGAGTAGCATGAATTGAGCAACAAAGTGCTGGATACACACAGCAGGGTTCTGGGTCCACACTGGCTTCACAGCTTCACACAGTTTCTGCAGATTTTTTGCCTGTACATTCATTCTGCTAACATCACGTTCCACCTCATCCCAAAGATGTTCTGTTGTCTGGAGAGGTGGGGACTGTGAAGGTCACTGGAGTCAGGTAAGGGCACTTTGTGTTTGAGGAGCCGTCCTGAGATGATTCGTGCTGTGTGACGTCACACTTTATCCTGCTGGATGTTGAGAAAGGCGAGGCTGACCAAGGAGAAGGTGGTACAGTGGTGCAGTGACTAGTGCAGGTGGCGCACAGCACCTGGGCTATTCAGGAGTGAATTCCAGCTCAATCTGTGTGAAAACCACACGTTGTCTCCATATCAGTGTGGGTTTCTTCTGGGTGCTTGGGTTTCCTCCCATAGAAGACATGCATTTCAGATTAACTGGTCACTCCAAATTGTTGTGGTGTGTGTGTGTGTGTGTGTGTGTGTGTGTGTGTGTGTGTGTTTGAGAGAGACCACCCACTGATGGATTGTGTCCCATCCAGAATGCAGTTTTCCAGTGATTCTGAGATAGATCCCGGACCACCGTGACCCTAAATCAGAATAAAGCAGATCATGATAATGGACAAATGGCCGTGGAGAAACGCACCTGGTCATCAGTGATATTCTGGTACATTGTGACATGATGCACGGTTGGTACTAAGTAGCCTGACCTGTGCAAAGAAAACATTCCCCACACCATTACACCCCCACCACCAGTCTCTACCGGCTTGGTGTACCTAATAAAGTGGCACATGAAGGTACTGGATGTGCTTATTTTTATTAGCTGTTAGAATTACATTGCAAACAGCCTCTGTTTACCATACACACACACACAGTGGCAGGTGGCTTGACTGAGCTGACAGGCTTTTCCCGAGAGATGCCATTCATTCATATCACCCCGCGCTTATATTCATACCTCCACGTGGCGCGGGTGGGGTGCGGTGATGGAAGGGGGGGGACGCCTGAGCGCGCTGGTTACATAAAATCGCTGACGTGAGCGGTGCGGGGACGGCGGCGCGCCCACACAGTCTCCGTCGGGGAGTAAACACGGCAATAATACAATAATACCGCCGTCCGACAGCAGCCACCGGCCCCCTCCAGGTGGCCGTGCGGGAGCCCCACCCCCAGCCCCACCCCAGGCCAGCCAGCCCCCCACACGCACAACCTGCATAACCTGTGAGGTTTCAGGGGACAAAAATATAGTCAACAGAGTTTGATGGCAACATTTGGGGGGGGGGGGGGNGAGAGAGAGAGAGAGAGAGAGAGAGAGAGAGAGAGAGAGAGAGAGAGAGAGAGAGAGAGAGAGAGAGAGAGAGAGAGAGAGAGAGAGAGAGAGAGAGAGAGAGAGAGAGAGAGAGAGAGAGAGAGAGAGAGAGAGAGAGAGAGAGAGAGAGCGGACACACACACACACACACACACACACTCACTCACTCTCTCTCCCCAGCAGAGCATCACCAGACACGAGCGGAGCGCATTCCCGTGATCTCCGGCCCTCTATCCTCTCAGGTGTGTATCTGGCGCGTCCCCGCTCCTCTCCTCGGCCGATTTCTCCTGCGCGATCGCGACACTAGAGGTCCGTGCGTGTACGTGTGCGTGGTTTGTGTGTGCGTGCGGGACGGACGCGGAGGGCGCCTCTCAATGCGCCACGAAGCAACGCTGGCCGGGACCGTTACTCGGCACGCGGCGTCCATGCGTCCGCGCGCCTCCGCTATATTTTTCCTTTATATATTTGCGTTCCCCCCCTCCCGCCTCCTCCGCGTGCGTTTCTGCGTGTGTCTCCCGTCCGCATCTCCTCCAAGAACGTGTGCGCGAGCGCGCGCGTGCAAGGCTTTAACGCTGCACGTACGTTTTCTCGCGCCGGTGATCCGCGTCTGCGCGCGAGCGCGCGCCGGGGCGGAATTCGGACAGCATATGAAGCAAAATACCTCTTAGTGTCCGACATCGAGTCTGTTTCCAAAAGCCGCGTCTCAGTTCCTCTCTGCTTGTTGAACATCAGGTTTCGAAATCGCCCTCCTCACTCCCCACCTGCACCTCTGTGCCTCACACTCCCGTTTTTACCACAGTAACGTACCACACAGGCCTCTTCTGCCTGTTTGTTTGTAACTTGCGGCTGCCGGTCTAGACGCCACGCAGACGTGCTGTATCTATAAAACACATAAATATTTAGCCAGAGAAAGAGGTTTCATTCACTTCCTTTTGCAGCTCTCCCTCCAGTGGAATAACACCCCCCCATCCGGGCAACACTCCCCCCCCCATCTCTTTACCCCCCATCGCCTGTCTAACCTCTATTTCTGCCTCATTCTATTTTTACTTCTGCACCTCTCCCCCTTTCTCTCCCCCTGCTCCGTTTTTTTGCTAGTCCCCCCCACATCCCACTATAATATCCCTGTCCGGAAGCTGTGCGGCTGTGTGTGGCTCTGTGCACCTGTGTGTGGCTGTGCTTGTGTGCACCTGTGTACGGCTGTGCCCGGGTGTCCATGTGCTGCTCTGCTCCGCTCCCGCCAGCCCTCTTTTTTCCGTGCCAGTCAGCCATTTCTCTGTGTGACTTATGGCCGGGTGTTAAAGCGTCACCCTGGACAGATTTACTGACAGATCCAAGGGGACGGGGGCCGAAAACGGTCCCTCCGTAATGGGGCCGCTCTTTATCCAGCCCGTCGGCAGATAAGCGCATCCAAATGCGCGTTTTTCCTCTGATAGCCCCTCCAGACGCTCGAGAGGATGATATAGATTGCACTGTTGTTTTCCTGGTATTGACAGATAAAGACGTCTTCAGAAGCGCAGCAGGAAAACTTGCTCACGTTGTCAATAGCCTGATATGACACCTAACGTCTTGAGGCTTAAATAGATTTACGGAAAATAAGTGGCTTTCCTAGCAGGGGGAGTGGGGGGGGGTCCACGTGACCTGCAGGTAGATGATGCTTTCATCCTGAGTCACAGATGTACGCCATTACACGCGTGTGCAGGTACATCAGGCGCCCGGATGAAGTTGCCTGTTCATACACACGAACCCCCTTGAAGCACTAGATGCCCACGAGGGCCGAGACCCCAACAAATCGTACATGGGAGATAGAAGGAAGGGTCACCAACCTTCTGGAACAAAACGCTGTTATGTTTATGCATATCGTGTACCTATGTGTTGTGCAATCGTATACCTAAATAACACGTAAAAGCTGTTCTTTTCATTCTCTCTTCCAGGCAAACAGCCGGAAGAGTGTGAAGACAACGCCGAAGCCCCTCGCTTCCCGTGGACAATAACTGCTGCAACCTCTGCAACTGCGAGTGCACTTTTGGTAAAAATTGTGTGACCCCCCCCCCCCCCCGTCCAGAACCATCCCTGCTACAGTTTGCCTCTGCTTCTAGATTTTCCTGTCAAAGGACTCGAGGNTTTGTGTCCCCCCCCCCCCCCCAGTCCAGAACCATCCCTGCTACAGTTTGCCTCTGCTTCTAGATTTTCCTGTCAAAGGACTCGAGGACCACGCTATTGTAGGCGTGTTTCCAGCGGTAATATGAGGAACAATAAATACTTGTCGCTGCTGTAAAAGACAAGGCTGGAAAAGAGAAGAAGGGAAAAAGAAAGGGAACAAAGGTGTCTTTGCTGGATATTTGTTGAGCGGTTCGCCCGAGAAGGTGGCCGATCGGGAGCTATGGCCTAATCGCGGGGATTTATCATCAGCTGTGAACCCAGTGAGCAGGTAAGTGTCCCGAACCACTGACTGACACCAATCGCACTGATTCAAATCAGTTTTCCGACTTAGAAATAAATTAACCGGATTGTTGATGTTCCTTTTCTGGAAATTCTAGTTGTATGCAGTTTGTTGAGGTGCTGCAGGTGTCATTCTCCTACAGCTTCTCCCTTTATGTGCCACCGTCCATCCGTTCCGTCGCCCCCTGCATTGTCCTGTCCTTCTGCACCTCTCCGCATTCCTCAGACGGTGCCCCCTCCGTCGCTGTGTTTCGCTCTCTCTCGGTGTCTGGAAGACCCGCGGGAGCGGCGGGTGTCGTGGGTGTCACCTTAAGGGGGAGGCACCGCCGTCACAGCTGTGGTGGACGAAGCCCCGGAACGCCCCCCCCTCCCGCTGCCCCGGTCTGCAGGAGGAGCCCTTGGGTTCGACTCAGACAACGTGGGCGGATCCTGTCCTTGCAGGGACGCTGCCCTTGGCACGGTGCTGTGAGCGGCCGGCTAGAGCGCCGAGTGCGATGCTCATTGGAGGATGTCAGGAGACTGGGACGACGACCTGTGCAAAAAGGCCCTCATGCTGGTGGAGGAGCTGTGCTTCCACTCGTCAGGGGGCTACAGCCAGAGCGAGCGCTGCCAGGAGTTCACCTACATGCTGAGGGGCCGCAACAGACAGGTCGATTCCGGTAAGCCCCCTCCCCCCTCCCCGGGTTTGAGAGCGCAGGGCGATCGAGGCAAGGAAGTGGGGCATGTGGGAAGCCAAAGTGCATCGCAACTAATTGAAGTGCAAGAGCACAAAACCAGAGGCACCCGACAGAACTGGGACAGTGCCGAGACCCCCCCCCCACCCCCCGCTGCAATGCTGCACTGATGCTAAGTTATAAAAATGGCTATGTGATGTAGCGGTGTGCTGGCGTGCCGGCGATCAATAGTCTGGTTTCTTAGCAGTTGCAGAACCTCATGCAGTTTGTCCCGTTATGGCGCCGTTTCAAACAGGAGATGCATATAAACCACCCGTGACACGACACGTAAATACTTAAGACCAGCGTGTTGTGTTTTTTCCCCGTTTCTGTACAGGTCTGCCACCCGTCCACCCCCCCCTTCCACACACAGACACCTTGCCTAGATTCTCTGTCCCTATTTGTTCTCGCTCTTATTCTCTCACCTTCTCAGTCAGGTTGAGGCCTATTTTTAAAACTTGAGGGTTTCTGGCCTTATTAAAGTCTCGTCCTCTGTGCAAAGGGAGCCTTGTTAGAGCGCTTAGCCGCTCCGGGATACGTACGGATCTTCTTTTTTTTTTGTTTTACCTTTCAAATCCCCTCCCCCATACGCTGCCGTCTCTCTCTGTCTCTCTCCTCCTCCACGTGTTCCAGCTGTGTCTTCCTCTCTGTCTGCTGCAGCTAATCAATTTGTCCCCTCGCTCCCTCCTTCCTCCGGCCGCCTATATCTCACACTTTGCGTCTCTCCCATCACGTCTGTCAAGCAGCCGCTGAATTAATGACACGCTCTCCGGCTGCTGAATAATTAACAATACGAGATGGGGGGACAGACGAACAAAGGGGGAGGGGGGGGCCGCACGGGATCCGCCGACACAATGAAGGGAGCGGCGAAATCCAGGCAGTTAATAACTGAGTGACACAACGACAATTCACAACTATCTGCAGTTCAGAGATGACGTTTCCGCGTTTGTCGGACAGAGACCGACTGGCAGCCTCCGCGTGCACGCGGGGGGTCTCTCCAGACCGAACGGTTCTGAACCCGCTTGTCTTCCACTCGCGGCGTCGCCTTTTTTGAATTCGTTTATCCCCGGTTTTTTAAAGAAAATAAGTTGCGACAGATGGTTATTGTGTACGTGACAGAAGGCCATTCTATAAAAGATGTAGTTATTGATGTTGTGTTGTGTAAAGTGTGGTTAGATGTCACAGCTGTATGCTTTTTATCGAACGTTATTGTGCTTTTAAAGGTTTCTTCTGATTTACTCCCTGAACGCGATGGAACAACCGATCTGTGGCCGTCTTGGGCTGTTGCCGTAAAATTTGTGGCTCTGACATCGCGAAGCTCGGATTAAACGTTCCTAAATTTCCAGAGAGCGAATTTAGCAATGCGCATATTATTATCCGTGCTTACGGTTGATTTACATTTATTTATTTGGCTTTTCGTCAAAGCTTCTTACTGGGTTAAGTTACTTACACAGATTTATCCAGTCGTACAGCAGCGTCATTTTCGCTGCATCTGGCCAGGGTGAGAGCAGTAGGATTTGAACCTGGGTGTTTTGAGTTATAGTTAAGTGGATCTTTATACGTCTCCATTTAGTTAGCGGCACCGTCAGTCCTTCCGTCACCGACTCCACGGTGCTGTCTGAGCCACGTCTGTCAACGTCGCTTTCTGCATAATCCAGTGCTTCCGGAGTCCGGCTCCCTGGCCTGCCTTGCAACATGTCCTCTTAACCGGCTGGGCAACAAAAAGTATCAAAGTAGTCGCTGAATTTAAGTAAAGACGTTACTAGTAATGCAGGACTGAACGTGGATTTGTTAATCCCCCTTTGTCGCTCTCTCTTCCAGAGATATCGGTCAGCCTCCTCTCGGTCATTGTGACGTTCTGCGGAATCGTGCTGCTCTCCGTCTCCCTCTTCGTGTCATGGAAACTCTGTTGGTTGCCCTGGAGGGACAAGGAGGGCGGTGGGCTCAGCCTGACCTCAGGCCTCCTTCCCGGAGGGGTAGGAGTGGGGGGGGGCGGGGGGTCCTCCCTCCTTCCGACTCTGTTGCAAAGGAAGGAGACGCACTCCTCCTCCTCCCTCTACCCCTCTCTCTCCCAGTCGGGCCAGCACCACCCGCACTTCTCGGACATGCTGGTGGTGGAGAGGGGCGAGGGAGGTGGCTTCGGAGGTGGTGGAGTGATAGGGGGGCCAGAGAGAACCCCGATTGGTGTGGTGGGGGGTCCCAACGAGACGCAGGAGCACTCCTACCTGGACATGGACAGCTACCCGAACGCAACTGGGGGTGAGTTCACTTGGACACCCCTCAATTCCCTTAGACAGTTGAGAAAGAAGTTTTGTGAACATTTCAGAATGATTTGGATTTTTGCATGAATGGCTCCTAGTATCTGATCTGATCTTCATCTGAGTCACAATAATACAGACGGTCTTATTTGGACATCTTGACATTTCCATGTTTTTATTGAACAAATGGTTTGAACAGCCAAGGTCATTGATAGAAAACGTATCTGAAGTTGTATTTTTAACAACTGATGGAACTTTCTCGGCAGAAGCCTCAGTCAGATACTTTCTGTAGCCGCTGGTCAGATGTTCAGTATTTAGGAGGTAATTTTGTCCATTCTGCCACAGAGAGCTCCTTCTGTTCATGTGTACTTTTGGGATCTCTTACCTGCTGCAGATCTCGCGACAGTATTTCGACAGGATTGAGGTCAGGACTTTGACTCGGCCGTTCTGACGTACACGGTTTCTTCTGTTTGAGCCGTTCAGTTGTCGATTTACTCCTGTGTTTTGGGTCATTGTCGTACTAGCTCTGTGGAATTTTAGCTTTCAGATCTAAACAGATATCCTAACATTCTGCGGTGGAATTTTTTCATGCAGCTAGGAGTTCATAGGTCCTTCAGGGACTGCAAGCCATCCAGGCTGTGATGCAGCAAAGCAGCCCCACACCATTATATTCCCGCCACCATGCTTGGCAGCTGGGAGGAGGTTTTGGTGCTGGGATGCAATGTTTTGTTTTCTCCAAACGTAGTGCGGTGTACATGTACCGGAAAGTTCAACTTTGTCCTATCTGTCTACAGAACGTTGTTCCAGCAGTGCTGTGGAACATTGAGGTGGTCTTCACCAAACTTGAGAGGGGAAACAGTGCTTTTTTAGAACGCATTGGTTTCCTCTGTGGTAACAGCCCATGAACAACAGTCAATGTTTTTTCCTAGGGAAGCTCTCAAACATAGATGTCGTTGAGGGCAAGAGATGCCTGGCGATGCCTGTCACCTGAAGGCTCTTTGTTACCTGCACGGAACATTTAGGCATTGATCTTTGTAGGATGCCCACTTCTGAGTAGCAATGGTGCTAAATTTCTTCTGTTTGTAACCTGTCTACCTGACGGTGACTGGGACATGGTGGCACAGTGGATTAATCTGGTGTCTTGCTGCACGGTGGATGTGTCGTTCAAGGGCAACTCAGGCTGTGTGGAGTTTGCATCCCCCCCCCCCTCCGTTTGCACCCCACAGATATGCACAGAAGGCGGAACTGGCAACCTGCTTCTGTTACTTCACTTGCCTAGAAAACGATGCAGGTGGTTGCCATGAGATGGATGCAGCACATCCGTCCTGCTGCATTTCTTTAGAAATACTTCTGTAAACATTTTGAGTCTTATGAACTTCAGCAACTCTTTTTCTGAGGTTCTCTGAAATCTCCTTTGATTGAGGCATATTGGACTAAAATAGAAATCTGTTGTGAGCAGCAGGTAACTGTGTGTTTTTTTTTTTTGTGCAACAGTGCAGGTCAAACCCACAGCTGAATTGAGGGGAACAACCAACTCATTGCTCGGAATTCCTGGATCCAGTTGCTCTTTTCAAGATGTCATTATCCTACAGATTTGCATACTTTTTTCCTTCGGTGACCTTGATTGTTGAAACCATTTCAAGATACGGAAATGTGAAAAATGGTGCTCTATTTGCTGAATGCCACTTTATTTACTCTTATAACTTGGGTGAAGATCGGCTCACATTTTAGGAGACATTCACGTAGGAATCCAGATAACGCGGAAGGGCTCACAGATTTTTTCTCGCAAACAAATGCTTTTGTGCTGCAGTGTTTATATGGCGGTGTATGTGCATCAAATGTGTGTTGCACGTTGAGAAACGGAAGCAAGAACATGCGTGTGGAGGAGGGGAACAGGCTTTTCTCATCATGTGTAAAGCTATAATGTCTGTTGCTTATTAGCACCAGAGAATAAGGACAGCAGGAAAGGGAAATATATTTTCGATGCTTTATAATTCATATTTTACGTGAGCTGATGTCTTTAAATTTCCCATTGTGTGTGTGTGGTTGCGCTGTGGTGGTCTGGTGACCCTGCCTCACACCCTGTGCTTCCAGAATAGACTCTGACCCACCCTGACCCTGCATTGAACAAGTAGATATCGATAATTGATGGATAGATCATTCACATTACAATTCCATCATTTTAATTTACCTTACTTACTACAGCTGGACATATTAACCAGTGTGTAACTGCGATGCTTTGTCCCCCGCAGGTGGGTTAAAGCTGAGCCAAACTTCACCAGATCTGCCGCCATCATCAGACCCAGGATTCCAGCCACACAGAGACCTGCCCAATGCCCATTCCCAGCAGCAGGTCACTGCACGGTCAGTCCCTGAGATACCTTCATCTATATCCCAGACACCTATACTGCGGTAGTCAAGCTCCCAGGTTCCAAATTCCCAGTGTATTGAACGGTATATATTAATACCCTGTTTGGTGTCTGAACCAAAAATTCCTGGGAAAATGAGTTCCAATGAGTGAAGCTGACGGATGTCAGAGGAGCAGTGGAAATGGGCGCGAGTACGAGTGTGACACTCAGTGGCAGCGCTTCGTCCAGCATCTGTGTTATCAGGCTTTGCCTGTGTGGCCCGGGTTCGAATGCAGTTCACGTTTTTTGTCATTTCGGTCACTTCCGTTCAGTCGGTACGTCCCCCAGTAACAGCCCATTACAGTCGGTACATTTTACTGTTTCTTTAATATTTCATACTCTTTTCATTTCTTTATTTTTTGCTGAAATTTCACTCTTACGTTTGTTGCTATTACCACTAACAAGGAATGAAATGGAATGTATGATAGTAAATAAAACTGCATATAATCACACAAATGCATTTTAATGACTTCATTAACTGTTAATTAGGAAATTGGTGCTTAAAGTGTTCTTTATCACGCTGGAATAGGTATTTCCAAGTGTTTGGGGGAAATTAATTGGGTTTTCTCAGATGAAGCTGGAATTAATCTCCAAGTTTGTGGTATTCGAGCCATTTCTACCAACTGGTTACGCTCGGATAGCGGGCATTAAGCGTACGTACGCAGTGCGGACAACGTGGAGTCACCCGTCTGTGGACTGTGGGCAGCAGGAGGAAGCCCTCAGGAACAGGGGGAGAGCACAGACCCTCTCTCACTGCCTCCCCCCGTCTCTCCCCTGCAGCCCCCGCCCCATGACACACCAGCTCTCTAGCCCCGACTTCCACAGCGAGGAGAAGAGCGAACAGGTGACCAGCATTGGCCAGATCAAGCCGGAACTGTACCGACTGCGGCAAGGGGAGCAGGGGGACGCAAAGCAGGGCAACACCTGTGGGAAAATCAGCTTCCTTCTGCGCTACGCCTTCAAGTGAGTGACGCCCTGTCAGAAGTCTTGTCGCGCAGTCGGTCCACATCTCCTCGTGTGCTGCACCACACTTTAAGGTCTACGTATGGATCCCACTCTGAGGTCAAGCCGAAAAGTGCGTGGCAGGAAAAATGGAACGGACCGGAGTGAGGAGCGTGAAGGAAAAGGTTTTAATAACACTGTTAGTTATGCTCAGGGCCTTGCAGGGCATCCATAACTTGCTGTGTGGGTCCTTTTTTGCAGTTGCAGTGAAAACTGTTTAAAATGAAGAAACTGCTGATGTTTGGGGAAAAAAATGAGAGCGAACGAACAGCGCTGGCATGAATTATATATGGACCTCTGCTTTAAAGGGTGAATGCTGTCAACACGCACTAACACCTCAATGTTTAATACGGTAAATGAGACGGATGGACGGACGGGAGACGGGGAGGGACACGCAAAGGGGGACAAATAAGAGGAGAGTAACGATCAAAAGAGGTTCCGGTGTTTCAGAAAGTGGGAGAAAAATGAGTCGAGCGGCGCCGTGTTTGGAGGGGGAGCGCTGTGAAAAATGGCCGTCCATTGTGTGGAATATTTCACCCACATGCAGTTTTGTGCCCTGATAACATGGCTGCTACTTTATATACTTGGGTTAGGGGTTGAGGTTGCGGTTAGACAATCTCGCAGCCCTACAGACCATTGACATTAGCATAGCTTTGTGCAAATTGCTGGGATTTTGGGATTTATGGCAACCCTGTGAGTCTGAATGTACTGTCAGAGCCGCCTTACCAGTCACTACGGATACGAATGATATGTTGCCCGCTGTTTCTCTTTCTTGCGCCAGACATTTTTTGTTTTCGGCTTTTGTGTTAGTGTTAACTGTACACTTGTGCCCCTGTGCTGCACCGCGGTTCACGCTGGGAGTTGTAGTTTATCCGAGCGACATCAGAGTGAGATGCTCACAGCCCTCTGGGGAAATCTAGTTGGCAGTGACACCGTGGCCACCGGCAGACACATTTCCGCTGCGGGAAAAGCTCGGTTCAAGCCAGGGCCTCCCTGGGAGGCATGAATCTGACGCTGTTCAGAAGTACCTGCCCCGATGTACGTCTTAGCGAAGGGGGGCAGAAGACCGTACGTTCAGTTTAAGCCACAGCTGTGTGCGCATTAGTGCAAATGGTTTTTGTGTTAGCAGAATGCAGCTGTGATTTTTTGGGTCCCTTCAAGTCAAGCATACAGTAGCATATAACCGCCATATAACCGTCTCTGTTCATTCATCCCTCAGTAATACAGGCAGATGCTGAAATGCAGTAGTTGTAAAGAATTGTTTTTTCGTTCAGTATATAAGAATGTATCCTAATGATATGCTTAATATAATATGCTAATGATATTGAATTTATTACACATTTGCATTGTGTTTTACACTTTGACATTGTCTGAACCGTGATTCCTGTACGAATTAATACAGTGTCAGAATCCGGTCCATTTCCGGGATACGGTTCCAGTCAGTATGTATTTTATACCGAGTGGCACATTTTGCCATTCATAATGTCAGTATTTTGCGCTTCTACCGTGCATGTGACTTTTTTAAAGATGGGGAAAGTGTAGTTTTTTTTTTTTTTTTTTTTTGGATGCATGAAATGCCACATTTGTGCCCGATTTCAATCTGACCTAAACTAACGTGGCTGTTTGTTCTCTTTCAGCTCGGAACAGCTGGTTGTTAAGATTCTGAAAGCTCTCGACTTGCCGGCAAAAGATGCCAACGGCTTTTCTGACCCCTATGTCAAGATCTATCTGCTTCCAGATAGGAAGAAGAAATTTCAGACCAAGGTAGCACTTCCTTTGAACCTCGAGCGGCCTGTTACTCGCAGGGTCCCTGCTGCTGTGTGGCCGGCCTCCGGTCATTCTCAGCGCTACATTTCTGCTTCCAATGTAGCTTTTTACTTCACTCACTTCTAGGGATCTTCAAAGAGTACGTTTAAACTATAAATTCAACATTTGGCCGCTGACGGTTGCTTATAATTTCTTTATGTAATTTGTCATCTAACTCAACATTTACGGCAGAATAGAGCAGACTTACGGCAACCATGTCTGAACACAAGTCCTGTCAGAATAGGGGTAAAATTGTGCTTTTTTTCTTTGTTTTTAAAGACTTTGAAAAGGGTTAATATACATGTGAGGTCTGCGCAGTGTGGAAAGAGCCTTTATTCTCTGAAGTAAAACCCCCACAACTGTGTGTCTGTGGCAGGTGCACAGAAAGACCTTAAATCCCGTGTTCAACGAAACATTCCAGTTCGGGGTGCCGCTGGCCGAGCTCCACTCGCGAAAGCTCCACTTCTCCGTCTATGACTTCGATCGCTTTTCCAGACACGACCTTATCGGTCAGGTGGTTGTGGACAACCTGCTGGACTTCAGTCAGGAGAACAGCGACAAGCCGGTGTGGAGGGACATCGTGGAGGGGACGGCGGTAAGAGCCCCGCCTGCCTGATGGAGGACAGCGGCCCTGAGGGTGCCGTGTTTACCTGCAGCAGGTGGCGGTGTCAGATGCCACCTCCTGCTGTAATAGCCATGAGCACGGCACAGATATCCCCCTCCGTACGCGCTTGATGCATTACTAGAAATTCCCTCATAAGATGAAATCTCTTAAGTCAGAGATGTAATTTCCATTAAGATGCGAACTTTGAAAATTCCTACACCGCCGGATCTTGTCACTCGTCACGTACAAAAAATCTGCCCTGTGTTTTGGTCGGAACTCGGTAAGGGGTATGAAATAATTTCACTGGAGTACGAGAAATCTCGAAAGTCAAAGATTCGCATCAGGAGGGAAAGGTGTACTTAGCCTAACTTGTTTGGAAACAAATTCCCTCAGGGATAAATAGATAAATCCTAGCTTAATGTTGTGAGTTGCTTTGGAGAAAAGATCAGATGTAGAAATGTGAATGCAGCGTACGCCGACTGTGCTGTTCTTGTCACGCCACCGCTTGGTGATGTGACGCTCGTGCCGACTGCTGTTTGTTCATAGTGCTGTATTCCGTGAGGTGGTCACGTACAATAGTCACTACAGACCTGGACTGGAAGCCTCAGTTACCAGGATGGGCTCTGCTGTTTCCACTGTAATGCACTCACTCATTCAGTCTGGCTTCGTAACCTGGCACGTTGAAAGCTTTTGAACAAAAGCGACTGCTGAGGAAATAAAGAATCAGAAAAATATCGAGCATCTCTGTGTGCTGCAGGAAAAAGCAGACCTAGGAGAGCTCAACTTCTCCCTGTGTTATTTACCCACGGCTGGGAGACTCACTGCCACCGTCATCAAGGCGACCAACCTGAAGGCTATGGACCTCACAGGTTTCTCAGGTAGTTACACACGCACTCAGTCACCTTGTCTTTATTTATTTTTATTACATTTGCACATTTTGTCAATGATTTCCTACGAAAACAGGAAAATTCAATTCTTTGTCTAGTCACCGATGGAAAGGTCACAGTATTAATGTTACGACGGTCAATATTCTTGCTAACAGCTCTCAAAGGTTTGCAGTGCATAACAAGTAAGAATTTGAAGTGCTGTGTGTACTATTGTATATTTTAAATCTAAACCTTTGCTGTTGCACAAGGCAGAAAAGTTCCTGCTTAGAAACTCGTGAATATTGTTGCGGTCCTTTATGATAGTTCCTCCCAGGGTTCTGCAATTCTCTTCTCCTTCGCTCTCCTTGTCAGACCCTTATGTGAAAGCTTCTCTGATCTGTGATGGCCGTAGGCTGAAGAAGAGAAAGACATCCATCAAGAAGAACACGCTCAATCCCATCTACAATGAGGCACTGGTCTTTGACATTCCCAATGAGAACATTGACAGCGTGTCTCTAATCATCGCCGTAATGGACTATGACTGGTAAGTAAACCCAGAGTGAGTTCGCACGGCGGACTGAAGTGCAGGTATCATTGTGGCACCATGCAGTCCATCCTCGACTTGGCGAGCCTCGATTTTGCGCCTTTGTGGACCCCTGTAGAAACATTCAGGAAAACAACAGCAAAATCTGACATGCAGAAAAAAACCTAATCAGTATAAAGAAAGGCAAAAATATTTTACTACTTTCTAGCCTCTTTTGGATGAAATAAATTCAGTTATCCACAAAGTAATGTTTTAAACTACTGACACTGTGTGTCGGTGAAGAGCCATCTATCTGTCTCCATTTTTAGCCAGGTGAAGGCGGTGCAGCGGCCCCCGTGGGGCCCCTTACCGCCGTTCTGACCCAGTCGCATCACCACCTTATTCAGCGCTTTCTGCATATAATTCACTGTACTGTATGTATGTTTCAGCTGCAGGATTTAGAGGATGGGTTGGGGGGGGTCAGCAGGTAGGGTAGTAGTGGGCTCAGCAGGTAGGGTAGTAGTGGGCTGGACAGTGACCTCGCGGTCCAAAGGTGTGCAGTTTGATTCCCAGCTGGGGCCGTGGTACCTCCAGGAGTTACTGCAGAAAAAATGACCCGGCTGTACAAACGGACAAATCACTGTAAGTAGCTAAACGTTGAAGTCGGACAAATCCGTCAGCTAAAGAATAGCAACGGTACATCCCCGTTCGTAAAATTAGCATGAAGGTACAGGCGGGCTTTTTTCAAAGAAGAAACCAAAAGCAATATCTCTGTAAAGTCTTTATTAAAACCACCACTGTAGTAGGAGCTATATCATTTCATTTTGTAATAATGCGGTAACTAAAATTGTGCAGCAGTCTAAAGGATATAAAGATGGTTAAAGCAAAATAGATACTGTGGACAAAAAGTGTGACTTTCTCTATGGAGCCCAGGGCACTCGACAGGGATTATTTATTTGTCACAGTGTAATTTATCTCAATGAATTCTCTAGTGTCACGTGTCACTTTGCTCCAATGGGACTCGGCTATTGTGTGTTTCTTTTAATGAAGCCATTAGTTGTAATTGAATTAATTTAATAAAAGTGATGAGTTATTTTCCTGCTAATGAGTTTAAAACAGTTTTTTTTCTTTTCCATTTAAAACCACCGTCCCAAATTAAACCGGTATGTTCACAAATACAGCTCTTGCGTAAATATGAAGAATTTTTGCCGTATTTCATACATTCCTGTCAGCAGCCTAACCTGCCGCCGCGATGATGTCACTGTCTGACTCCCTCACCTGTGGCCTGTGTCTTCAGCTCACCTGTTTGCAGAGAATACAGGTTCAGGCTCTGGTCGGTCGAGATGTTTAATTCAGAAGCATCGTGACCCGGCCAAACCGGAGTTATTCTTCTCTGCTTCACGTTTCGTTCTAAGATCCTTATTATGTTGCCAGATCATTTTCTGCATCATTTAAGACCTTCCGCAATATGTGGGTAAATTAGTCCACAAAGAGCCCAAACCTGCGTGCACGAAAGTGCCTTAAAAAGCCCAGCGGAGAGGCCTTTCTCACAGGCAGAAATAATAGGACTTTTCATTTCATAAATTACCCAATGAGCCGTCGATATATTCGCAAAACAGAAACGCCGATCGATGCTCATTATCCGCGGCGGCTGTTTGTGACCCCCGCGAAGTAAGAATTCCCGCATATACATCAAGTGCAGTCGAACGGAGGCTTCGCCGTGTTGTGAATTAAAGCAGTTAAAATAAAACACGCTGCGCTCTCCGTGCCCTTCCCCACAAAGCAGCTGATATAATGAGTTTTGAGCCCAGTTTTGAAACAGGATGAAGTAGGTTTCCCTGTTCTACTGCGCACGAAATTGTGTATTTTGTGGAGCACATGGATCACACTAATGGGCTGAAAAATAAACAGATCGGGAGCTTATAACCAGAATCTTTTATTCAAGTGCAAAATACATAAGCCGCCAGCGTGCGGGGCTTAGCCGATTGTCATAATATAAAATATCCTACTGTATTTTTTTAAATTTCCCTAAACCATGAAATGGCCTTAAGTAGTGATGGCCCCACTTTGCAGTTCAGTTAGTGGGTTTGGGGGTTAGGACTGGGTTTAGGGTTGGACTGTGCTCACACCTTGTTGAACCCTGTAATGTTGCCAGACGTGACAAGAAAGGAGAGTGTGTGTGTGTGTGTGTGTGTGTGTGTGTGTGTGTGTGTGTGTGTGAGCGGTCCCCTGCGGTGAACGGGAATCACAGCAGAGCACGGTCAGTGCCCCCTTCAAATAGCTCCCTGTGCGTAATTGCACATTTCATTCGAATAAGGGAAACAGTCATTTGTAAGGTTCCACAACTCGGTAATGAAATCTTATAATTTTCGCTATAATTGCACACGTCCGACCTTCAATTGGCGGGTCTAAAAATATCCCACTCTTATTACGGTCGCGGTGGCGCGAGCGATTAGCACAGGGAAATTAGGTGACTCTAAAGTGGTGTCGCTGGCGGTCGGCTGTGGAGCTGTGCCAGCACTGCTTTTGCCGGTCCCTTAGGGTGGCGCCGGCGCTCTGTTTGCCGGTGTGTGACGCCCTGTTTCCCTGTGCCTCTGTGTGTGTGTGTGTGTGTGTGTGTGTGTGTGTGTGTGTGTGTGTCAGTATCGGGCACAACGAGGTGATCGGCGTGTGTCGCGTGGGGAGCGACGCAGACGGACCCGGCCGGGAGCACTGGGCGGCGATGCTGGCCAACCCCCGGAAGCCCATCGAACACTGGCACCAGCTAGTCGAGGTAGGGAGTGGCAGCCCCCCCCCCCCCCCCCCCCCCCCCCC
>UFQX01005298.1:244902-291277 GCA_900497675.1 Arapaima gigas | reverse complement strand
TTTCCCCCCCCCCCCCCCCCAAAGCCTGCGGTGGGAAGCAGAACCACATTCACAGCTCAGGGTCACAAACCCACCTCAACAGCATGACTTTAGATGCGAGGAGCTCGCCAGATCACTTAAAAGACCCCCCTCGAACACAGCATCTCCGGCACGAAGCCAGACTCGTCCCCGAAGTTACGCAAGGACGACACTTTTGAATAGACCACCCGGAATGAACGTTAGACCCCTCATCTGACGAAAGCGTTAGATCGCACGTGACGGGACCGCTTTCTTCGGTTTCTGCCAGCACAGAAATTTCAAACTTCTCTTTCTTTCAGACTTCAATTTGTCATTTTCCCAAAGGGGCTTGAACCTTTTGTCTGTGTTTACTGTTTTATGTAACATCAATAAAGGACAAGTTGAGCAGAGCGAGAGAAACGGGGACGCAGCAGAAAAGAGCCACCGGTGGAGAAAGTGGCACCGATCGTTTCTCGTAGACGCCGCACCTCATTTCACACACCTCCGGATCGTGTTCCGCTCATGAAGGGGGTTTCAGTTTTGATGTTTCTGGCTCGTAGCCCGTTGTTATAATAATAATAGTAAAGAAACGTCAGCTGGGCGCGTGACGACAGCTGTTTCTGTTTCCCGGGCCCTGGATGGAGCGTGTGAGAGGGTGCAAGACAGTCAGGGGAAATGGCCTCTTGCGTAACATTATTCACTTGCTTCGTGCTCTCCTGTGCAGAGCCAAAGAATACGTGACCCATTTAAACAGCTGGGTCTTTTCCGCCCGGCGTCTTAGGCAGAAAGCAGCCCCTGTCGGGAATTCACCCTCAGACCAGAACCTTTACCAGAGTATCACCTGCTTTTACTCCTGTGGTGGTGACAAGCAGGCCGGACCGCAGAGGTAGAGCTGGTGGGGCATCAAGTGCACGAACCGTCATTTATTTTGCTTCTAAACTCATCCAAATATTATAAGGCTTTAAAAGTTTCTGCATTTACGGTATTTATAAAGGATAACTTTATACATCAACGTGACAGAAAGGGGAGTTTAGAAGGGAAGTTAAAACTGGCTAGAAATTCTCAATCCTGAGGGGGGGCAAGTATTTTTTATTTTTTTTTGTTTAGGAGACTTATTTTATTTCCTAACTAAAATATACCCTCAACTGTATAATAAATCCACAGAATGTAGGCGCAGATGTGAAAGCAAATGCATCTTTTGATCGATTTAACTTACCAAATCCAGTTTTTCTTGCTGCTGCGCTCAAAGGAAGGACAAACTGATGCGCGGGGAAAAATAAGAAGTGACATCGACGTTTGCGGGTCCCCAACACCTGAAGGCAGAAGTCTTGATAAGCGATGACTTTCCCCGTGCACTTTCCCCGACAAGGGATAAACGAAACGTCTTCTTCCAGCCCCTTCGGTCCTTTTCCGCGCTCTGCAGAGGGGCTGCGATTGAACTTGCGCCCCCTGCAGGAAGTAACTGTTCACTTACTCGGGCCCCTCGGCCCCTCGACCCCTCGACCCCTGCGCTCGCGATTGATTCGCAATCATCTTTAAAGCCGCCGTTTATTCACCTCGTCGTCTGTGCCCTGGAACTGACTCCTTTCCTTTCTTTAGAGGTATGAATCTTTACACGTTTATAATAAAAGGCTAATAATCCATTAATTGGGCTCCGCAAATAACTACTATTACGGAATCTCTCGGCGTCCCGGAATAATTGAGCCCAGTTATTACTGTGATTTGTAGCCACCCTGAAGCGACAGTATGCATGAGGTAATAATGGTGGAACCAGCAGCCCTTCGCTCAATCGGTAATATTCTTAATATCGCTTCGCCCCTTTATTAAGACGAATAGACATCACCGCCCATGTGGCCGTTTGTCCCCAGGGTGTGTGACGGCACCCCGGGAGTAACTGAGACCCCTGTTATGATGCAGCGTTGATTTCTACCAGATCGACAGCTTGCTCACCATCCGAGGGATAAATCGCATCTGTATATTCTCTCTTTCTTCTCAAAATGCAACTTATCCTCATCGTTCAGAGTTTGGACCTCGGATAACCCAGAATCTCGCCGGGTTCATGTGAGACGACCGTGATGATTTTTAGTGCCTCGGTGATTAATTCTTTGCAAATTTTCTAAACCAGGCCAATGCATATTATTATTATTATTATTATTATTATTCAGAAAAGGTTCTTCAAAACAGTGAAATAATTGGTGCCTGACGTGTCACCAGAAACCCAGATCGGTGAGGCAGTGCAGGCAACGGGTTTTAATTACTTATTGTTTACAGGCGTAAATATTACCGAAAAACCACAGTAATAAAACGAAATGCAATAATGCAAAAAGCGGCGCCATAACTGTAGCACTGCGGCCATCGGGGTGGCAGAGGGCGACAAGACATTTCCATCCCTCTGCTCTAATCTCATCTTTTCTGCTTGTAGCTGTGCTCTACAGACACCAAAGACAATGTTGGCAATATATGTTGTCAGTCTGACGGGAAAAAGGTGAACGTGGGATACAGGTGAGTTGTCGGACAGGCTCTGGTGGATCTCCGTAAGCGGCGAGCGAGCCGATTCCCACCAAGGACCATTTTTCTTCCGCACCAAAGGAAGCGCGAGAGGAACATTTCCGCCGGCGCTCTCAGGTAAGCCCTCAATCTGCAGGCTTCTGCCGTGAGTTTTACGCTTTGGTGAAGTTTGTTTGCCGCAGTTCAGCTTTTTGTTCCACCACTGCGTTCAAATCTCTCAAACGGAGGTCATGTAGGAGCTGTGAGTCTTATTTCTGTGGCTGCAGCTGAGGTGGGGAGTTACTTTAGTTTGGCGCCGACACCATCCCGCGTGTGGAGCTTCACATTGGGCGATTTTCTGTTTTTTGTGCCAGGGGTGCTCCTATTTCCACCCAGGTGAGCAAGATCAGGTGCTACGGTGGTTGGCAGGAACTGAAGATCTGCTTGGCCTGGTCCTGGGAGGCATGACTGTCCATTCATTCTTGATCCTTAACCGCTGTTGTCCTGGTCAGTGCTGGAATCCCAAGCTCATCCAGGAATCCCTGGGTGGCAGGCTTCTGAAATACACCATGGATGGGAGGCATGACACCACCCCCCCCCCCGACCTCCACACACACACACACACACACACACACACACACACACGTGCACACGTTATGGGCAAAATATAAAGACAAATCAACACCCAACACATGTCCTTGGACTGTGAGAGGAAACCCACTCAGACATGTGGAGAACATGCAAACCCACATCCACCCAGGCCAGGTGCTGTGGAACCAGTGCTACCTGTTACCTGGGAGGTGACAGAAACTGAAATGCTGAATTAATTACATGGCACGATTGTGTTGCTTTAAATTTCGTCCCGAATTTGACCGTTTCATGCGATTTAACTGCCGAAGGAAGAGTCGGGAGCCACTGGGGGCCGAGCTGATGCCACTGAACCCTGAAGGAAAAGTAGACGTTTACACATAAGCAGAAAGTGGTCTTCATGTTTTTTGCCGGTGTGGAGGTCAGCGTGTGACACGGAGAAGATGGAAACACACCTTGAGAGCACAGCCTCTCGACCCTCACACCTACAAACTAGCACAGCCCACAGTCGCTGTGAGGATCCGTCTGAGCTGCACATTTCTTCTCAGGCTTCAAGACCTGGACTCGACGACAGCTCATCCGCTGCGCTCATCCGTTCCGGGATGGAATCAAATCAGAACCTTTTGTTCCCACTGAAGATCTCCTGTGAGGTTTACAACACGTTTTCGTTATTAGAGAATTCCACGTCTTCAAATGTATTTTTTAAACGCTGATACACGTATTATTCTATATTTGATCACGTTCTCCGAATCTGTGAAAGTGACAAGCGGTTCAGCTGCTCCAGTAAACGGGATTCCTCGGCGCCGCCTCTCGATGGCCAGAGGGGGGCAGCATGGGGGCAGGTGCACATTTTGAGAGCGACACAGCTGGGGGGGGGGGGTTAGGCATGTGATGCTGGAATATTACCTCAGCTGAGCTGCACCGATGCTCTTCAGCCACTGCAGGGGGTGAAGCGAACCACGTCGATGCCATGCGACTTGTGCCCAGAGACCCCCCCCCCTCCATCATTCCTCCGCAAAATTCCACCTTCAGACACAGTCGACGCGCGGCAGCTGCGTGCAAAACGCAAACGGACGAGAGGACGAACAGCCTCGCTTTGTGCAACGCTGAGCAACATCTGTATCAGAAGTTGTTTTTCCCTTCCTTTCGCCGCAGTCAGGTCTCCGGGACGGAATTCACGTTTCCCCACCGGACCACATTGTCAAATCCGCTGCGGCTGCATTGCGAACAGCTCAGTTCGCTGAATTATTAACTGGGTAAATGATTTCTCTTTAGTCCGGCTGTACGCTGTCTTCACCGCCCAAAGCCTTAGTCCTCCTTTTTCTCTCAGTCTGAGGGGGGTCCTGCTGAAATCCGAGCTATCGTTTGAGATTCCAGTGTGATCTTCAAATATAAAGTGGGGTGTGCTATCGCATCCAGTCACAAAACTCAAACAGAGACTCGTCAAAATCATCGGATCACAGAGCTGCTTGAGGGTGAATATCCATCCATCCATCCATCCATCCATCCATCCATCCATCCATCCATCCATCCATCCACCCAGGGCCTGTCCTGGAATCACTGGGCACCAGGCTAGGAAATTACTCCCTGCCTGGGATGCCAGTGCACCTCAGGGTGACCGTTCACACACTCGGGGCTATTTATAGCGACCAGTGCATCTGGAACACATGTATTTGGACTGTGGGAGGAAGCCAGCGCATAGGAAACCCACACAGAGACCGGGAGAACATCCAAACTGCACACAAACTGAGCTGGACTGGAACCCACACCCAAACAATACAGGCGCTGTGAGGGGGCAGCACTACTCGCAAGTACTGTTAAGGCCCACTTTATTTATTTTTTTATTAACGTCAGGAATTAAAGATAAAACTAATAGCACTGCAGATTTTTTTAAATCCTTCTTTTCCACAACTTCTTAATCGGTCTCGGCGTTTGGCCAATTCACCAAATAGTATTCGCGATGTTTGTCAGCTTCCGGGCACTTTCAGCTTTCTTTACGAACTGCAAAGTCAAGCTGTTCAAAATCCAGGTTTTCCTTTATGGCAGTAAAACTATGTTTTGAAAACCACCTTTGCTTTTTATTTTAAAGCCCTTATTAGCTTTGCAGCTCCACACAATTTAAACTGTGTGATTTAAAGTGAGTGAATATAAAAATATTTTGGCTCCAGAAGCTCATTTTTTAAAATGCCAGTTGCTGATTCATCCTGTAAATGCAGAAAATTCCTCACTTTGCGACCAAACGCCAGACAGGAGGTGTAAACACCGTGGAAGGGAGATGTATGGAGGCGGGTCTGGCAGAAACGGGCGAAAACGGATAAGTGAAGAACAGTTAACAAAAGGTTCTTTTCCTCCACCTGCTTTCCGCACAAACAGCGCAGGAGCCCGGCCCGCAACATCTTCTGCCGAGGCTTCGGTTTTACTGACGTCACACGGTAGCAGTACTGGAACGGAGAAATAGAGGAAGCTGGATATATGCTGCACTAAACCGACTACGTTCACTTATACAGTAACACCAAGCCTCGCACGCACACACCGTGGGCAGTTTAGAGTCACCAGCTCACATAAACACACGTGGTTGGACTATGAGAGGAGACCCACAAGACATGAAGAGAACTGCAAACTCCACACCTACGGAACCCGGATTCAAACCCAGGTGCCACCTGCTGAGCCACCGTTACCCATTAAACTGGTCTCCTCCCAGCTCAGGGGAGCGTGAAATCCCACGCTCCTCCTCACCACTGGGGATCGGTCTGCCGCGGTGCAGGAAGTGAACCCGCACTTCACGCACGCTCAAACCGGACCGGAGTTTTTTTTCCGAGCGCATTTCACCGGCTTCTCCGACGCCCCCCGAGAGGGCCTGCGGGGCAGAACTTTCCCAGGTGTAGCCGAAGCTGACGAGTCCCGTGAAAATTCGACCGTCCTTGTAGAAGAAGCAAAGCCGAAGAGGCGCCAGACAGCGGGCTGGTGTCGCTCTCCTCCTCATTCTCGCCGTGTTCGTGTGAAAGTTGCTTCCAATTTGCACAAACCCACAAATTAGAATGTTGGACAAGGCCGCACGTCTCCGCACGTCTCCCGTGAGGCTGCTATTAATGAGGCGAGGTGCGAGGCTGACAACTCTCACTTCAAGATTGTGTTTTCAGACTTGCATAATGTCAGGTCATGTTTTAGTTATTACCGGTGCGCTTATCTCGGAGATCTAACACGCCTGCTTCCATTGTGCTGCGTTTCACCGCACAGTTGCCATATTTCTTTTTTCTTTCACCAGAACTGATTCCCCGAGGCTTGAGCGTATATCTCCCGACTGAAAAGGAATACCGGGCAGCCGCCGTAGATCCGTCTGCACTGTGCCCCGGCGTGACCTTGAGTCCACCGTGTACCAGTGCGGGCGACGCCTGCGTGGATCTGCTGGGATCCCTCACAACCAGTAATAATGATGTATCTGCGTGTTTGTACACGGAATTATCCGAGTTCCTTCTCCGCGCATCCGTTGGTCGTCTCTGGTTCAATGACGGCTGCAGGTCAGCAGGTGGGTGGTGCCCTATAAATCAAGAAGGCACCTGGATCTTCTTAAGAATCTTAGCTGAACATTGTCTGCCGTAAATAAGGTGGTTTAGTGCTGAATATTTCTTACAGGGATTAATGGATCGTTTTATAGCAGCAGAATAGGATTTCCTCTAGGTTTCCTCCAAGACATCTTGTTCAGCTGTGGAGGTGCTGGAGATCACCCTCAGTTTTAGGCTGCATGAGCAGGTGTTGGCGTGTGCGTGTGTGTGCTGCGGAGCACAGACTTCGCCGCGGTGTGCGTTCCGTTCCGAACACTCTTCTTGTGAAAATGGCCGGAACGGCTGGAGAAGCGAGGGGACATAGGGTTGGTTGACCTGAGGAGAGTTCGCCATTGTGGCGAAGGGCCGTTCTTTAAGTTGCGGAACAACACGGAGTAAACAGTGTTGGGGCTGAGCAGGTCCAGACGCCTCGCGCTTCCATTCGTGTCGATACTTCTAAAAGGAGAAGAGAACTTGGGCAGTGTGTGAAGATGAAAAAATGCAAGAGAAAATATGAACTACGTCCTCGCAGACAGCAGCGCTTTGCCTGCTCTTTATATATTAGTTTTATTGAAAACGTGACACGAAACAAAGTCGCCATTTAATTTTATTGTCGCGCTCGGGAAAAAATCTTTGTATTGGAATTTGTGGCGTCTTGCTGAGCCTCTGGTGGAACTGCTTTATGTTTTCTTGGTTTTTTTTTTGCTTCAACTTTTTCACCCGGTAAAACGTGTGTAATATTTAATCTCAGTCAGAGGTCTCGGGTGGTTAGACGGACAAAGCAGCCAGTGGTGCTTCCAGCCCGTATCTGCGAAAGTCCGTTCAGCTCTCATGTGTGTGGAAATCAGATTTGCAAACGTAACAAAAGCAAACAAAAGCCAGTAAGAGTGAGAACAAAACAGCTTCTGTTTCTGTGGTGTCCACATCAGCAGATACTGGAAAATAGCTGAAAAAAGGTTCTAATAAATACATATGGGGTCATTATGAGGAGACTTGAGCGGAATTTGACCTTTTCCATTGTGATGTCTTGAAGAGGGTGATTGTGATGAACCCGGGTGCAGATTTTACCAGCGAACACTGCTGGGGGTGTAACACCAGGTCTTGTAAGCAGCACCATGTCGGAGGTGGACGTGAGGACAGGGATGAAGACTCCAAACCGGGACTTGGACGAGAGCCGAGGGTCTCGGAACGCAGTCCCCAGAGAAGCAGCACAACTCGGTAGGTCCTGTGGTTCATGTCTGTGGGCTTCTAAGCTCTTCCTTGTTAAGGTGATGTGGTTCTGGTGGAGGATTTGCCCCGATGGGCATCGCCGTAGCAAACGCGGTTGCTAAATTATTCACGCAGCCGCCAGATGTATCACAGGATACGACAGGACAGTACGACCCACTAATACAACCTTCTCTACGTTCAAAGCTCTGAGTCGCAGCACTTCTTGTGTAAAATGAATCTTCAGATTTATCCGTTTGCGGGAATTGCTCCTTCGACAGAATTACGAATCCATTATTGAACTCTCCTGCGGTTGCGGCGCTGCGCTCGGGGCCTTTGTTCTGCTACACGGTGATGCAATGACTAATACGTCCAGAGGCATGTCCTCCTCCAGGCTGCCAAAACGTTTCTGTAAACTTCAGAATTAATCGCATTACAGTGAGCTCATCGATGAAGACAGGCACCTTTCAGCTGCTCCCATGGAGCACCAGGCAAGGTCGGTACTGCCAGTACGGCGACGCTCTGGAGATCTGTCCGTTTCCCAGGTATAGACCTGAACGTCACTTTGGTGACGTTAGTCCTCAGAACATCTGCACTTTACATTCATTCTGAGCAAATTTCTTTTCCTTTCATTCATTCTTTTATGATGATTTACTCCCTGTGCAGTGCAGGGTCGTGGAGGTCCAGGGTGTGGCCTGGAGGTGTTGGTTGTGAGACAACTTACAGCCTAGATGGGAGACAAGTGTGTTACACACACGCTCGTTCATTCAAACACACACAGAGGGCAACAGGGAGTCAGGCTGTCAGTAGAGACACGTGTTTGGACTGTGGGAGGGAATCAGAGCTTCTGGAGAAACCTCATGTGATCGCAGGAGCTGTGAGGTGCCAGTGCCTCCCACTGTGCCCCTGTGCTGCCCTGGTCGTCGTGATAAAGTTGCATTTTGAAGCGCAGGCCTGCATGTCCGAGGTTACCGGCAATTTTCAATGCGGCTTAATGGGGGTTAAAGGAAAGATAATGTTTGCCGAAGTCCTTCTGGCAGAACTTAACTGTGGTCAGAACGCTGTCGGATCCTCCCTGTAGTCAGGATTATAGATTTTTCTCTAACCAGTTTACCCCAAATTATACGGTACGGTTTTCATTCGAATTCCTCCGTGCTCAAAGCTCCTGCTTTCTGTAAAAAAAAAAACAAACAAACAGCTGTTTCTTGATTTTGATTTATAAATACTGACGGAGAAATAAAAAAACCAAAGTCACTGAAAGCACAAGCATAGCCCAACGTGCACAATTTCAATATAGACAGAACGAAGTTGATCAACAACCAACAGGTATGAAACCTGGCAACCAACCGTCTCTGAAATGATGGCTTCTAATTTTTTAAGGAGGCCCACAAAGGGAGGTGAACCTTTATTGTGTATTAAAAATAGAATCTGTCCGGAATTAGCCAACATTTCAATGAGTATTTTTAGACGTGACAACGAAAGCTCAGATACAGATGTAATACTCCGCTTTCTCTGAAAGGTACCCGTGTAATGGCTGTAGGTCACGTTTCACGTGTCGCACACAAAAGTGGTGTGAAAACGTCCTTGGTGTGTCACTGGGTAATGGGACACGGTGGCGCCAGTCAGGGCTCAAACAGCAGGAAAAACAGTTTTAAATTGTTGGCCGGGAGCTACACGCGGGGGCTGGCGTAGTCTGAACCCTGGGTCGGGTTCAGAAGGGGACGTGGGGTGTGATACTTTATGTGTCCTCAGCGGTGGTAATCCTGCAGAGAGGCAACGCTGAAGGATTAGTGTCCCCCCCGGACACTCACTGGAAGCTGGGACAGGCACCAAGGTGGGACACTACTCGGGCGTGTCTTCTTCTCTCCCTGCAGGTTGCCGTCCTTCAGAGGCCTGAAGTTGTGGGTGTCGTGCGCTCTGCTGCGTGGATCCGCAGCTGAAGATGCCCCTGCTCTCTAGGTGGCATTCAGTGAGGCCAAGGTGTCCCCGGAAGACCACCCCGCTGAGGACTCACTTGGTCGCTGGGTGTCCACTTCGCCGGAGACTCCCCTGGCCTCCAGATAGCGCCCGCTTCCAGATTCAGACATATACATATGCCGAAGGTGCCCTTGATCTTTACGTGTCCTCCTCAGTGTGGACACCCCTGGCCTCCATATGTTCACTCTGCTGAAGACGCTGCTGGTCTCCAGAGGCCCACGCTGTTGATGTGGCTGCCGAGGGGTCCCGGGAGAAGCCACGCACTGCGGGAGCCAAGGTCAATACACTTTGATTTCCACTCCTGGACCTGTGAACCAGACCAAGGTGCCCAAATCGCACATTTGTTTATAAGTGTGAAAACCCCTGTAGTTCACGCCAGCCACCAATTTACAGCCCAGGAAAGTGCAGACATGTGTAGAGCGTTCAGTAAAAAGGCAATGGTTATGTAACAGCGTCCAGCAGCGCGTAACATTCATGACATATTGATAAAATCAAAAGTAGGAGGCGCACAATTCGACACGATAACACTTTCAAACTGACCGCTCCCAGTTAACTGTTTAATCGTGACACCGAACGGGTGGGTATTTGCTTGGGTGACGAATCCGGCGGAAGATGCCGGGATAAGTTGAAGAAAAATGACGATCGATTCCTCCTCATGCAATTGACAGCAGAATGACTATGGGGAGATGACGGAGAAGAGGAGGAAGAAGATAGAACCACTGACTATTTAGTGTCCTGCTGCCAAACGGTGTCACGGTGTTAAATTTAACTACACTCATATGTTGTGCGACCATAGAAGCCTAATATGTGCCAGATAGTGTCTGCCTGCTAGTAGTTATACCAGATGGCCCTGTTTGGCAGTAATATCATCTGGCAGGGAGTATGGATTCGGACCCACAAAGATCAACACTTGTTTTATGCGTTTGAAATGTCTTGAAAATACCCGCAGCAAGCTTGTTAGCCAAAATAACATTTCATACGTTTATTTAGTGGGATATTTTCACTGGAGCCGCGCAAGGAAACTTTCTCAAGAAAAGGGGGGAAAAAAACCTCCTGAGACTCCAATGCACGGCGTATGTCCCAAAAGAACTGGACCAAGGCGCAGTGACATCATATCGAAGCGTTTTTTTTTTTTTAACTAAATATTGGGAAAATGGACGTTTAATGACTAATTTGTACTTTTAATAAATTCAGCCGCAGCAAGCGTGACGCGCATTCTGAATGTACGGACGACGTCACACCGTACACACTCTTTCCCGGCATGCTCGCTGCTGCACGGACACACCTCTGTTTGCCTCGTGAACATAAATCCATGCATAGTCGCACACGGGAAAAAACACCGTAAACAAGCAGATACATTCTCATACACGGACAGGAAATGATGCAAGCCATTGTCTCCAAGGAGATGGAGACAGTTGCTAGGATACTGTGACACTGGAATCTCTTGCAGCTCTCTCTCCGTCTGCCTTCACACAGTAAGAAAACACTGTGCAGTCTTACAATGAATTGTTTGATTTCTAAATTATCGCTGTATCCTTGTTCCTCTATTTTTTTTTTCCCCTCTTGCAGATGTCACTGTGTGTAAATGACGCATCTTTGTAAACGGGCTCTTTCTGACTATTCAGCTCATCTGTGCTTTTTAATTCACGTGAAAATACAGCCGAGCTCCGTCAGCACTTTGGCGTCAAAAGGAGCGCGGAAGAACATACAGGTGCACCTGGGCAGCATCTCCAAAGCAGGCAGGTAAGGTCTGATGTGCTTGTGATGGAGATGCGCACCGTGCTCCGCTCCCGCTGCTTAAAGGGGATGAAGTTGCTGCGGCTCCTGCTGCTCCTGAGTGTGTTTGCACAGCGCCGCGCTTGTTCCGTGTGCCCGGCTGGGCCACGTCGCCCAGCCACCGGGCGACTCGTACCGACTCCACGGATCAAAGCGCTTCTCGGGGTCGGGAATTTCACGCCTTCGCGAGCCCCACGTGTGTCAGACCCGTGGCGCTCGTCTCACAAGCGGGCCTTAACCTTTGGGTTGTCTTCAAAAAAAAAAGTTTGATTTTTGGTGCTTCCATCCAAAACCGCAGCTCATTATAATTGTTCATGAAGTAATAATGAAACACAGATGATCAACTAATTCTGTGTTCCACCTTTTGGCCAACTTCTTTCCAGGCCTTTAGCACAAGTTCTACACTTTTATTTTGGGACTGAGGGTCTGCAGACCTCATTTGCCTGAAATTGTAACATTTCTCTGTGTGTGTGTGTGTGTGTGTGTGTGTGTGAAAGAGAGAGAGAGAACAAACTCCTGAATTTGTCCTTTGATGCTCTGTTTTTTTACAGTCCTACCTATTCATTTTTGACAACCAAGTCTGACCAGACAGACTACAGACGCACGAAACGTGAATAAAATTCGGTGAAACTGGTGATTATTAATTTTATATTTCTGGCTGCCCAGTGTGGGGGGGTACTGTGAGGCGTAGGGAAGTCAAATGTGAAAAAAAACACATTTGTGATAAAGAAAAGTTGTAGATGGGTCAAATTTCCCTGACGCGCAACCAGGGGGCTCATCAGACCTCAGGTCATGGGAGGAGGTGGCGAGTTTATGTGTTTTCTGTCACCTTAAAATACAGTTTAAATGCGTTTGCTGGAAAGATTCAACTGGGTAAGACGTGAGGAACGGAGTTGGGGTCGGACATATTTTGACTGTTTGCCATCATGTTCCTTGTGGCAGATCGTACATCCGGACCTCCACGCAAAGTTGAGGCGCTCATGCTGGCTGCCGAGGTGCGGATCTTTCCCGCGCGTGTCCCGCGTTGCCTTCCGGCGGCGCTCCAGCGTCCGCTGTCCTTCACAGCCTCCCCTAACCTTACTTACTCCACGTGCCCTTAATGTACCGCGCTTAGGGTGTAAATGTATTCATCACCCATTTTCACAGTGTCAGGATCAATGTCCTGCGGTATCCGTTCAGCCAGCTGGAGTGTGTTTTCGGCAGCAGGGGAGACGGGCAGGAAGGCGTTTATTTGAGAACGTCGAAACACTGCGGTGCATTAACACTGACACCAAAAAGGAGGCAGTGTGGGGGGGGGGGCAGGCGGTCGATGTGAAGGGTTGTTTCAGGAAGCAGGGGAAATAAAGGTGCGACGCTGCTGGGTACAGAGAAATCCGTGGCGGAGGAGAGCGGCTGAGAAGACTGAAATTTTAAGATGCGGCGTGTGAGGGAGAGGGAGAGGGAGAGGAGGAGGAGGGAGGAAAGGAGGGAGGGATATCCACTGCACCGCTGTGTGACTAGAAATTTAATAGAGAGCAAGAGAGAAGGGGGGGGAGTGAAGGGCTAGATGCCCAGGAACTGAGAGACAGCCCACTTGTATGTAATTCCTAGTAAAAACTAAAGGCTGTAAACATGACTGGTAGCGCATGCAAAGCGGAGAAGGTGGGTGAGACGGTGAGGAGCGCAGGAGGAGACGGGTGCAGGCGCCGGGCGAAGGAGAGGTGGAGTCTGGGTAAAGCGCTGCAGAGCGGAGGGCACGTCCGGGCGAGCGCGGCGTGGCACGGTGAGGGCAAACGGGCCGAGGAGCTCAAAGTGAAGGAAGGGGACGAGGGGACAAGAGCGCAATTGACCGCCGCGGGAGGGAGGGCGCTTTGGCTCCCCTGCTCTACCGTCAAGTGCGACACAGCCCTGCTGCAAACACTGAGGATTTAGCCGGAAATCCAGCAGCAGCCATCGCCATTGTATTAATTATAGCAATAATAATAATAATGCTGGAGATTAACGTAACAATGTGGAACACGCCAGATGATTGGCTGGAAATGCCGGATTTGGGAAAGGGTGGTAAAGTTTTGGTGGGGGTGGCTCCAACCCTTCCGTGGTGCTTTAACCGTGCGGTCAAGGTTAGCTGGTTAGAGTTTGTTGTGGAGAAGGATGGGAGTTAGCGACAAGGTGGGGTGGAGAACGCTGAGTGCACGAGAGGGGTAGGGTTAAGATTAGTGGGTTAGGGTTAACCGTAAGGTATTAGGGTTAGAGTTGGTTGATTACCACTCAGGTTAATGGGTTATACCACCGAACCTATCCCATTACCCACCAACCCTACCGCCAAACCTAACCCTAACCCATTAAGCTTAACCCCTAACCTATTAACCCTAACCCCAAACCTTAACTTTCTCCTTGCACCATTCTCCATCCCCAGCTCTCACATGAAATCCCATTCTTTTACACGGAAGAAACAACATTCCACTGTGTTGGACTAAACCTAATCAACTAACCCTATAACAACCCCAGTCCTAATACCGCCTAACATCTTACCCATTTTCCCTAACCCTAACCCCAACCCACCCAGTCCTAACCCTAATACAGATCTGAGCCAAACAAAGTGGTGTTTTGTGTTTTTTGGTGTGAAAGAGGGGGAGTCAATGAGGGTGCGGGGGGGGGGGCAACTGCATGCGTGAGAATGTGTGTCAGAAAGATGGAGTGGAGCCAGGATGAGGGAGAGGGGCAGCAGCACAGCGATGCACAAAAATAGTGTGTGTGGAAAAGAATGAGTGATTATGGAGGCCTGAATATAGAATGCTATCAACGTGCCATCAGTCTCCGTGTCCCCCTTCTTAGATCAGCATCGCCGCTCTTCCCTCCGAGTCCCCAGAGCTCCCAGCCACTTGAGGACATTCGGCCCCATCCCCCGGTTTCGCTTCATCAGCATCTTTTTGGAGTTTTTGCTACGACCTTCCGCTCCTTCGTGTAAACGTTGTCCGGATTATAAAATGCCCACCGTCGGTTAGCTGGCGCAAGTGAGCGAAAACGCGGGGAAAAAGTCAAGTTCCGGTGTACGCGCTTAGAAACACGTTGCCATGGTAAATTACCATACGCCTGTCTGCTTTCCAAAAGGTGCTGTGTCGAAGGCCTCAAATACATATGTATACAAAAAAAGGTCCACATGCTCCTGGTTTCTTGTGCAAGGATTTTTGCTGAGAGATGTTTGACCAGCTGTGTCAAACTCCTTTTATAAATGCCTACGGGCGGCGTTTAAAATATAACCCCGCATCCCTCTTAACAGCGAGCGCGAAAGCTCCCTGCCCCAGATTCCCGGAGACAATCCGTTTCTGCTGCGGCTTCCACAGTCAGCCCACTTTTCACCCTCTTCCTTTTAATGGAAACGCTCATCAAAACATTACTGTACCACAAACACTCCAGGTATAATAATGGTAATTAAGCACCAAAGATTTTTTTTTACATTTATTTTTTTTGTCCATTTATGCTACACTAGGAATAGAACAGAATTGTAGTTGACAGCATGCAATAATAATGAAGCACATTCACTCTCGCGGCTTTATTTAGCTTTACTGTCTTTTAACCGTGTTTAATTTAGGCTCCCGTTTTGTTTGTCACTCTACGGATTTTAAAAATAAGTGAAAATGGCTTGTTTTGCTCGGTATCATCAGTCACAGCACAATAATGAGTATTAATAGCCAACTTTGTACCGCCTTCCTTCTTTTGTCTTAATTCAGACCTCAGACCATGGCAAGAAATATGAAGACAATTTTCTATTCTTGGCACCGCGACCAAGTCTTAATAATTCAAAAGGTCTTAATAATTTTCTGTTACTTTTGGTCGTCTCATAGGACGGCATTGATTTTAAAATATAAGGTATGCTTTCATTTAATTTCTTACTCTCACAACACAACCGATTAGAGTCAGTTTCCCGACAGTTTATCTTCTGAGTTTTTCTACCATGAAGAACAGTGTTTGTGCTCCTCTTTGGAGGCTGAATTATGTTCACTTTGTGCTGTTAGTTCTAGATAAAACAGTCATACATTAGAGGGGTGTGATCTTACTGTAAAGGCTCAAGACGAAATGGCATTCAGAAGCTCTTCATACTCTTACATCACACTGTCAGCTGCTCGTGCTGCTTCATACTTTAAAAGTGGCCCTTATTATGGTTGAACAGGATCGGAAATACTCATGATATTAATTTTAATTAGTTTTGCTGCTCATCTGCTTATAAAGTTCGCTTGGCGTGCTGAGTTAGTCCCTTACTGCTGTTTCTACTGTATGACCTCAGTGTAAGTGTCGTGGTCCAGGGTGCGACACAGCAGTGTGTGTGCGCGCGTGTGTGCGCGCGTGTGTGTGTNGCGTGCTGAGTTAGTCCCTTACTGCTGTTTCTACTGTATGACCTCAGTGTAAGTGTCGTGGTCCAGGGTGCGACACAGCAGTGTGTGTGCGCGCGTGTGTGTGTGCGCGCGCGCGCGCGCTCGTTACCAGCGTCACTGTGCTTCTACCGCCGAGCTGCTGAGGTGGCGCTAAGGTGCGCTTAACGTCCTGTGCGGATTTTTTTTTTTCTCCTTCTTTCATTTTTGCAACCGTGAGCCGTTTATTGTTTTGTTTTTATGTCATTTCAATTCCCTGTTAACACAGTACCCACCCCTCCACACACACACACACACACACACACACACACACACACACACACACCGCGCGCGCGCGCACGAGTACGTCGCCGAGCGCTGCGGTCGCGCGGACGCGCCTATTAGAGTTGCGACGCGCGTGACGATGCCCCTGGCTGTGCGCTGGGGCGCGAGGCTGAGCGCCGCGGTCGAAGCTCGCGCCACAGGGTAGACGCGGCGGCGCGAGGAGGAGCGCGAGCCCTTCTTCATTGGAAGAGGAGAGCGGCGCGCGCGGAGGTAGGATGGCGAGGACATGGCGACACACGCGCACATCTCTTTAAATTCGTACAAAGGGCCTGCAGTGCTGACGTTAACGCTGCGATTGCTACACACACACACACACACACACACAGATACAGTCGCATCTCGTCACGCAGCGTGTCGTCTCGGAACAAAATTGTGGTCGCATTTTCGGACGACGTGGTAAGCAAACCAGTGGTGCAGTACGTGTGTGTGAGAGAGAGTGTGTGTGTCGTTCGTTCTGTACGCGGCCGTGTTGAAGGCGCGGAGCAGCATTGAGATGCAGACAGTGTAGGAGGAGCCGAACTCGGGACGAAACGTCCATTCAGCCGGACCGGTGCGTTAAAAAAGTGGACTTTTTAATGCTCAAATATCGAGACATTTTGCGGATTTTTGCTCTTTCATCAGCTGTGGATCTAAGGGACTCCAACTTAATGCGCTATGTATGTATGTGTGTGTGTGTTCGTGTGTGCAGAGCCGAGCCTAACGGGGGGGGTATCTCCTGTATAAAGGGTGCCTTTGATTTGGGTTTATTGCTCGTCTCTACCTGGAGTGTTTAGTACCGCCGCCTCCTCCATCACTGTGGCGCTGATCGATCGATCGATCGATCGATCGATTATTGATAAGGTGGTTCTGTTGGGAAAGCGGTGCTGCGGTGCGGGCAGCTGCAGCCAGGTCCTTCATGCCAGCTGGTTCTCACATGGTCCTGTGATGATCCTCGCATGGTGGTCCTGTGCTGGTCCTCACATGGTCTTGTGGTGGTCCTGAACTGCACCCTGCACCATCTTGTTGTATTCTGGCAGCCTTTGTCCCATTTACAACTTTATCATAAATGTCATAATTTTTCGCATATCTGACTGATATAAAGCGTTGCAACGTCCTCCATAACATTAATAACCACTCATTTCAGTCAATTTCACCCATTTCATTCACATTTTGTACATTTGTGATGCATCCAGTCAGACGTGGATGTAGGGAATAAAAGGAGGCTGTAATAGAGAGCAAACACACACACACACACACACACACACACACACACACACACACACAGGTGTGGTGTCATTTCAGCTAAATGAGGTCTACAGAGTGTATACTTCAAACATAATGGAAGGTGTGACACAATATTGGTTGATCATCTATATTTTATAATTCCTTTATAAAAATAATAATGGGCTGGCCAAACAGGAAGTGGTCTTAAGCACAGCCCATGGGCTAACACTTCCGAAGTGGGTGTGTTTAAGATAATGGTGACCGTGACAGGCCTTGGGGGGGGGGGGGGGTGAAAATGTCTCCTTTGTGGCATCGTCACACATATGTGAAAGGAGGAGCTGGACACACACATACACACACACCCGTGNGGGGGGGGGGGGGGGGGGGCGTGAAAATGTCTCCTTTGTGGCATCGTCACACATATGTGAAAGGAGGAGCTGGACACACACATACACACACACCCGTGTTCCTGTTGCTGGCTCAAACTCGATCTAGTCTCTTCTTCCAGTTATAGCTTCATCACTCGTGTTTCCTGAGAAACTGTTTCCTGTTTAAGCAGGTTCTGTCAGGAGTGTAGCGTTGTGTTATAACCCAGGACGGTTATACGGTGACAGGTTCAAAGGCACACAGTTTGGCATTTTCTAATTCTGCTCTTTGCTTTAGCGTGGTGCTTATGTTGGTGTGTTGGTTATTTTGGTTGATTTAGAATTGCGTTAGTGGTTGGCATGTCGCTGTGTGCAAGAGGCAGGGGTGGAGAAGAAGCAGCTGCTGATGAGTCTGGTCTGTTTTTCTGTCTTTTTGTAAATTTGGGTCCAAATCCTCAGTTTTACCCCAATTCAGTGCCTGTGCAATGTGGGTTTTGGAGTAGTGCCCGTTTACCATTTATATTTTCAACCTGGAGAAGAGTTCACATTTTACTGTATTTCGTATTGGCAGAACTTTGTGAGCAACTTCAATGTATATAAATTTTGCACATTCAGTTTCCCTCTAGTCTTCCAAATTCATTTTAATAACCTCAGATTAAATGATAGCAGTAATGCGGCTATAAACACTGTAAACCTGCCTCAACGCCTAATGTTATACTCCCCAGTATTTATCAATATTTATTCATTGCTTGGAAGAATAAAAGCTAAAACTAAACCGTTTATTTGCAGTAGCTGTAGGGACGTTTATTATGTTTTTTTAATAAAATGGAAAAGAAAAAGCCACCATATTAGACATTACTCACTGTTCAGTATTCTTGGTAGTAAATACTTTTTTGTACCTTAAATATTTGCAGTATAATAAACATATGTGGTACTTGGAGGATTCATTTGAGGGATTCCCAACTGGTCTGTGTGATTTCATTTACATAATTACACTTGGCCAGAAGTTTGTAGGTAAAAAAAGATCTCTACATCACCCTAGCTAAGGCCTCTAGGAAAAAAAGAAAAAACCGAGATAGATATATTCACAGCAAATCTACTTAAGTTATATGAACAGTGTTTAAATATTGTGAATACATTAATATGTGTGACAGCATGTGGAAATATGAGGATTTTCACAGATTCTGTGGCCCCTAATGTGGACTTCTTGAGAAGGCCTAAATTCATTTTAATGTGACTGTTTTTATGCTTCTGATTGTGCTTCTGAGCAGATTGCCAGCTTGTTTGGCGTTTCCCGCTGTTTTCTCACGATTGTCTGAAAATGGTCTCATCCAGGTTGTTCACAGATCCACTGTTCATTGTTGTTGTAATTTTCTTTGCATTAGAATAAGGGCTGATGAATATTGCTAATTTCATTTAAATACATTAAATTATACTGTGCATTTTGGGTATCATTATTTTTCGGTATCATTTACAGAGCAATTATGGATGCAGTTTGATGCTTACTAATGATTTTGAATTTTCTCATGGCACATCATTATACCTTGTCACTACTGTTTGTACCTCAGCCATTAGCTCTGTAAAATAGATTTGGTTTCATAATTTGCATATAGTATAACATAAGTTTACATTAGTGCACAGGTATGTAAAAGTTCGCAAGGTGCTACTTCCATCTAGCGTCTTGAGACATCCTGCTAACAGGAGAACTGTATTTTTTAATTAATTCGTCATCACTGGTGGTGTGTTAATGAGAAAAGTACAGGTGTGCAAACCATCTTCATTAGAAGTTATCAGACGGCAGAAGTGCCGTTCCTTTCTACACTTTGACAGTATAACTTAAGTCGGTAACACGAAATAGATAACCGAGCCTGAACAGGGAACGAGTTCATAAACACGTTCTTACCGTTTGAAACCACATGAGCTACGAATCCTACTGTTGACATATTTTTAATTTTGCAAGGGAAGAAAATTGTTTGTCTGGGCAAATGGTCCTTGTCTTTGTTCGGAGTTTCCCATTGCTGGCCCAAATATCATCCCTCAATGCAGCAGCTTAGTTTCACAGAAACACATTTCATAGCTGTTACAATTGATTTTGGATGAGTAAATGCTGAGAACAGTTTTTAATTAACTTTCTAAAGAATTAAAAAATCCGTTGTGAGATGCACAGTCTTGCAAAGTTGGCCGTTTTTTTTTTTCCCTTTAAGGTCAAGTTGATCATTTGTAAGTTCTTGAAAAAGAAGGAAATTAAAGTGGCTGCGATTCTGTGCGTTCAGCAGTGTCGGCGTCAAGGCCCAATTCCGTCTGTAATCTAAAAAAATACACGTTTATGCTATTATCAGATTCCAAGTTTTCTGTCAGACTCATATCAATTTTCCGGCAGCTTACTGTGTTTTTCACTGTGAGTGACGTGGTACAATGCAGCAGAGCTGGCGTCCGTGGGAGGTGAGGCATAAACCAGCCGCTTGAATGTGTCCCAGATAACTGTAGTAGGTACTGATGCACCAGCCGGTCATACTTGAATTACTGAGCTTCTGTACATTTTACTTACTTTGTTTAGAGCACAAATGTGAGCTTTAGTACTCAGCAGAAATATTTCTTTACCACCACATCATTGTGAATCGGACGGACTCCTTGGATGTAATTATTTAAATTCGATGGTGTGGTGCACCGGCAGCAGCCCTGATGGTATCGCTGCTCTAGGTAGAGTCACGCGATGAATAAATCATGATATTCTAATGGGTGTTGCTGCAAAAAAGCTACATGGTCTTCATTCAGATTTAAATCGACGTCTCACAAGCAGACTGAAAACGAGTAGATTTCCCTGTTAAATTTGCAGGGAAGTTAAAAGTTAGAAAAAACCATTAATTGAACACGATTCACTTGTAGGGGCATTTCAGTGTGACAAAGAAAGTTCTGTCACATTATAATGTTGCAAATGATATTTGTACATTTCAGGAGTTGGAAGTATTAGAGTGGCGTGTGCATTTGAAAGGATGTTTGGTGTGCTGTCCGTTGGGGATTGGAATCCACTGCAGGGCTCGCACCTGCTGTCAAGTGAGGTTCTTGAGCGCCCTTGTAGGGCCCGTTTGAATGAGATAGAGTTGGAGGTGGAGTGGTGGTGGGTGTATGAAAGAAGAAGCTGCATGTGCTTATAGGCGTATGTTTGTCATTGACAGCTGGTTGTGGCCAGGGGATTGGTCTAATACTTCCCTCTCGAAATTCGTCTTTTACAAATCTTTTTTCAGTATTTTTCCTCCTGTATGGTTTTTTAGGGCATATCTGGCAGATTGTGAAGAAATCATCGCGGTAAAGTAGTCATAAGTGTAACCATTGCTTGAAATGGAAAGAAATAAGTACCTGGGCTGCTGTTATTGGTATGTTGGCATCAGTAACGGTTTGTATCAGGAAACTATTAAGTATTACATGTTGAATTTCTGCAGTGAGTTAAAGATACTGGGAGATGTTGCTGATGTTCACAACACACATTTCTTTAATAAAGGGAGACAAATTTCAAACAAACGGTAGGAATCCACCTGAGCCGCCTTGCAGCGTAACTTAGTGCACCTTGGGTAATGAAATGTAGCTGTGAGCTATGATCATGTGCTGCAGCAGTTTTTGCTGGGAGAGCAGTTTAGACAGAGATTCTGGTCAACAGGGGGCAGAAAAGAGCACCGGGGGTTTAAGGGAAGTGCTGGTACACCAAGGAACAAGTTCCTGGTTCCTCAAAGAGCAACACGTAGAAGCACTGCTGCTGCATACTGCTGAGTACCGACCGCTTGAGCCACTGAGTGTAACTGCGGATCTGCTGGGTAAAAATGTTTAAAAAAAAAAAAGTGGATGGTACAAACAACAGAATGAGGACATCTGTAAGAAGACAGTTTCTCTGGATGAGAACTGGAACTGTGATGTTCTTAGCCTGAAGAGTGAAATATTTGCTTTCTTTTCCCCATTTTAAAACTTGTAAATGAGTATGTTGGAAGATTTTACTACTTCCAGAGCAATAAGGTCAACTGTGACTAGTGAAGGTCATCCTTTCACATATTTTGTAACAAATAGCTGTTGGTTTGAAGTTATTAAATTAGGAAATACTAGCATATTTGATTAATCACACTTTATTTCATTTTGACATCATATTCCTGAAAGTACTGCTTTTAGCATAATTCTGTGCAAACAAATTTCGCCAGTTGATCAGTGTAATTAGTGCAGATTTCTTTTGTCAGCTCTTGGGGTGAGTGGGGATATTATAACATAATGTTATTAAAAAATATATTGTGCAAGGTTTCCTGCAAGCCTCTGATGGTTACAAAAGGAGACAAAGTGCTGTATGCAATGCAAAGATCTGAGGAACGCCTGCGGAAACTGCAACAGTCAGCTGCAATCACAACATTTTGTGTTGTGCTGCAAAAAGGATAAAATGTGCTCAGGGTAAACAAGAATAGCATCAGGGGAGAATTAAAGAAAATATTTAAAACGGTATCAGAGTCTGACTTCGGGTCGTCCTTGGTTTTTGTTTGACAGGAATCAAAGCTCTTTAGATGGGGAAAAAAAAATGTTTACATGCAGTCACGGGTTTCAAGTGGGTGTAGGCATAACATACTCATAAAAAATACATGATGTAGTTTCTAAAAACCTGGTCTGACGAAGGTAACAATATTATCACTGGAAAAACAAGTTCTAGTTGCTTGCCCTTATTTAAATCTGGTCATACTTTCTTTCGCTAGGTGTAATGTGAGTGTGGTTAGTCTTGTTTAACCATCAAAATGGGGGGATTTGTGACTTATTGTATAAAAAGACCCCTTTCGACATACAGACAAGAAAACATTAAAAATCCTGCTCAAGGTGTCTGAGTAATTTCTTGTGAATTAATCAGCACGTATAAGATTTTTAAAGCCATTCCAGTGGCAACGGACACTTGAACGTTAAGACATGCTTGCGTAGTATAGTTTATTTTATTGTATTGTTGGTTGTGCTTTTGTCGCGTGTCGGGTGCAGCATAATTGTTTTTTTGCAAGTGAATGTAATTTCGTCATGATATTCTGGCTGTGTTCAATATTAAAGGCCTAGAAAGTTTTTTTGTGGAAAATTGATTTTGACGCCAATAATGCGGTAGTTAAACGGCAGGTAGACCTTGTTGAAAGGAAGTTAATGAACAAAGGTAGTGAACAATGCTGCTTACAGTGCCTTTTATAGCTGCCATTGAAAGGGGGCAAAGCTCATTCAGAAAGAGGTTTGTGCAGAGTTAGGCCAGTAGTTCTTGATTTAAAAAAGACTAGAAAGGAAGCACTTGGCGAAGAAGTAGCAACGTTCGTTTTGTAAGCAAGGTACAGAGAGGAAGGGCGATTGTGTGGTGGGCAGGGAAGTAAATGTGGCCAGCCAAAAAGTAAAAATAATCACTTTCATGAATAAATTAAGCATAACCCAAATTCAAAGGGGATACTTTCTTGTTGCTTTGAACAATCTTTTTCAGAAGAAAAACAATCAAAATATGGTCACAATTTCCGCGGCCTCGGAAGGATTTTTGATGATGCTGTTAGTTGTAAAGAATAGATGACTCTCCACTATTTTCTTAGTGACCCAGAAGGGTGTTTCTTCACCGCTTTTGTCGGAGTAACAACACCATTAGGTGTTATTGTATTATACAGAAAGACTTGAAGCAAAAGGAAAAAGACTTGTTGGGTTGGGTCATGGATATTATACCGTGAGTATAATAGGGCTCATTGGGTGGTCGATTGAGCTTGCAGCGTGTTATAAACTCTATAGAATAGGAAAAAAGCAAAGGGCAGGATCGGTACTGGTCACTGCCTGTACTTGAGTCTACAGCTTTTTTTTTGGATCCTTAAAACCACATTTACCTGTCAGTGATTCATAAATCTATACTATATTTACATATTTTTTTATTTAGTTGATTTCTTTTTTCCAAAGCAAATTACAGTGTTAAGCTCCTCGCAACTGTTTACCCATTTATACAGCTGGGTAGTTTTCATGAAGCAGTTTGGGGTAATTACCTTGATCAAAAGTACTATAGCAGGAGGTGGGATTCAAACCCGTGTTGTTTGAGAGCAGAATTTTAGCTCTGACAACAATGCTATCTGCTGTCCCCTAACACCCGCTACTTCCTGTAAGTTTGTGTTAATTCCATGTTGCTAAATGTTCAAATGCCCAGTGTTCCAGTGAATGAGAGATAAAAGTGATTTTACTGTTTTAATGAAGATACTGGTTGTCCTTTATTGGCAGTGGTGCTAAATGTTTGGGGTGTACCAAGGCCAAAGTTCTTGACACAACGGAAACTGGATTAGGGCCAAAAAGGCTGTCGCACCGCAGATTAATGCTGGGTGTGGGGGAATGTGTTATTTCAGTGTAGCCGGTCAGGATTGCAGTGTTTTTTTCCTTCAAAAGTCATGGCCACAGTTACCATAGCAATTTCTCCAATGTGTGGCGGATTATCCAGCTGTGTTTGAGCACATCTATGTCTCAAGGAGGGGACTGAATCAAACCTGGTCTGTACAGCACAAGTCTCACACACGAGTGTTTTTGCACACTTGTTCCAAAGTGTCGTTTTATACATACCCAGTATATATACTGTATATTATTGTATATATATACTGTATTATATATATACTATATATTATTAATTACTCTTTATTAGATGGCTGTCTACCTGTGCTCATTCTTTTCTGTCGACTGCATTATGTATATACGTGCATATCATACTTAATGTTTATGCATTTAAGATTTAATGCAAAACACATCATGGCACAACAAAGACAAATGAAATCCATGAAAATACTGTCAGGCTGATACTGTTTGAAGAGTCTAAACCAGTGGCCCTCATTACTGAGATTGTAACAGGTGAAACTGGAAAACAAGGGGTAATGGAGGTGGCTCTAAGCCTGAGCTGCTCAGCTTTTGGTAGCCACACAAAATTGGTCCTGAAATTTATAAAGAAAAATGCCTTTTAATCAAATGTAGGGATATTAAATGAAACTCCTTGTAAAGCTGAATTTTCATATCTAAAATATGTATTTTGATAACTCTCATAGGAGGCATGTCACCCCAGGAGGGGCGAATGCAGGCACACATCATCTCTGCTTGGATTGACCCACTACTTCTCACTCTTTGGGCTCTTTGGGCTTTTGGCCAGCGTAACGCATTTGGAGGAGACTGCTCTGTGTCTAATTCCGTACCTTCCTTACCGTCTTGGTCCCCCGGGTCACATAGGTGTTGCTGAAAGTAGCAAAGTTCCTGTCACCTCGCCCATTTCACTGACCCAGGGGAACACAGGTCACAGGACCACTGCAGCACAATGGGGACTCAAATATTTTCCATTGTATGTTTATTTTAGGCATTGTGCTTGTTTGTTTATCATCCGAGAACTTAATTCGTGACTCAGTTTTTTTTTTGAAGAGCCGTACTCATTCATTGCTACCTTTAATTTGATGAGGTGGATTTAATGAACAGTCAATACATTTAGAAATTTAGTAGAATTTAGAGAAAAATGATAACTGTGAAGAAGATGACATGGTGGTTCTGGTCTTATGTTCATCAGCTGTTAGAAGGTACACAAAATCCAAATTTGGTCCTCATAAATAGGAAGAAATTAGTAAATTGAAGTAGGGATATAAAATGAAACAATTTCTAACCTCAAGTTGTAGTAAACCAAGTGCTCTTATCCTAAGAGATGACTGTAGAAAATCTCTCGTGGTATTTAAGATGAAAATTTCTATCTGGCACTGTCGCTTAAACAACTCTGAAGACTTTATTTGGGGTTCCAAGGAGCCAGTCAGGTTTCAGAGCCCAAAGTTCTCACTTGCACACCTTATCAGGAACATGTGTTGCTGTGGGAGCCTCTGGTAACACAGTGGGGGAAAAGCAGACGCTTGTTCCTTCAGCAAAGCAAGAACTTGAAGACACAAACCAGATCTTTGCGAGCATTTGATGCCTGCTTTCAGAAATGCACTTACCCTGAGGTCATTTTTAGCTTTGAGTTGTATGCAATATATTTGTACAGTATTTGTGTAATAATTTTTTATATAAATGTTTTGCCTTATTCCCGTGAAGCATAAGTAACCTAAATGGATCATTTCAGTTACCAGGCAAAGTACAAATCTGAAGAGATCTAAATGATGTAACTGGTAGAGTCAACTAAAATCGCTAGTAAGTTTTGGGTGGATAGCCAAAGCGCATGCAAAACATATTCAAGTTAAAATGAGTATGCTGGCATTTAAAGTCCTTATATGTGCCCATGGCTTTGTTTGTCTTCTTGCCCATTAGTGCAAATCCATGCATTAAGAATGTCAACAGTTATTTCTAGAACTGGGAACCCAAACAGGCAGGGGTATCCAGTGCTCTTCCTGGAGGGCTTGCAGTGTGTGTGTGTGTGTGTGTGTGTGTGTGTGTGTGTGTGTGTGTGTTTTCCCATATCTTTTTCAAGAGCTGACACCCTACTATAAGCACCGATAGTAGAGACAGAATTAGTTTTGTTAAGGTTATGATTAGTGCAATCAGGTGCTCAGTTGAAACGAAAAACCTGCACAAACTTTGCCCCTCTGGGACCAGGGGTCTCTTTCATAAAATGGCCATTTGTGCACAGATTTGTGTTTCAGTTATACGCACGCTAAAATCCCGTGCGACCTTGTTATTCTGAAAGCCGAAGACTGACGTGAAAAATATGCAGACCAGAAGTAAACGGCAGACCAGTTCCTTGCTGCTGCACAGCTGTACTTTATCCATTAGAACTTATCTTCTCTCTGGGGGGGGGGGGGGGATTCACACCAAGCAGCTATGCTTTACTTCTTGTCCTTATATAAAATGTTATTAATAATTNCTTCCATCTGGGGGGGGGGGGGATTCACACCAAGCAGCTATGCTTTACTTCTTGTCCTTATATAAAATGTTATTAATAATTATTTCTGTTTACTGTATACATGCTGTGTCAAAAATAATAAGAATTTCAGTTGTAGACTTCTGGGCTGTCTGTTTTAAATCCTGAAACCTCTTCGGACAAACAGTGATACAGAAGGACACAAACTAGATGAAAATGGACAAAAGACCATTTGTAACTTCCTTTAAATGATGCTGCTATGAAACATTTCTCCCCGGGTTAGCGTCACGGACGTGGGACAAATACATTCACCGGGCACTTTATTAGGAACACCTGTACATCCACCCGTTCGTGCAATTGTCTAATCGGCCAATCGGGTGGCAGCGGTGCCGTGCGTGATATCACCCAGACACAGGTCGTGAGCTTCAGTGAATGTTCACATTAAACTTCAGAAAGAGGAAAAAAATGTGATCATCTTGGAATGCACAGCACTTGAGTCGGATGGGTTACAGCTGCAGAAGACCACGTCGGCTTTGGTTCGTTTCAGCCAAGAACAGGAAGCTGGACCCAACCTGCCTTGTGTCAACAGTTCAGCCTGGTGGTGGTGTAATGACGTGGGAAATGTCTTCTCGGCACAAATCGAGTATCGTTTGAACGCCACAGCCACAAACTTGCCACAATTTGCCCATTGCTAATTGCTACTTCCTACATGATATCGTGCTGTTTCGTAAAGTCATCTGAAATGGTTCCGTTCCATGAACATAACATGAGGTCAGTGAACTTGAGTGGCCTCCCCGGTGACGAGATCTGAATCCAACAGAGCACCTTTGGGATGCGGTAGAACGACAGATTGCCAGCATGAATGTGCAGCTGACAAATCTGCAGCGATTTCGTGACGCGATCATGTCAACGTGGACCAGAATCTCTAAGGAATGTTTCCAGAATTTTGTTGAATCCGTGACATGAACAATTCTGGCTGTTCGGAGAGCAGGGGAGGGGGGGATCCTACCCAGCATCAGAGTGGTTTTCCTGATAAAATGGCCCGTGAGTGTAAGTCGGAGAAAATTTCAAAGATGTTTGCGAACGCAGGAAGATGAATGAACGAGTGCTTTGCATTTTACTCCCTTTGTTTTGTCATTTTTCTTCTTCCCTTGTTTAAGATTTACAAACCATCAACCGTTGAATTTGCGCAGTGCGGCTGATGCCGTTAAATTGCATTTTTTCCTGAAATGTGTATTACGTTATTCTGTCTGATCTTCTGTCTGAGGGAGTCCCTGAAACAGTTAAATGGAAACATCGGCCCACTGCTGATGCGCACCGCCGTTCCGCGCAGTTTTACAAAACTAACATCCTTACTCTGTGGCACTGGGGCCAGGATTCAGGAATATTTTTAGAATGTGATTCATGTCTACTTGTATTCAGCTTTTATTCAGAAAAGACCCCAAAACAAAGGAAACAAACTTGCGTGCATAATTTTAAATTATGTTCTCTCATAAACATGTGCACAAACACTGAAGACACCCCAAGCTTGGTGGAAGTCTTCCGTGACTCCCAGAGTCCTCAGAGAACTGCACGTTGGGAAACTGTACCATATCCGGTACCAGCGTTTTACTGGCTGTGTTATACACAGATCGCTGCAACAGCAGTGTAAAATTCTCAAATATTCATTTATCGAAATTGTTTAAATATGGATTTTTCACCATTTTTCCGTATGTTTTTTCAGATGGTTAATACGAGCTTGTTGGAAGTGAGTATGTCATGTACAATGTAGATTATTATATTTTTAAGATTCAAAGTCTGTCCAAAAAGTGTCCAGACTAGTAGCTTTGCCGCTAGGGGACAGTGCGCTTTGGGACTGTGGTGGGGTGGAAGGTGAGCGACCCTATGCTGGCTGTGTGTGACGTTTCGCGTTCCGCCAAGACGAGTGACGGTTTGTCGTTTATCGTTGGGCGTCGCGTTTCCGTTGAAAGAGAAACTGGAGCGGCGCTTTGCGACTTGTGCAACAGCTCCTTGCAAGGCGCCACATCGGCAGCCTGCAGACTTGTCCACTGTTGTCCGCTCTTGAGGCTTTTTTCATTCAAACGGTGGTGAAAGAACAACTTTTTATTCCCCTTCACGGAACTGTGATTGCGCAGTCCGGACAGACCTTGTCTTCTTTATGAATTGTATGTGCCGTTCTTTATTTTATTAATGGCTACATACATAATAGATCAGATAGATTTCCATCTGTAGTGTCCCGAGTTTTCTTTGTCCTAGTCCTCGGTAAGGTGCGGAGGAGGTCCGTGTAGCTTCATAATGTATGTGGCAGACAGATTGCTGAAACAGCAGTTCCATTTAATATTGAGTGTCTCAAAAAGTACACACTTGTGGTGTTTGCTACTTATTTATCCACCAAACTCGGCAGTTCCTCTACACACCAGGTACCTGTCAACAGTGGCTTACACAACCAGCATTTTCTGCACATTAAAGCGTAGATGCGGCAGCTGTTTTGAGAGACCCTATATTGGCTCACTAATGAATGCAAAATGTCGGTGGGTTGACTAAAACAGATATAATGTATGAGTTATTTGTTCCAACTCTATTCTACAGAAAAGTAATGTCATTAATTTATCAATGGCAAGATGCATAATACGTAGTAAAGACAAACCTCCATCTGGTTGTGTGCCAATTTTTTTTTTCCTCCTAATATTCAACTACCATCGACAATGTCTAAACATGATAAATGAATAACCTATTCAACTAGCTTGCTGAATTGTAACAAAATAATTCAGTATCACCAAGCTGTGGTCTAAAGCAAATTACTGTAAATCAGGTACTGCTAACACAACACAAGATGAAATTAGAACGCTATTAGTCATGGTGCTAACAATGCAAATACAAGATGGCACCGCACATTCATCTAAGCACTTTTTTGGAAGGGGACTGAAAATTATTGTGCGTGACTGGCTTCAGTGTGAGTATTGGTAGACCATAGCGGAGACACGGTTCCTGTAGTCTGAGTGGAATGTTGTTTCCCGCTTTGCTCCCCCAGATCAGGTGAAGAGCAGCCAGTTGATGTGGCCGACGAGAGAATTAAAGGCACGAGTCCTGCTCCTAGACCGCACGTGTCCCACCGTGTTACCGTGAACTGTGGTCATCCGGAGCTGCAGTACAGGTCCTGTTTTTCTGCTAAACAGATCCAGGGAGGAGGACGCGAGTGTGGGAGGGATGCAGTTTGAGGCAGGGAGTTTGGCGCAAAGGTAACTATGGTAACCCTCTTGGCAAAAGATTTGCATAAAGGAAGAAAGAGGGAAATACGAAGATCATAGTGTGCCAGAAATATACATGAGGTTTATTTATTCTTCGAACGTGCAGCACAGTGGGAAACGTTACTCAATAGACCGCGCTGTAAATTTTTGATCCGTATCGTGGCTTATTTTACTTATCGTTCTTCCAGAGACTGTAAGGATGTGTTAAAAATAAATGCTAAAATGCATCACCTTGATGTACAGCAGGTGCTGCAAATTTTTGCCTGTGTAAAATGTTACTATATTTAAACCCAGGAATGAGTTCACAGCCTGAATAGAAACCCGAAAGAGCCTTGGGTGTTACATATTTATTTTACATTTATATTTAGGGAGGAATTGACATTCTGCTAGAGCCGCGCTTTCGGATTCATTGAGCGGACGCGATGGGTGCAGGGATCCAGCAGAAACTGCATGTGCGAAATATGGATCCATATCAGGCAGCGTGCCGCCCCGTCAGGCACTTTCAAATTCTAGATGATTCCAGAGAAAATGCAGCAACGCTCCAGCCAGCGAATCGTTAACGTATGACTGGTCGCTAAGTATTGGACATTATTTTTTATGTTTCTGTTTATGCTTGGGTTTAAATTAAATGGAGATTTGCCTCCAAGTGGTGGTACTCTCTGCTCAGGATCAAAAGGCAAGGAAGAGTACAGACACGCATAACAATGAGGGACAGACACTGTGCCGTCTCTGTTGTACGTGGGCCTCTCCGCCCCGCGCCTGTCCCTCGCGAAAAGATAAAACTAATTCTGAGAGCCCCTGGGTTTGTGAAAAAATTGAGGAAGAACGATATTCTGCGGAAACAGCGAGCTTTTTTTTTTAAGATTTGGCACAGCGTTTAGCAGAGGAATGTGGCAAGTCAGTGGCACAGGGAACAGCACTGTTGTCTCACAGCTCCCGGATGGTGCAAGAAGACAGGGGTTCAGCTCCGACTCGGTCTGTGTCTGTTCTCCTGTTCGCCAGGTCTTCCTAAGGTGCTTGGATTTGTTCCCAGGGTCCGAAGATGTGTTTTAGGTGAATCGGCGACTATAACTTGCCCATAGTGTGTGTGCGTGTGTGTGTGTGTTTCATGCCTCTGTTGTATAGATGGGTGAATGAGGATTGGATCTTTTCTAGGACTGTAAGCAGTCTTGGATTAAAAAGAACTTTGTAAATACTTCATATTATTTATTGAACGTTACTTGGGGGGGCATCTGCTAAATGAATAAATAAATAAATGCAAGCATACAATGTGTTGCCACCAGCTGGTTACTCTACTGTGGTTTGGTGGGTGAACTTGCTCAGGCGGTATTTTGGTTATGCTGCTACTCTCACTGCGCCTACAGTCGTGTTGGTCTTCAGCGATGTGCACCATTCTCTTGATTTAAGACTGTCGATTTAGATCACAAATACAACGTAACGGTGTGTTCCTCCTCACGTTTTTTTCATACCATGACACATTTGTACAACAAAGCCAGTGGCATTTGACACTTGCACATCCATTTTTGTCCACAGCGAATTTTATGAGCTTCTTCAGTCCATGTTCGTATATGTTGTTCTCCTTCATGCATATTATATAATAGTAGCTTCTGATCTTGGCAGTGATGGTTATACAGATATTAAAAAGTAATAGATTTAATGTAAAATTATCTTTAGCTACAGCTACCTATCATGCATGTGCAGCAAATGGTCTGAAATGGCTAAATGGTGCATAAGGAGATTCTTAAGTGAATTAGATGGAAAAGAAAATAAACTGGTGACTTAAAAGCAGGCGATGACTGGCTTAGGTAGGCTGAACCTGGCAACGCTTTACTTGTTTTTGCCTTATAATAAAATAGTGCTGACAGAAAATGTTTTGTAATGAATCAAGAAATCCTTTACGCTTCACTTTTTTGCTAGTCTGCAGGAGCGAAGGTGAACACTTTTTGCCCTGTGCACAACTATTGTGGTTTAAATAATGTCTGGCTTGATAGATGAAGACTTCATTAGTCTCAAAGAAAATTGTTGAAGGCTACGGCAGCGTACCAAGAACACGTTAGTGACATTGCCACTAAAATGTACTGGCTGAATAAAGAAATACCACGTTGATGGCAGTGTAAAGTATAAAAAGAAATGAAACAATAACTAAAAAGTTGTACCGACAGCTTAGTAGCACAGAGCATTCACTGGGTGTCATTTACTTTTTCTCATATCATACATTGTTTGTTGCTGCTTTTGTTGTTTCGTTATTTATGTTTAACATGTTCAAGCGTATGTTTTTTTTTTTTTGTATTTTATGCTTTTTTTTTGCTCTGACTGACCTCATAATCATATGTTATTGCTTTATTAATCCTCAAGAAAATGAACTCTGTTTTCGTTCAGCTGCCTTTTTTCCCCAAAGTGACTCTTTTCCAAGTGGTTCTTTCTGAAGCCGTTTAGGGTAACTGCTCCTCTTATTGAGAAGGCAAGATGGACAGGAACAAGGCAAAGGCGGAAATTCCTTTTACGTCTGATTTTTACTTTTGTCAGTCTTTTTTCCATTAGTCCTTTCCGTCTGTCCCAAAGGTTGCCTCTCTGCTTGCCTCAGGGTTTCAGACATGATACTTCTCATTATCTAATAACAGGCTGTAATGCAGTAATAAAGGTTGAGTAATAATACATTATTTCACCTTAAAAAATGTTTATGGTTTATAGTATTCTGTCTGTCGGTTTCTCTGCCGTGACTGAAATACATATATCGGAATGTTTTTTGTTTGCAGACCGAACTAACCTCTGTGTTCCACTCTTTTCACAGTAAGAATTCATCCTACGTGCCAACGCAGAAGTGTAGAAGAAAGAAGACTAACAAATACGCCTATATATTCATACATCTATATATAATATTGTATTTTGTTCTATAAACATTAATACGGCAGAATAACGACGTTCGGAGACAAAAAAGAGAAAAGTGACTGAAAGAATACAAAATGGATCTGTTTCAAAGGAAGCGTTAAATAACATCTGTTTCGAAAATATCTGAACAGAAGAAGAAAGGAGGTTTATGACTCAACGGCGCCGGAGATAAAATAAAGAAAGTGAAAATTTACTGTGCGAAATCAATCAGTCAGCACAGCGAAACAACGGGAAGGTCATGACCAAGTTGCCATGCGTATCGACACGGTGACGGGCCTTTCCAACCCCTCCCCCTCCCTTCTCGTATTGGTCCAGCTGCTTTTGTGGCTCCTCCCCCCCGGGCCGGAGTTGGCCATCGCCGGCTCCCCTTGTCCTGCCCCCTGCAGCTGCTCCAATCAGGCGAGCCGAGTCATCTGTACAAGAAGGAATTTGGAGGAGGTGCCTAAAAGTATATCTGTCAACACGCGATACCTCAACCTACAAGAGAACTCGATACAGGTAAATATCGTATTCCTTCATTCTAAACTAGTCTTTGCAGCTTTACGGTAACTTTTGTAAAGCCCGGTTATGTTGGCTCAAAACAATGATCATTATTAGAGATAATAAAGTATTTTAAGGCTGCTGATGTGGAAGTTGGACCTCTGTTTAAAACAGCACTATCTTTCTTAAGAGTTTGTATGGTGGGAATTCTTGAAATGATACTCTTAAAACATCTTGGATGTACACAAGTGGTGTGGAAATAGCGTAATACATACCGATGGCGATCGGGCCAATGTTTAGATTTGACCCTTAATGCAGACCGACGTTTGATGGTGGAATCCTTGTGTACATCCAGTGCGAAAATGTCTGCACTTTTTGAAAGTAACCGAGAGTGGCGTAAAAATTGCCATTTGTAACACTTGCAAATGTAACTTGGTGTCGACGATGAGAGATTGTTCGGTGCGGCTTCTGATGTGGCCGACAAAAAGAGAGTGACAGAGCAGAGACGTTCTCATTCGCTAAGAAAAACGTACCTCCTGTGCTGAAACATAGACTGATGCATTATAAGAAAAAGTTACTTTTACTATTACGTAGTGTTTTTTTTTTTAAATTGTTATGTTGTTTTACCCTTTATTCAGTTTTCAACTTTATTCAAGTGTATTGTAGCATTTAAGGCTACGGCCAGCAAAACCATTCTGTATTTAAGGATCAGGTAGCAGCCCAATGTGGTTCAGCAGATGCCATTTATTTTAATGAATGTACACGGTCTGCAAAACTGACGTTTCAAAAATACATATTACATTTGTCTGTAATTCTCATACAGGCAGACCTAGTCCCATTTTTCTATGTTTTTAAAAAATGTCTCTTATCGGCACAGCACTGGCACAGAATTTCCTTGTGCATCTCTAATTGTAGCTGTTGACAATCTTAAATACAGTATGAAAGAATACGGTAAACATAAAATGGAATGTCAGTGTGGGCAGCGTGTGTCAATGGCAGGGGTGCAAATGGTGGGTGCATATACTGTATTTAAGTATAAACATGAATTGAACAGGATCAGTTTCAGCAACTGCCTTAGAAATGTTGAAATTTTGTTCATTTGCCTTAAAAATTAATTGGCAAACCAGCCTATTTAATTAGCTAAGCTTTCTACAGAAGCCAAACTACTAAGAACAAGAACAAGCAAAATTATGAATTCTTTTGACATTCATCATCAAAAGTCTGGTACATTTTTGCAGCCACCAGCAAAAAAGCGAACTGCTTGCTTCCACAGTTACATACATAAAATGATTTTGTGGTTAAACTAAGAGACATGAAAACAGTGAATCTGAATAAAGTTTTTTTTTAACATTGAATGAAATAGGTGGCCTATCTGTAATGGTTTTTACGGAGGCGAAACGTTACTAAAGTAGCCGTGTTGTTTGCTGCTTAAGGTTTAGCACGTAAAAAAACATGACCGTAAATCCAAAAATATTATGCAACTTTCTAAAAAGATTTTGTGCACAACTACAACTTTATCCCTTTTGTAAAAGTCTCGTCTATTGTTGCAGCCTTACTCAAACACAGCCATGCTGTCACACAGCATTTTACCAGATTGCCATGGTAACTACAGATGCAGCTTTTCAAAGGCAAAAATCCGGCCATCTTACTAGCCAGCAGAAATAAACACTAGTGAGACATTTTCTGACCTCAGTATACCCAAACAAAACATACAAAGTCTAACTTACTACCAGAAACTAGTATATTTAACTGATGAGGACAAAAAACAGGTCGTCATCGATATTATCTTGTCTTTTGTATATGGAAACTTTACACAAGTCACAGATATTACACACATGTTTTTCTGTCCTGCAACAAATCAGTGTTAAGTGCTGGCCACAATTCACCATAACAAAATAAGAATACTAGAAATCGAGTTCTGTGTTCTAATTTTACATGCAAATAAAAGTAAATATTGGGAGGCAAGTCAGGTGGTATGTTTGAATCCCACCTCCTTGCTGTAGCCCTAAACTGTTCCAGTAAAAATTACTGATCTGTATTAATGGGAAAATCATTGCAAGTCATTCCGGGGAGGGGGGGTGGGGGTGGTTCAGGCTAAATGAATAAATGTACATATGATCAGTGTACAAAATCATTATCTTGTTAAGTTTAATGTCTTTATTTAACCCAAATTTATTACAGAATAGCAGTCAACAATAGAGCTGCTTCAGTTTGGCAGTATAGTTCAGTTTAAGCTATAGGTATATATAACAAAAATGAACAATTAATTACTTAGGCTGTTTATACAATTTTAATTTTAAGCCAAGATCCTCGATGCTAGTTCGGTGTCCTGCACTGACCATTAGCCAGGGCACAAAGATGAATCGACATCGAGAACATATAAAAAGAATGATTCTGTTTATCAGCTAAATAATGAGCTTTTTCATTAGCTGCAGTATAACACTTGGATTTCTTCCATATAATGTTTAATAGTCTTACAACACAGAGCTGTATTAGGACTAGGCCACGAGTAAAACAAATGTACATATTGACGTAAACTAAAGATGTAGTCGTATGCATTATTTGCTGAAACTAAGGAGAATAAACATTCTTGTAGCAAAAGTGAAAGGTGGTGGTGTGTTGTTACACATTGTTATTTGTGAATAGGGGTTTAAAATCAGCATTTTCTTGTTGTTACATGTGTAATAATCGCAAAGCGTAGAAATTATAAGCCTTAAAAGAAAAGCAAAATGTTGAGTGACAAAAAGAATTATTACTCTGCAGTTAAGTGTAAACCACCTAAGTTGCCAGTTGGGTTAGATTAGGGTTTTTACCACAGTGCACTGGCAGCATATGAACACCACAGGGAACCGGTGGGCTGTGGTTTTTATACACTTGTTTTGTTTGCGTCTCCAAAGCATCTTTACCCACTAAGTCACATTACGTGAATGCTCAATAATACAGACGTCCCTTGATGTATTTGTGGAATAGGTTTGGCAGACGACTTGTTGTTTTTTATTTTTATGTAATTTCTGCCTACATTAAAATTGGTATCAATCAGTTTTAAATTATTTCCATCGGCGATACACAATATTTAGTCTTCATAAATCGCCGTTGCGCACTGCTGGTTGACCGATTTGTCCCATAAACATCTGCAGTGTTTGTCATTTTCTCGCTGCTATCAACTTTCTTTATTGTCTTCTCTTTGATCTCCATGGCAACAGTATTTCTCCTCTCGCCTGCATTATTAGAATCACCTACACTCATGAACACCAGGCATGAGTTGTAGTCACAGTAGAATCGAGTTAAAATACTCCCACACTCATATACTGTTTGGGTGCAATTTACTACAGTTTATCGGCTCGGAGGGTAAACGCGGGGTGCGTTCCCTCTCCCGCAGAGACAAATTGTAGAAAATTAAAACGTGAATAAAATGAAATGGAAAAATATGCTGGAAAAATGTTTGTGTCTTCAGAAATGTGTTTGCAACTTACAGAATGTATTTGACAGAAAATGAAATCAGTCCCGCTAAAACAGTAGCAATAATCGTACAAGTGATATGGTTTGAAATAATTGTCTCAAAGACATTGCCGTGTTTTTGTTTTTTCTGGTGTGCGACTGAGAACAACGTCCCACCTTCCGAAAGAGCAGCAAGTCAGCAAGTGTGAATATTTTTTTCCTGCCAAGGAAGAAAAACCAACAGCAGCATCGCTGAGGTTGTGGGTGGTTTGGTTGACTGTGTGGGGTATTACAAAATGGAAAAAGTAGGTATGCATGTATTGTTCCGTAGTGACTTCTGAAGATGCTTTTGATCTATCGATTGTTTAAGAAGGACAAGCAAACGTGCCATTTCTTGAGAATTGCCCGCTCACACAGCTGCCTCTTTCTGCTTCCGCTTTTAGTCGGCTGACCTTCGGCGGGTCCGTTCGAGTGACCGACATAACATGACACTGCTTTGTCTTGTTGCATCCACCTTAGAAGACCACCCAGCTCCCACAAGGTTGAGCTAGTAGATGAATGAAAGTTCAGAACTCACCTGATCGGTGGTGGCACAGATGACAGGTATTTGAAGGTATTTGAAGAAAGCATAAGGGTTCACTTGTTTAGCGTTTTCTCAATGCGCTCATCACGTTTGTAGCTTCTGATCGTCGATCGGTGCGTTTTGGACTTTTTTTGGCCATTTTCATGATGGTGCTAAAGAGTTTTTTTGGAAACTAAACCCAGAGCGAGTAGCGCTACACGTTTTCTTATCAAAAAGAATCAGCATCTCCACACGTTTGGGAGTCTATTGTGCCGTCTGTTGACTGTGCGACCGTCAGCTGAGAACATCTGCTTATTACACACTGATAATCTATGTATTCATAACTAGTGTCTTGCCAATTTTTCCAGCTGTTCTTGGGCTTGCAGCTTCTTGATATGAGGCGCTGTGCTGTGCGTGGTGCCCTCGTGCATTTGTGTAATTGAGGATCTCTCTTGTTTCTCACAGTCTGATATTACGCCATCGGATCCTGGCAGTTCCGATTCTCATGTTTAGAATTAACTGGTTAACTGATAAGATTAATCGGCTGAAATTTGTTATTGGTGGTTAGTCCAACAATGGACCTTTGGTTTTTATCTTTGCTTGGACAGCGTGCTTGTCAGATTAAATAGCCTGTTAATAAGAGCCTCATTAGAAGGATACATTTTACAACAGGCCAGTCAGTTTTGCATAATCTTAAGTATAAATATATTTGTTTCCATTCTGTTATGACTTGGAGCGTTAATTGTCATAATTCCGAATGTGCAAATGTGTCACGCCTTAAGGAGTTTGAGAAGGGCTTGTGTATTGAGCGGAATACCCTCTGAGTAAAGTCTTTATAATTGTTGCCCCCCCCCGTCTGAAGCACGGCTGTCTTGCTCGCACATGCCTCGGGGTGTGGGATGTGTGACGTCAGGTCAGCGGCAGCAAGGCCATTATTCATCGATGACCAATGAGGTTCGCGTCACTCGAGAACAGTGTGGGATGTCTCAAATTATTTGCTGATTTCTTTGTTCAAGGTTGTTTGAAACGCTGCTATTTGCTTTAAAGTACAAGTAGACATTATTGTAATATTACACGTGTTAAATTCTGTAACGAAATAAACTGAAGGCTATGCCGGTGTATGAGTTTATAGGGTGAAACAAATGCAGATGAGTCTGTTGTTCTGGGTGCTGGATGAAAGTGGAACCTAAAGGCACAGATGACGACGGTGACGCTCGTGTCACCGGAGACGACACGAGTCCGGAGCTGGTCGGCAGGTGTGGTTTGCTACTTATTCATAAGATGCTCCTTCATCGCCGTTTTTGAGCGGGAGAGAAATAAATGTGGCCGTTGCCTGTACGCAAAAATGCCGTATGGCACTTCCAGCGGTAGAAGGGTTATAGAAGACGAGCGGCATTCTCTCGGTGCTTCTGGAACATTCTGGTGACAAACGTGTGCACTGTAGGACGGAGGATTGTCGCCCAAGAATTTCCCATCAGGAGGAACTGCTGCATAATGAGATGCAAATGATCAATTATCATGGCTCTGCAGCATGCTGCACCGCATCTTCCGCCGAAATGAGTGGACCCAGGCCATGTTAGGAAAACGGGTCTCGCGTTATTATGAAACGCTGTTACCACACCTGCCTACGGCCTCTGTCTAGAACATGCGGCGAGACGATTCGTCAGTTTCTCCGCTATGTAGCATCCCAGATGTTAGCAGATTAGCGACAAAACGTGCTGAACTATGCACATCACTGTCACTGGCCTGTTTATCTTGGCTGTCTGGATTAAGGCGCATGCATCACACTTTCAAATATGTCTCCGATGGCTGTGAATGTGGAAGTCTGTTCGTTTTCTCCCTGACTGATGTTATCTTTACAAATGGGCACTTGTGTCGGATATTTTTACAGCCTCGGTCAGCGAAGTGCCCAACGAATGCACATCAACAATTACACTCTGTTAAAAGTCATGGGCGTTCTCGCAGCTCCAGAAAGCTCCTTCCCCCGTTTTTTCACGTTTAATAGGATGCCGGTGCCAGTTTTAGCTTCGTATGGCTCAGCCCATATATTCAATCTGTTCCTTTACTCCTGGTGCTGAATTACACCACAAAGTGAAAAGGACGCTGGGACAAATTATCCATAAATCAAAACATCCCCGTCTACTCACGCCATCGAACGTGTTTATTATTTGTATATATGACATCAGAGATTTAACGCACAGTTAAACCCCTGGCTTTATGTACTGGTCCTCAGCTGGTGGATTGACATCAGTGTCGGTATCTAGCTTGCTTTCACAAAATTGAAATGGAATCAAAAGACACTGCTTGTCTTGTTTAATAAACAGAGTAAAGTCAGTCAAGCTGAGTAATGTACTTCTGGTTTGGGTGTGCTATTTATGGAGGCGATCACATTAAAAAGAGAGGGGACATTCGAACGAACAGAAGAAAAAATTGGAACACATTAACACCTAGTAATAGAAAGGAAGAAACAAGCATAATGTCACATGTAAGAAAGCAAAGATGGCACATTTTTTTCTGAGTAAAAGATCATACAGTGTTGACCACAGTAAAAATGGTCTCTTTCTTGCACCTTGGTCATTTGCAGACTGGAGCATGAAGGGTGGGAGAGATGGATTACTCTGTGGTCGAACCCAGGAAGTACAAAGTTTGACTGTACATAGGTAGATCGTGAAATGCCGTATTAACTTGCACTTTTTTTTGTTTTCTGTGTCTCTGTTATACCAGGTAATTAAATCTGACACTTTCAAGCACCTGCTGCATCTGGAGATTCTGCAGCTCTCCAAGAACCAGATACGTCAGATTGAGGTTGGGGCCTTCAATGGCCTCCCTAACCTCAACACACTTGAGCTTTTCGACAACCGCCTCACACTGGTCCCCTCCCAGGCATTCGAGTATCTCAGCAAGCTGAGGGAACTGTGGCTACGGAACAACCCCATTGAGACTCTGCCTGCGTACGCGTTCCACCGCGTGCCCTCTCTAAGGCGCCTTGATTTAGGGGAACTGAAAAAGTTGGACTACATCTCAGAGGCTGCATTTGAAGGACTCATCAACTTACGTTACCTGAACCTGGGCATGTGTGGACTCAAGGACATTCCTAATCTCACCCCGTTAGTGCGACTTGAGGAGCTGGAGCTCTCTGGGAATCGGCTGGAAATCATTCGGCCAGGTTCCTTCCAGGGTCTGGTGTCCCTGCGCAAGCTTTGGCTCATGCATTCCCAGGTGTCTGTAATCGAGCGCAATGCCTTCGATGACCTCAAAAATCTTGAGGAGCTGAATCTGTCACACAACTCCCTTCACTCTCTTCCACATGACCTCTTCACTCCCTTGCACCAGCTGGAGAGGGTGCACCTCAACCACAACCCTTGGGTTTGCAACTGTGATGTGCTGTGGCTGAGCTGGTGGCTGAAGGAGACTGTGCCGAGTAACACCACCTGCTGCGCGCGCTGTCATGCTCCACCAGTGCTGAAAGGCAGATACATTGGGGAGCTCGACCAAAGCCACTTTACCTGCTATGCCCCCGTGATTGTTGAGCCTCCTACCGACCTGAACGTCACGGAGGGAATGGCAGCTGAACTGAAGTGTAGAACGGGTACTTCAATGACTTCAGTCAACTGGCTCACCCCAAATGGCACCCTCATGACCCATGGATCCTACAGAGTGAGAATTTCTGTCTTGCACGACGGCACGCTGAATTTCACCAATGTCACTGTTCAAGATACAGGCCAGTACACGTGCATGGTGACAAACCATGCCGGCAACACCACTGCAACCGCTGTGCTCAACGTATCGGCGTCGGATGCCAGCAATAGCTACAGCTATTTCACCACGGTCACCGTCGAAACCATGGAACCAGGCCAAGAGGAAAATTCTGCCCGGCAATACATAAATGAAACCTTTGTTGGATTTCCAGGCCCCACGATGCCAGGGGAAGTCTGGGGAATGAGTACGACTTTGGCCACCGCTTCTGTTTCTTCGTCCTCGTTGTCATCGTCTCCTCAAGCCACCAAGTCCTCTGAAAGGGCTTTCACTGTGCCGGTAACTGATGTTGCTAACTTGTCTGGCCTGGACGATGTGATGAAGACTACTAAAATCATTATTGGCTGTTTTGTTGCCATTACATTCATGGCAGCTGTTATGCTTGTGGTCTTCTACAAGCTTAGGAAGCAGCACCAGCTGCACAAACACCACGGTCCGGCCCGGGCGATAGAGATCATCAATGTCGAGGATGAGATTGGAGCTACTGGGGGAAATGGAGTTGGTGGCAGTAGTGGGATATCCGGGGGCTCTACCATTCATTCTAGTGGGGGAGGTAGTGTTGGAGGGCAGAGCTTAAGGCTGAACCACCCAGAAATTGTGAGCCTTCCAAACTTAGTGAGGGCAGAGCATCTTAACCATTACTACAAGACGCATCATTTTAACAACAACGTGATGGCTACGGGAATGGGGTCAGGGGCTGGTATGGGGGGAGTAGTTGGGCCAGGGGGTGTCCTCAACAACAACAACAACCCTTCCCTATCCATGCCGTCTCAGACCTCCATTTCTTGTACGCAGGTTCCCAACCCTTCAGCTAATTTGCAGGCCACGTCCGGAAGCGGTGCTAACCCGATCTCCAACACGATGTCGTCCCCTCTGCCTCTGCCCCTCCCACTGCCACCTTTGGGTTTACACGGATCGCTAAAGGGTTTATTGGGTCAGGGCCAGAACCCGCAAATCGAACCACTTCTGTTTAAGAACGGTTCCAAGGAAAACGTCCAAGAGACCCAAATATGAGCGAGGCGTACAAGCAGAGAGAAAGGATATCGAGGGCCGTGCCTGTTTTACCGCGTAGGCCGAGTTCAGAAGGACGGGAAGCACGTCTGTGTGGCAAGGATTTTAAAGTATCGTTCATTTACACTACATCACAGTACATTATGCTTAGAGAAAGACGGAGCGAGGAAAACGGTGCCGGAACGGCGTTGTTTAAAGAACCCGAGTCGACAGAGTGTGGCACATGAAACGGACAGGTCCGCACGCTGAAACTGTACTGAGCCAAGGGTTAACACAGATACATTTAACACAGCGAGTGTCTCTGTATTAATGAATTGTCATGGCAGTGAAGTATGTACTGGCTACCACAGCAACATAATTCTGTGCCAAAGCAAAACTATGTCAGGTTTTGTATTCATATTGAAGCATACAGATCATAGGTCACACTTTCACTTTACCCCAAAAGTGCTTTTGCCGCCGCTACGGTGGGCAGAGCACACAGCAGTATTTATTTTCTTAACAGAGGCGGGAGGAAACTGGAATTTACCTGTGTACAGAAGTGAATATTCAACAAGGCAAATAAAGGTTAAGCACCTCGTTCAAACCTACAGCAAGTGTCACACCTGGGATCTGAACCTGCAGTGTTTGTTGGGCTCACGTTTGTCCCAGACCTTAACTGCTGTATGAACTGCGGGGAATCATTTGGTAAACTAGACCAGACGTAGTATAATCCAGCAGTCGTATTGGGCAGCACAAATAAGGACTGTAGAATAAAGCGAGACTAGATTCTGAAAAGACAAAACGCCCTACGTGTTCTTTGTCACACCCTGGAGTTGTCACGAAGGACAGACGGAGGGGCAAGAGACAGCGAAGCATTAGAAAACGTACGGAATATTTGACTATATTTTCTTTTGTAGAAAGATGAGTTTATTAGTACAGTAACGAAAGTACAAATGTCGAAGGATATTATAGATGCTATTGTTTAAAATATTACTAAACATTTTTGACCGTTTTCTTTTTTGTGTTTGGAGTAGCGGGGGCAGGGGGGGGCGTCACTGGGACATAAGTGCAAATGAATAATTCTGGAAAAAAACAAATACAAAACGTTGGCTTTAATATTGGGCAAACATACCTTCCTCCACAAATATAAATTAGATTTACAGACTGAAATAGTAATTATAAAGCACTTCATTATTATTATTATTATTATTATTATTATTATTAGAAATCGTGCACCATTAGATCTGGTAACCGTTTCAAAGCAGGATCAGATGGGGTTTCTACCATATAATGAAAGATGCATCTAAAAGCCAAACTGCACTGAATTGTTCTCTACACGGACTTGTCTTTGCACTTGTATTAATTCCAGTTCACTAAAGGATACGAAGGGAAACGCCTAATGAAGATATTAATTAGATAAAATAAGATGAAATCCCAGTGTGCATTTGTGACCCTGAATGTAACCAATCCGGTTGGTGCCAAATCAGTCAAACTGTGTGTGAGAAAGAGTTATGGTCCACGATATGTCTTACAATAAAAGTACACAAGTATACTTTCTGTATTTTATATAAAAGTGTAGATGTTTTACAAATTCCCTGCCATTGTACATTGGCTAATAGACACATTTATGCATAGTAAATACTAATATTTTTCTTCAAATTAATGCCATGTGAATTTTCTTAGAGCAGTGTCCTAATCGGTGTCCTAATCATTTTAATGGGTACTTATTTTCCAGTTTGTTTTTTTGTTTTTTTGTTTTTTTTTTACTGTGGTTGGGTAATCTACTAATTCAGTAACGATACAAACAAACAGTCCTTTTTATTTTCTGTAATCATGTTGTGCAATACATTTGTGCTTTGACCGAGTTATGGGTGTATTTTAATAACGTTTAGTAGTGATGACACAGATGACATCGGTTACCTTCCCGTCCGACGTCCCCCGGGCTTGTACCTGGGCCCCGGTTAAGGGCTCTACCCCCCCTCACAGCACCACACACTCCTCAGCTATTGCGACCAGCTATTCTTCTGCTCTGTGAAGATGCTTTAATTGGCCAACGGATAAACTCAGTGGTTTCAATTTGATAGGAAAATCTTAATCGATATAGATGTATTCAGCGTAAGGCCTCAGTTCTGCACCATCTCTGAACCTATTTTGTTGCTCAGTCGGCAGATATTGCACGCAGAGCAGTGCTTTATCACGCTTTCTCATGGCCCAAGTAAAAATCTGTTGTTTGCTGTATTAAAATTGTATTATTGTTATTATTATCATCGTTATTATTAAGTGCAAGAAGCAGGAAAGATATTTGTATACTTTTTTCAAATGCCCTAATATATATTTTTTAACTGATCGCTGGGGAAGTCTGACCAGCTGAAAATGTAAATTGCAATAGCAAGAGAAAAAGTTAAAAGAACAGCTACAGGGAAGGTGAGAAGAATCTGCAACAAGAAGGAAAAAATAAAAACAAAGTTGTGATGGAACTTGTTTTCCAAGTGGACACTTCTTCCTTATACTCCTCTGTTTTGTACAAGAACTCAACTTGTCAAGACGTAATTTTCCTGCTTGTTTAGAACAAAAAGTTTGTGGGAACAAAAATGGATTACAGTGGACTGTGACAAAACTCCGATGCCACGTTAATATGAGACACGGGGAGAGAAAAATGGAGACCTTTTTTTCCCACATTTTCAAAGGTAAGCGATTCCATTTAATAGAAGAGACAGACTTGATTAAAATGCTGTTGGATCAGTTTTTTTAATGAAAAAGGGACAAATAAATGAAAAATCTAGCAAGTTAGAGATATTATAAGTGTTTCTTTGTGTTCATTTAGTTGTTTCTTTTTGTTTTTTTTTTCCAAACAAGTGTTATCTCAATTGTAATATTGTTAATGTTATTATTAATATTATGGTTATTGTTCAACAAATGTTCTGTTAGCAAAGTCACTTCAGAATTAAAAACTTGGCACACAAAATGGTGAGTGTACTTTGTAAAAAAAAAAAAAAGTGGCAATTTCATTATTTGTGAAATAACAGTCAAAATACAAAATAAGTTTCACTATTTGTGTGTGTGTGTGTGTGTGTGTGTGTGTGTGTGTGTGTTAAATAACTGAAAATTGTCATCATGGCAACTAAGTTCTTGCCATCTTGTTGTGTCTTGAGATTTTTTTAAAAATATCACATCACTGTTGTTTAAGCGGCACCACACAGTATCGGCATCATTCTGACTGAGACCAGGCCCTGTTTCCACGACAACACAGCATCCTTCTATTAGCATCGGTAACATTGGATAATAGAGTATCAATCTATCCAAATCTCAGTCACTTTCCTGCATCGCAGCATCTTTCTAACTGTTTGACAGATTTCTGTCTCTGAGATGAACTCGGACCAGAATGACACTGTTAAATTCTCTTCAGCCCAGACGTTCACCAGCAGAATGTTTTTGGTATTTTTACAGGTGAATGCATATAAGCAAATGAAAGTATACAGTTAAAATTGCCATGAATTATCCATCTTGTCAAAATGGTATTTTAGCATTGCTGTTTTCTTAAGTTACTAAATTAATTTTGGAAAAACAACATTGTACGACTGGCTTTATAGACAGCAGGTGATTTAAGTATTGTTATGTTCATTTTTACTAAGTTCTTGTTTTTTGTGTGTTTCTGTGTTTTGTTCCTTTCACATGTAACAAGAGCTGATGGGATGGATGTTCAGACTACAACTGACTACCAGTCAGTGCAGCATAATCCATTTGATTAAAAAATATCAGGTCTAGAGTTTTATTTTTGTTCTTGCTCACTTTGTCCTGATTTAATTTTCTTCTTTGTCCAAACGATCTTTGAGCCCATACTGTAAATGGCTCCTGTCTCAAGTGTGACTGCAGTTACAATACTTGTCTAAATGTAAATGGCAATTCCAAGGTAAAATGAGCTCTCGTAAGCAGGGAGGCATTTGTTCAGGTTTGCGGTGGATTTGTTCACAAATGTCGAGTGTTAATAATCAAAAAGGGGATGAGCTCAGTCTGTGTGGACTCTCACACCACCAAGGCACAGAACATTAATCAGAATAAATAGTCCGCATTTACATAACATTTCTACAATTTAAATTCTTCTACAACGTTACACTCGGAATTAAACCACCGCCTGTGAAAATGATTATTCAAAACCACATTTTTGCTGCATTGTCCTTACAACTATGGTGTAACAAGGGTAAACTTGGAACAGCATGTGGAGTATTTGTGTGTTCCTGGTTACTACTGTGGTAGATGACTTTGGCATTATATTTGTTTCTTGCAGTTTAGCTTTTCAATTTGAGTCTCATGTTTCAGGTTACGAAAACCAGTTACATTATAAAGCAAGTTCCCAAATGCAGAAAGGGTAGCACTTTT